>SJYQ01000134.1:502691-592677 GCA_006410935.1 Redunca redunca | reverse complement strand
GTTTCTCATGATGTACTCTGCATAGAAGTTAAATAAGCAGGGTGACATATACAGCCTTGATGTACTCCTTTCCCAATTTGGAACCAGTCTGTTGTTCCATGTCCAGTTCTAACTGTTCTTTCTTGACCTGCATACAGATTTCTCAGGAGGCAGATCAGGTGGTCTGGTATTCCCATCTCTTTCAGAATTTTCCACAGTTTATTGTGATCCACACAGTCAAAGGCTTTGGTGTAGTCAATAAAGCAAAAGCAGATGTTTTTCTGGAACTCTCTTGGTTTTTTGATGATCCAGGTGATGTTGGCGATTTGATCTCTGGTTCCTCTGCCTTTTCTAAATCCAGCTTGGACATCTGGAAGTTCACAATGCCACCTGGAAAGCACACAAAGAAGGTCGGTCAGTCAGTTCAGTCACTCAGTTGTGTCCGACTCTTTGAGACCCCATGAATCGCAGCACCCCAGGCCTCCCTGTCCATCACCAACTCCTGGAGGTCACTCAGACTCACGTCCATCGAGTCAGTGATGCCATCCAGCCATCTCATCCTCTGTCCTTCCCTTCTCCTCCTGCCCCCAATCCCTCCCAGCATCAGAGTCTTTTCCAATGAGTCAGCTCTTTACATGAGGTGTCCAAAGTACTGGAGTTTCAGCTTCAGCATCATTCCCTCCAAAGAAATCCCAGGGCTGATCTCCTTCAGAATGGACTGGTTGGATCTCCTTGCAGTCCAAGGGACTCACAGGAGTCTTCTCCAACACCACAGTTCAAAAGCAACAATTCTTTGGTGCTCAGCCTTCTTCATAGTCCAACTCTCACATCCATACATGACCACTGGAAAAACCATAGCCTTGACTAGACGGACCTTAGTCGGCAAAGTAATGTCTCTGCTTTTCAATATGTTATCTAGGTTGGTCATAACTTTTCTTCCAAGGAGTAAGCGTCTTTTAATTTCATGCCTGCAGTCACCATCTGCAGTGATTTTGGAGCCCCAAAAAAGAAAGTCTGACACTGTTTCCACTGTTTCCCCATCTATATCCCATGAAATGATGGGCCCAGATGCCATGATCTTCGTTTTCTGAACTGCTGAGCTTTAAGCTAACTTGTTCACTCTCCCCTTTCACTTTCATCAAGAGGCTTTTGAGTTCCTCTTCACTTTCTGCCATAAGGGTGGTGTCCTCTGCTTATCTGAGGTTACTGATATTTCTCCCAGCAATCTTGATTCCAGCTTGTGCTTCTTCCAGCCCACCGTTTCTCATGATGTACTCTGCATAGAAGTTAAATAAGCAAGGTGACAATATACAGCCTTGACATACTCCTTTTCCTATTTGGAACCAGTCTGTTGTTCCATGTCCAGTTCTAACTATTGCTTCCTGACCTGAATATAGGTTTCTCAAGAGGCAGGTCAGGTGCTCTGGTATTCCCATCTCTTTCAGAATTTTCCACAGTTTACTGTGATCCACAGAGTCAAAGTCTTTGGCATAGTCAATAAAGCAGAAATAGATGTTTTTCTGGAACTCTCTTGCTTTTTCCATGATCCACTAGATGTTGGCAATTTGATCTCTGGTTCCTCTGCCTTTTCTAAAACCAGCTTGAACATCTGGAAGTTCACGGTTCACATATTGCTGAAGCCTAGCTTGGAGAATTTTGAGCATTACTTTACTAGCGTGTGAGATGAGTGCAGTTGTGTGGTAGTCTGAGCATTTTTTGGCACTGCCTTTCTTTGGGATTAGAATGGAAACCGACCTTTTCCAGTCCTGTGGCCACTGCCGAGTTTTCCAAATTTGCTGGCATATTGAGGGCAGCACTTTCACAGCATCATCTTCCAGGATTTAAAATAGCTCTACTGGAATTCCATCACCTCCACTAGCTTTGTTCATAGTGATGCTTCCTAAGGCCCACTTGACTTCACATTCCAGGATGTCTGGCTTTAGGTGAGTGATCACACCATCATGATTATCCGGGTCGTGAAGATCCTTTTTGTACAGTTCTTCTGTGTATTTTTGCCCTCTCTTCTTAATATCTTCTGCTTCTGTTAGGTCCATACCATTTTTGTCCTTTATCGAGCCCATCTTTGCATGAAATGTTCCCTTGGTGTCTCGAATTTTCTTGAAGAAGTCTCTGGTCTTTCCCATTCTATTGTTTCCGTCTATTTCTTTGCATTGATCGATGAGGAAGGCTTTCTTATCTCTTCTTGCTATTCTTTGGAACTCTGCATTTAGATGCTTGTATCTTTCCTTTTCTCCTTTGCTTTTCTTTTCTCTCTTTTCACATCTGTTTGTAAGGCCTCCTCAGATAGCCATTTTGCTGTTTTGCATTTCTTTTCCATGGGGATGGTCTTGATCCCTGACTCCTGTACAATGTCACAAACCTCTGTCCATAGTTCCCTTCAATTCCACCTTGATCTTGTATTGATTGCTGATTTAGTAAATGCCTTTTCTGTATCCACTGAAGTGATCATCTAGTTTTCCTCATTTTACTATTTTAAAAAAATTCTTATTAATTTTGATTGCACCAGGTCTCAGTTGCAGCACCAGGAATCTTTACTTGCGGCACCCAGGATCTTTCAGTCGAGACATGTGAACTCTTAGTTGTGGCACGTGGGATCTAATTCCCTGACCAGGGGTCAAACCTGGGCCCCCTGCATTGGGAGTGCAGAGTCTTAGCCACAAAGAAAGTCCCACCTTTTACTATTTTAATGAGGCTAATTCCATTAACATATTTTCTAATGTTGAACTGTCCTTATACTCTTGGAAAAAAAACTTAAATTGCTCAAAATGAGTTTTTTTTCCCCAGCTACTAATGTTTTATTTTTAATTTATCACCTTTGTTCATAAGTCTTATTATCATGTGATAATCATCTTCTGATGTTATCCTGATCTTATTTAGGTATCAAGATTAAGGCTACTCTAGCACCATTAACTGATATGGAAAATATAGTTTCTGTTCTGTAGAACTATTTTTATAAGCTAGAGATTGTCTTTTTCAAATGCTTGGTTCACTGGCCTCTAAAACCATGCAGT
The DNA here is from genome assembly GCA_006410935.1 of Redunca redunca. NCBI lineage: Eukaryota > Metazoa > Chordata > Mammalia > Artiodactyla > Bovidae > Redunca > Redunca redunca. Next base: position 589,666 of record SJYQ01000134.1, on the reverse strand, counting down.
ATATCTGGGAACAGGTTATAGGAATTAGATTTTAAACTGCTTACTAATGTCTTTGGTGATTATTGGCATATTTAGATTTTTCCATTTCTTCTTAACTCTCTTTCCTAAGGTGTATTTTTCTAAGACATTGTCTGGATTGACTTTCTTATTTCTTTATCTACGCTGGTGATGAAAACTTAAAAAAAAAAAAAAAACTTAGGCTCCTAACTGACTTTGAAAAACACCTTGTATTATTTTTTTGACCCTCTAGCAATTTGTATTCTAACCTAATAGTAATGCTGTCTGGACCATGTTTTCTAAATTTATTGCCTCATACAACTAAATCACCTAACCTTCCTAGAGCCATGATAAATTAGAACTATCTCTTTTTCTTGATCTACTTGGGAATTTTATCCTAATATATCAGGTTAGTCTGACAGTGTTTATTCTTCATGAGGACTTGCTGGCAGCTATCAGCAAGATGCTTGAAAGGTTTTCTTTCAATGATGTTTACATGTACAGACATTTATTGTATAGAATTTATACTCACAGTGCTAAACTTTTCAGAGGATTTTACTGTGAATGTCATAAAAAGTGCTTTTCAAGAACAAATTTCAGGAACAGTAATAGAAAATAGAGAATAGAATGGAACCCTGAACAGACCCCTAAAAAGAGGCATGTTGTCCTTAGCAAGACATGGTAGGATGTAAGTGTGGATAAATGTGCATTGAATCCTATCTCTCCAGTCAGAAATTAAAGTGCTCAGCATTAAAGAATCTGCCTGTAATACAGGAGACCCAAGTTCAGTTCCTGGGTCAGGAAGATCCCCTGGAAGAGTAAATGGCAACCTGCTCCAGTAATCTTTCCAGGAAAACCCCATGACAGAGGCCATGGAGTTGCAAAGAATCGAGCATGACTGAATGACTAAGCACATGACGTTATGTCACTGACAGCAAGCACCAACAGATGGCTCTCGTGATGTTCCAAAACATTTGAAAGGGTACCAGTTGCCATCAGATGCAAATAAAAAAGATTCTTATCAAATACAACAGGAGAGGAAGATCATCTCTGTGATTTCTTATCCCATCCTAGGCATTCCAGAGGAAAGGAAATATAGTAGCTTCTACCCTTATGGTGGGTTTGTATGGCCTTCATAGTGTGTGTATGTGTGTGTATTCAATTTCCCAGTTTCTAACTAGTGCAATCCATTCAATCTTTTTGAAATAATTAAGTCATAGATTGCCAGACTGAAGCCCAAAGGCCAAACCCAGCCCACAGCCTATTTTTACAAATAAAATTTTGTTGGAAAACAGTCATGCTCATTTGTTTATATATTTTCTATAGCAATTTTTGTGCTACAAATGCAGAGCAGTTTGGATAGAGGCTGGCCCCTAAAGGTGGAAAATATGTAACCTCCTACTTTTTAAAGAATATGCTTGTCAATCCTGGAGTTTGATTATTAGGTTTCAAAAAAGCTGGAGAATCAGTTAATCTAGGCAAGTGACCTTAAACTGGGGTTCATGAGTATGTATCTAGAATCTGTCATTCCAAGAAATGATTTGTATTTTTTATTTTATGTGTGCATTTTACTGGTAAAAGAGTCCTGTGTCTTTATCAGATTTTCCAAGAGGTCTTGTGATCCAATATGTGTTAAGGACTAATATTTTAAGTGAATATTGTTTATTTGTTCTTTTGAATGCTTATGCTGCTGCTGCTAAGTCGCTTCAGTCGTGTCTGACTCTGTGCGACCCCATAGATGGCAGCCCACCAGGCTCCCCCAACCCTGGGATTCACCAGGCAAGAACACTGGAGTGGGTTGCCATTTCCTTCTCCAATGCAGTAAAGTGAAAAGTGAAAGTGAAGTTGCTCAGTCGTGCCCAACTCTAGTGACCCCATGGACTGCAGCCCACCAGGCTCCTCTGTCCATGGGATTTTCCAGGCAAGAGTACTGGAATGGGGTGCCATTGCCTTCTCCATTGAATGCTTATAGAATGGTCTAAAAGAACTGGCAGTTCACAGAACTGACTCAACACAATGAAATGTCACGCTAGACATGTTAGGATGGCTATTATCCAAAAAAAAAGAAAAAGCTTAAGTATTGGCAAGTGTGGAGAAATTGGAACCATTGTACAGCATTGGTGGCCTTTACAGAATCAGTACAGTTTCCTCAAAAAATTACAGTAGAACTACCACATGATCAAGAAATCCCACTTCTGGGTGTAGACAGAAATGAAATCAGTAGCTCAAAGAGATATCTGCACTCCCATGTTCATTACAGTGTTTATCTACAATAGCCAAACTATTGGACTGGAAGAAACTTAAATGTCCATCAATACATGAGTGGATAAAGAAAATGTGATATTGATATCATTCACCCTTAAAAAAGAAGGGAAGTCTGTGATCTGTGACTACATGGAGGAACCTGAGGACATGGTACCAAGTGGCGATAGGGCCAGTCACACAAGGACAAAATGTTGAATGTGACAGATATACATGCTATCTAAACCAGTCAAACTCACAGAAACAGAGAACAGGGTCATGGTTGCTAGGGGCTGGGGAGGAGGGAAAATGAGGGCTGCCGGTCCTGGGTACAAAGTTTCTGTTATGCAAGACGAATAAGGTCTAAAAACCTGATGAATAATATTGTGCCTATGGTTAACAATGCTGTGTGTTGCACTTAACATTTTGCTAAAAGGGTAGATCTCACATTAGTTCTTCCCACAATAATAATAAATGAAAAACTGACCCAAAGGTTTTTTTGAAAGGATGGGGATGTTAGTAAATACTGTTGTGTAAGGGAATTTTGTGTGTGAGAGAAACAATTTCCTAACACTCCAGAGTTAAGTCTAAGTCATTTATTCCTATTGATTTTGTGCCGTATATTGTTCATAATGTCTTATTTTCACAACGTTGACTGATGGATTTTAATACCTCATTTTACAGAAGAGTGAACTAAGGCTCACTGAGGATACAAAATTTATTCTCAACAATAGCGAGTAATAGTAAGATTTGAAATAGCATATGATTCCTCAGACTGTGAACCACACACCCTCCTCACCAAAGATTCTTACATTATCATATGTTGTCAATGACATGTTGCTAAGGAGCTTAATACTAGTTTTAAAATTGAGAAAAATCTTCCCTTGTGGCTCCACTAGACATCGCAAGGCTTGGGGTCCATCCCCATGGGGAAAGGTACACAACTCTTCCCTCTGAACTCACATCACTTCTAGAGAGTGGAGTAGAGGGTTCTTCTCTTCAAAGAACTCACTGACTGGAAAGTGAGTCTGGAGAAAATTCTCTTACCAGTGCCTCCCCCAGAGGTTTTCCTCTCCTCCCCTCCTTGGCTTTGATAAATAGCTCTGCATCAGGAATGAATTCAGGCTTTCAAAAGAGAAAGAAAGAGGGTTATTTTCAAGTTGTATCTGTTTTTAGGCCCTGAACAAACCCTTATGCCAAAAAGAGAATACAAACATTGTCATTTGTGTGTGTATGTGGAGTTGGAGGGTAATACGTGGGTTTGGGTTGTTGTTCAATCAACTCACTGCAACCCCATGGACTGCAGTATGCCTGACTTCTCTGTCCTTTACCAACGCCTGAAGCTTGCTCAGATTCATGTCCATTGAGTCAGTGATACCATCCAACCATCTCATCCTCTGTCGTCCCCTTCTCCTCCTGCCCTCAATCTTTCCCAGCATCAGGGTCTTTCCTAAGTGAGTCAGCTCTTCACATCAGGTGGCCAAAGTATCGGAGCTTCAGCTTCAGCATCAGTCCTTCTAATGAATATTCAGGACTGATTTCCTTTAGGATTGATTGGTTTGATCTCCTTGCAGTCCAAGGGACTCTCAGGAATCTTCTCCAACACCACAGTTCAAAAGAATCAATTCTTTGGCATTCAACCTTCTGTATGGTCCAACTCTCACACTCATACATGACTACTGGTAAAACCATACCTTTGACTAGACGGACCTTTGTCAACAAAGTAATGTCTCTGCTTTTTAATATGCTGTCATATTTAATATGCTGTCATATCCAGGTTTTCATAGCTTTTCTTCCAAGGAGCAAGCATCTTTTAATTTTGAGGCTGCAGTTACCATCTGCAGTGATTTTGGAACCTAAGAAAGTTAAATCTGTCACTGTTTCCGTTGTTTCCCCACCTATTTGCCATGAAATGATGGGACCTGATGCCATGACCTTAGTTTTTTGAATGTTGAATTGTAAGCCACCTTTTTCACTCTCTTTCACCTTCATCAAGAGGCTCTTTAATTCCTCTTTGCTTTCTGCCATATATGTGATGTCATCTGCATATCTGAGGCTATTGAGTTTTCTCCCAGCAATCTTTTCCAGCTTGTGCTTCATCCAGTCCAGCATTTCTCATGATGTACTCTACATATAAGTTAATAAGCAGGGTGACAATATACAGCCTTGACGTACTCCTTTCCCAATTTGGAACCAGTCCATTGTTCCATGTCTGGTCCTAACTGTTGCTTCTTGACCTGCATACAGATTTCTCAGGAGGCAGGTCACGTGGTCTGCTATTCCCATCTCTTTAAGAATTTTCCACAGTTTGTTGTGATCTGCACAGTCAAAGGCTTTAGCGTAGTCAATGAAGCAGAAGTAGATATTTTTCTTGAATTCTCTTGCTTTTGCTATGATCCAACAGATGCTGGCAATTTGATCTCTGGTTCCTCTGCCTTTTCTAAAACCAGCTTGAACATGTGGAATTTCATGGTTCACGTACTATTGAAGCCTGGCTTAGAGAATGTTGAGCATTACTTTGCTAGCATGTGAGATGAATGAAATTGTGGTAGTTTTAACATTCTTTGGCATTTCCCTTCTTTGGGACTGGAATGAAAACTGACCTTTTTCAGTCCTGTGGCCACTGCTGAGTTTTCCAGATTTGCTGGCATATTGAGTGGAGCACTTTCACAGCATCATCTTTTAGGATTTCAAATAGCTCAACTGGAATTCCATCACCTCCACTAGCTTTGCTCACAGTGATGCTTCCTAAGGCCCACTTGACTTCACTTTCCAGGATATCTGGCTGTAGATGAGAGCCATCGTAGTTATCTAGGTCGTGAAGATCTTTTTTGTATAGTTCTTCTGTGTATTCTTGCCACCTCTTCTTAATATCTTCTGCTTCAGTTAGGTTCATACCATTTCTGTCCTTTATTGAGCCCATCTTTGCATGAAATGTTCCCTTGGTATCTCTAATTTTCTTAAGAAGATCTCTAGTCTTTCCCATTCTGTTGTTTTCCTCTATTTCTTTGCCTTGTTCACTTAGGAAGGCTTTCTTATCTCTCTTTGCTATTCTTTGGAACTCAGCATTCAGATGGATATATCTTTCTTTTTCTCTTTGCCTTTTGCTTCTCTTTTCTCAGCTATTTGTGAGGCCTCCTCAGTCAGCTATTTTGCCTTTTTATATTTATTTTCCTTGGGGATGGTTTTGATCACCACCTCCTGTATAATGTCACGAACCTCCATCCATAGTTCTTCAGGCGAGCTCTATCTATCAGATCTAAACCCTTGAATCTATTTGTAGTAAAGAGAACCTATTGAATCTATTTGGGTAAAGAGAACCAAATCATAAACTAATTCCTAAATACACTATCATGTGATAGTCTTATTGGCAGTGAGAAGCCATTGAGTTCTTGGAATGGAGTAAAGGATGGAAGTATTTGTTTTAAAAAATGGGAAACATATTTGCTGCAAACAGAATCTAGCCTAAAACTTTTCACAATGTAATTATTTCACAATGAAATAATTGTGAAATAAAGTCTGCTAAGGTTACTTGAAAATAGTTGTAAATATACATATGACCAAAATCTACCTTAAATTTTAAACTTGCAAATAGAATGGAACTGAATGGGCTTTCCTACTGCCCACCCCTCTGCCTTTTACCTTTGGTGGCTTTTACACATGAAAAAAAGAATTTGGAAATTTTGCCTTTAAAACTAGTAACCAGCATCTTTCTTTTTGATACTAGTGTTCCCGTGCTCTTTTTCGAGTGTTTTCTTGCTTTCCGGATGTAGAGATCATTTTATATGGTGGGTAATCTATCAAATTCTGGATCAAATTGCCTTTGGTTTTTTATATCCTGCACTCCAGGAACGTCAGGTCCTGACAATGACATTTCTGCTTCCTGCAGTCGGTGCCATCCCTTCTGGATAAGCTTTTGTGAAGTCACACGAGTGGCAGCTAGCCTAACTCTGGTTGTCCTCCTCTAGGCAATGACATTTGAGCTGCTGTCGTCTCATCTTGCAGCCTATCAAAGCCAATTTTTCCTCCAGGTTTTCAGCAACATTAACGATGACTACTCTTTTCCTTGTTGAATTTATAAAATGTGTCTTGGCATTTTCAATTACCCAAGCATTCAAGGAAACAAGCTTTTGTGTGAGTGTTGACTCAGGCCCACACCCACACAAAAGACGGAGGTTCTGTAACCAAGCAGCCAACTCCCCATAATAAGAGGGAATGTATGCATAAGCTGAATTATTATTTAATCCTATTATTTTAATCACCAAAATAAAATTCTGGATTATCCTTCCTAAATTAAAGGAGCAATTTACAGTTAATCCAAAATATTTTTTGTATTAAATTTGGCTCTTTGATTACAATTTACTACTAATAATACAATAACTAATGTGAAGAGGAGGCAGCACAAAACATGTAATTCTTGCAGGTAGAGTTTAGTAAAAACAGAAAATAAAAAGTCGTTTGAAACCAAAAACAGAATTTAGATTTGAAGACAGTCCTGGATCCACAAAGTAAATTGTCTATGCATGAAGCATGCCGTAGAGTTGTAAACACCCACTATAAACTGTCTTCTTAAAGAGTCTGGGGGTTTTCCTTATTTCCTCCACACTAACCACCTCCTTGGATGTGAAAGTTGGACGATAAAGAAAGCTAAGCACTGAAGAATTGATGCTTTGGAACTGTGGTGTTGGAGAAGACCCTTGAGAGTCCCTTGGATAGCAAGGAGATCCAACCAGTCAATCCTATAGGAAATCAGTCCTGAATATTCATTGGAAGGGCTGATGCTGAAGCTGAAACTCCAGTACTTTGGCCACCTGATGCAAAGAACTGACTCATTGGAAAAGACCCTGATGCTAGGAAAGATTGAAGGCAGGAGGAGAAGGGGACGGCAGACGATGAGATGGTTGGATGGCATCACCGAGTCCATGGACATGAATTTGAGTAAGGTCCGGGAGTTAGTGATGAACAAGAAAGCCTGGCGTGCTTCAGTCTGCTGCTAAGTCACTTCAGTCATGTCCAACTCTGTGCAGCCCCATAGACAGCAGCCCACCAGGCTCCGCTGTCCCTGGGATTCTCCAGGCATGCAGTCTATGGGGTCGCAAAGAGTCGGGCACAACTGAGCAACTGAACTGAACCGTCTTCTCACATCCCTTCCTTATTCCCTTCCCCCAGCCTTCACCTGCTTGTGACCCCTGCAGTAAAACCTCTTCATTTGAACCACCTGCTGGAACCCTGATTGATACAAAACACTACAATGAGTAGACATGGACTGCCCCAAATGGTATCTTTTTCTTTTTTAACGGCCATATTGGAATGTAGATGTTGATGGGAAAAAAAACTTGTGATAAAGAGTCTGACTAACTTAAAAATGAAACAATTAAAGTTTGACTATTCATTGCTCCTTTGTTAACATTTATCCTTATGGCCTAACTTCCTGGAGTTAGGTCAAATTGTTTTATAATTTAGTGACACAGAAACAAGGATTCTTTCATTATTTTCATTTTTGGTAAATTCTAAGTCTGGCATTATTTAAAGGAAAATAGAGTCATATGATCAGAGCAAGCATAAACTGTCTATTTGTATATCTCAACAATCACTGGTCATTAAGTCAAACAGTTAAGCAAATATCAAACTGTTGGACATTAAAGTAGGTAAGGCTTTAAAGTTCTTCAAAGATCAAATCAAAGTCAGTAATGGAATTCAAAATGAATAATTCATTTATTTGCATAAGCATCTGAGCTTTAACTCTCAATATTTCAAATCAAATATTATTTTTTTAAGTTGTGCAGGTGTCTGTGGTTAGTGTATGAATTAGCAATGTTAATTTGCTAAAATCTCACGCATACTAGCATTCTGTAACTACAACTGGTATGTGTTTTCTTCTTAACATTTATGTTTCAATTTAAGACACACACACACACTTTGGAGAAGCTAAAGATTTTTTCATATAGAAGTCTTTCAAGAGTGTAAATCTGAGTTTATCCCAAATAGAATTAGAACAATCCCCCAGAAATGTCTCTTCTTTGCATTTGGTCTGAAACATTGCTCTTCTAAACTGTCCAGTTGTCAGAATTGCCTGCAGAGCATTTTTAAAACACAGATTACTGGCCTCAATCTCAGTTCTCCTGTAGACGCTGGAGCAAGGTGGGACTATATCTGTTACATTCATCACTGTGTATCCAGGATGTAATGCATTACATACATTATGGCCTGCCACAATCATTTGATGAACGAATAAATCAGAATGTCCGAAGGTTGAATCCAGGAACCTGTATTTTTATAAGGGCTCCAGTTGATTCTGATGACCAATAACTTCTCGAATCACTGATTTTCATTTGGAATTTTAGACCTGGAGGAGATTTTAACTGTTTTTTAATTCAACCCTCTTGCTTTGTAAGTAAAAAAACATGAAGTCTTAGCCATTAAATAACTTATGTATAATCATATTTTCATACTTAGCAATCTATTTTAGGACAAATGATGAGAAACAAGAAGAAAGGGAGACTAAAAGATACAGTTTTTCTGTGTGTGTGATGGGTTAAAATGCCAACATGGCTAAATATTTTTTTTAATTATAGTTGATTTACTATATTATATTAATGTTAGGTGTACAGTATAGTGATTTAGTGTTTTTAGTGATTATACTCCATTAAAAGTTATTACAATAGCTATGATTCCTTGTTCTATTCAATATAGCCTTGTTGCTTATCTATTTTATACAGAGTAGTTTGTATCTTTTAATTCTATGCCCCTAAATTACTCCTCTCCCCCGTGGTAACTACTAGTTTGTCTTCCATGTCTGTGAGTCCATGCACATTCCATATACATTCGTTTGTAGTATTTTTTGATTCTGCGTATTAGTGATATCATACAGTATTTGTCTTCTTCTAACTTACTTCACTAAGCATAATATCAGAGTCCATCTATGTTGCTGCAAATGGCAGAGTTTCATTCTTTTTAATGACTGAGCAATATTCCACTGTATATATGTATCTACCACGTCTTCTTTATCAGTTCATCTGTTGGTGGGCAATTAATTGGTTAGCTTCCATAGCTTAGCTATTGTAAACAGTGCTACTGTGAAACTGGGGTACATGTATCTTTTTGAATTAGTGTTTTCATTTTTTCCTGCATACATACTCAGAAGTGGAATTGTGGGTCATATGGTAGTTCAATTTTTGTTTTTTTAAGGAAACTCCCTACTGTTTTTCCATGGTGGATACACCAATTTATATGCCCACCCACCAACAGAGTACAATAGTTCCTTTCCCTCCATATCCTCTTCAACATTTGTTATTTGTGGTTTTGGGGTGTTTTTTTGTTAATAGCTCACTCTGATTGGTATGAGGTGGTACCTCATTTAGTTTTGATGTTCATTTCTCTAATAATTATTGGTGTTGAGAATCTTTTCATGTGCCTGTTAGCTATCTGTAAGTCTTCTTTGGAAAAAATATCTACTTAGGTTTTCTGCCTATTTTTTGATTGAGTTTTTTTTTTATATATTGAGTTGCATGAGCTATTTATATATTTTGGATTGAAAGATATAGTTTTTACCTTAAATACAAGCCATTTTACAACTTGGCCTTAAGGACTATAAGAGGTCAGCAGAAAGACAACTTGAAGCCAGACTCATCACAGTACTCACCTAGCTGACTCTTGGTCAGGACACTAGTTCAGGGATAACTAAGGAGACTGCTCTCCTCTGCTCCCTTTTCTCCTACAGATTTGCATCCAATTGTGTCAAATACTTGAAGAAAATGTTTTGCTTTTGCTTAAAGTATCTATGGTAGCACTAGGGGTAAAGAACCCACCTACCAGTGCAAGAGACCTAGGAGACGTGAGTTCAAGCACTGGGTGGAGAAGATCCCCGGGAGACGGGAACGGCTGCCCACTCCAGTACTCTTGCCTGGAGAATCTCATGGACAGAGGGGCCTGGCGGGCTACAGTCCATGGCGTCTCAAAGAGTCGGACGTGACTGAAGTGACTTTACACACACACAAATTATCTATAATGGCTTTCTCTTCCAGTAAGAATTTCTCAGACAACTCTCACGTTCTCTGTGCAACATAAATTAGGCAAATAGTAGAGACGTTATTTTTTCTTGCAAAAAGCCTGTCAGTTCAGTTCAGTTGTTCAGTCATGTCTGACTCTTTGTGACCCCATGGACTGCAGCACACCAGGCTTCCCTGTCCATCAGCAATTCCCAGAGCTTACACAAACTCATGTCCAGAGTCGGTGATGCCATCCAACCATCTCATCCTCTGTCATCCCCTCCTCCTCCTGCCTTCAATCTTTCCTAGCATCAGGGTCTTTTCCAATGAGTCAGTTCTTTGCATCAGGTAGCCAAAGTATTGAAGTTTCAGCTTCAGCATCAGCATGAACGGTATGAAAAGGCCAAAAAAGCCTGTCATTAATGCAAAATTCATTTGCTAACACAATATTTTATGCAAATACACCAAAAAATGTTTGATATCTAACTTCTTATTTGTGCCTGCATATTAACATGCTTAGAAAATATTTGTGGCTAGATAGTCATCAGAAAGTAAACATTCAGTCACCTAGCAGTTATTCACAAAATCATTTCACTATGTTTAAATGGAATTTATTGCTGACCACAGTAATTCTTATCTCTCTTAAAAGGAGCTATGCAGCTAATATCCTCAAGAACATTCAACAGCCCAAAATAAAGGTGCTGGCATAATTTTTTAAAGTACTAGTAAAAGAAAATTTAGCGTTTGCTAGAAAATGATCCACATTCTCTTTTAAAAGTGTGTGTGTGCATGCTAAGTCGCTTCAGTCATGCTTGACTCTCTGCAACCCTATGGACTGTGACCCACCAGGCTCTCCTGTCCACAGGATTCTCCAGGCAAGAATACTGGAGTGGGTTGCCATTTCCTTATTCAGGATATCTTCCTGACCCAAGGATCAAACCTGTGTCTCCTGTATTGCGGGCAGATTCTTTACCATCAGAGCCACCAGGAAAGCCAACTGTGTGCTAGTTGTATGCAGAGCACTATGCATAGAGTACTTCATTTATCTAAAGATGTAAGATACTCAGGCAAGTATCATGTGTGGATATTTTTGTATACACACATATAAACATGTATGTGACCATGTATATTGCATACCCATAAAATGATACATTACATAGTACTTATAGTATATTTACTTAAATACATAATAGACAAAATTTCTGGGCAGATATTAAAACCCAGTTGATCATTTTTATTGTGGTTGTCACTGGTGGCCTACCCAATAGTCACTGCCTTTCTGTCTTGCCAACAGGACACTGATTTTGTTGAGGCAGCCATGTGCCAGCCCAGGGGAGGAGTTACAATGGACCTAAATCAGTCATGGGTCTCATCCTCTGCTGCCCATGGTGGGTCTAGGGATAGGAGCCAGTTCTTGTTTGGGGATGAGAGATGAGAGGAAGTCTGCTTAAGGCTTCTGGGAGGATGTCCCTCCTCAGAAAATGAGGGTGTGCATGAGAAGAAAGCTCTTTTTGCTTCTACCCCATTGCTTCCTGCATAGCAATCTTTCAGTTGAGAATGCACTGCCTAGAGCTGTATTAGCCTCCTTGTGACAATAGGATGAGACATTTCTGGTACACTGTGACTCAAGCGTGGCTTCGATTATGTTGCAAACTACAGAACCAAACCCAGTACCACCCACCAGTGAATTTCATGTAAATCAATAACAGCCACCATTGTTAGGGGTTCCTGTTGCTTTCTGAGAAGGCGTTCATGACTGATACAGTTAGTTCTGGGGAGTAGGACTAAAGGGCCAGGAAAGGAGAACAGTGTCTTATTTTAATTGAGTATTGTATTTGCTGCTTTAATTACCTATTTTACCATGTATGGACAATACTTTCAAAACTATAGCACAACACATCTAATCTTTTTAAAATTGCATTTCTGAATATCTGCTGTATTAATTTGGAGAAAACCGAGAGCCATAATGTTTTAAATAGTATCCTAACTCATTAGCTCACAATTTATATCTAGGCATTCTTTCACCAATATACATATAAGCCATCCCTTGGAGTATATGAGCAGTTAGCTAATTTTGAAGTTTAACATCCAATTCTCCTTCTTTTCAAAGTATCTGTGAGTGTTTGTATGTCTCCCAAACAATGTAAGTATGAGTCTCACTAGCTTGAGTTTGGAGGGGAGTCGTTTAGTGTGTCTACTGGGATTTACTTCCTACCCACAGTTTTTTCCTAAGTAACAGAGTGAGAATGAAGAATTATTCCCAGTAGCTTGGGATAAGTCAGGAGATATTTATACCAGGTAGATATGTCTGGTCTATATATACCAGATAGACCAGGATGAGGAAGAAGGGCTGAAACATTAGGCAACATGAGCTTAAGGGCTCAGTGGAGTTTCTGCAAGAAAGGACCTTTATCTTTGTACAATCTAATTGACCTTAATATCAAATTTAGCAACTGTCAGCCTATGGGTTATAAACTTTGGCATGTGCTTGTGCAGGATTCCTGGGGACAAGGCTTGCCAGGGAATCCATTATTTTCTCCTCAGAGCTCTCCCATCTTAGGCTTCTTCTCTCCCTTAAGTGAAGGTGTAGGAATTGAACAGAAGTTGGTTTTGCCACCTGGAGAAAATGACAAACTACTGCATCATGAAAGCTGACTTCCCTGTCCTCATCTGCAATCTTTAATTAGATGGATTCAGGGTGAAGAATCAGGATGAAGACAATAAGATCCAGGCCAGTCTTAACATTGCCACTACTGTGATCCTACCCAAAGAACAGTCCTCAAATTCAGGATCACATTCACTTCATTATTTAGAATGCCATACTGTATGCCTGGTCCATCATCAAGACTTGTTGAGGTTTTCTTGGTTAAAGTTCTTGAAAACCTCACTTCTTTTTCAACTCCCTGTACTCTTTTGTAATGACAGTATCCGCCTTTCCAGATCTTCATTCTCCAACTCATTTACATATAGCTGTCATAATAATTATTATTTGTCATCGTATTATTCCCTACCTAAGATTTACTGAGAGATGGAAGCAAACGTTTGAACACAGATGGAGAGATTAAAAAGCAATCATTAAATAACACATGATGGGATCCACATTTTTCCATGAGATATTCCTTTTCCCATTTTTTTTTTGGTCCCATTTGTGCATATAAGGGCTTCCCTGGTAGCTCAGCTGGTAAAGAATCCGTCTGCAATGCCAGAGACACCAGTTCAATTCCTGGGTCAGGAAGAATCGCTAGAGAAGGAATAGGCTACCCACTCCAGTATTCTTGGGCTTCCCTGGTGGCTCAGATGGTGAAGAATCTGCCCGCAATGTGGGAGACCTGGGTTTGATCCCTGGGTTGGGAAGATCCCTTGGAGAAGGGAACAGCTACCCATTCCAGTAACTGTGGACAGAAGAGCCTGGCAGGCTACAGTCCATAGGGTCGGAAAGAGTCGACACAACTTAGTGACCTTCACTTTCACTTTTGTGCATATAAACTTGTAGGGATATAGATGAAATAACCATAAATCTATTATTTATTTATATTAATTTAGTTATCCTCACTACTTAAAATCACAAATATAAAATTTTAGATTATTACCTTAAAATATTTCTTTTTCTCATCACTGAAGGAAAATAATTCAAGTGTTTCCATTGCAGCTTCTACATCATGCCTTTGTCACAGTTACGGCTACTTTTTATCATCTAACAAGAGTAGACATGAATGGCTCTTTCTCTTAAAAGGAAGCGTGTAATAGAACCTAAAGGAGGTTCTGAGAGGAGATAGGAGGAAAAACCTGAGTCTACAGCTCAGACTCCTTTGCAGGTGGTGCTTGGATAAGGCATTTCCTGGCAGCAGCCTCCTGGGTCTGATACACCTCTTCAGTGGTCACTTAGATGCTACGTTTTGGTTGAGAGGCCAAAGGAATGTCCTGATTTTAATTAGTCCCATCCGTGACTCTTTACCTCAACTTACAGAAGATGCTGTGACACCTTCTGAGTTCTCAGTCTTTACCCAGTCAAGAGGAGTATAAATGGCTTGAGACCTTTTCCTAGAAAGAAGATCTCCAGAATCCCCCCCATAAAAGACAATGTTCCTTTTACAAACTGTAATAACCATTAATCTTGGAACACTGAGAACAGCATAGCCTAGGATGTGCAAACCAGAGATAGAGGTCTAGGACATCAGGTCCAAAGGAGCCTGGGCCCCGCTGGCTGGGGGTAAGGAGGCTGGGATGTGAGAGGTGCCGCTGGGTCCCCAGTGCAGCTCCCCGATGAACCTGCAGTGTTTGCCGCATTGCCAGGTAGCCTATGAGGCTTATGAAAATGTGTCTGGAGAAGTGGGGCCGGAGGACCAAGGAGGGGGGTTAGGAACAGCAGGGTAAACTAGAGATGGAGGCGGGTAGGAGGCCTCTGCTGTAACTGTGAGTCCTGGGTTGGCAATGATGTGATCACTGTGCAGTCTGAGTCCTGGGAACCAGGTGTTGGGGTATGTTCTGAGAATGAATTGAGGCGGGGTGGGGGGGGCCAAAAAGAGAAATAGCCTTTATAGTGCTCCTTTCATGTAATTACAGTATAACGTCTGTGGGTCTACCTCTAGCTATAATAATTCAAAGCTAATGCTCAGGGCTCTATTGCCATTATATTATCAGCCATTTTCTCCTCTTTTACAAAAGAAAGTGCATTGTCATAAGGTTACAGTGTGTGCAATTTTGTAATGATGGACTGAAATAATCACCTTCCTACAGCCCCAGCCTGCTTCTACATACACATAACACTTAACATAGAGCTTTTACACTGAAGTGGGCTGTAACTAACTCAAACATACATGTTCTCTACCTGGGAATACCTGCAGATCAACAATTGTGGAATCACGAGGCCTCAAGGTGCTATAGAGCATGGATTCCGGAATCAGACACACTTGAATTGTCAACCAGCCTCTGTCGTTTACTAGCTATGTGACCCTGTGTGAGAGCTACTTAACCTCTCAAAGTCTCAAGTTCTTCATCTGAGAACCAGGAATAGTGCTGACTTACCAGTGCTGTTGTGTTTTTTTTTTTTTTCTAGAAAAGAAACTGAAAAATTCTACTTAGTTGTCCAACTTCACTTCCCTCTCTGCAAATAAAGGCCAAGGAATAAATAGTGTATGCCAAGTGCCAATGGCCAATCAATTACAGATATATTTTCTTTCCCCTCTGGAAAAATGCTATTTGTCTTTCATTTAAAACTGAAGTTGGACTTAAAATAAGATAGCCTCAAGTGTTAGAACACTCTTGAAACTTTTGTTTTTTAATTTTGGCTGAAAATGACAACCACTCAATACAAAAAAGTTTAATGTAAAAGGAATCAAACAAAATAACAATACAGTGACAAAGTGACACGGAAACTGGATATAAAAAAAAAATCATACATGCTTCAGACAGAATGCAAAATCAAAGAAATGGACAAAAAAGGATTTTATTTTAATTATACCTGCAAAACTAAAATAAAAAAGCCAAGTTTCAAAATCTTCTAAAGAATATTGACAACCGTATAATCAAATGATTTTTTTGCTTGAATAGGATTTACCACTATTTTTTAAACTGAATATAAACATTTTAATATTTAGTGTTACATGTTAAATTAATATTTTAAATGTTTAGTTGAAAATAGACTATTAAAAAATTCAGTATTCAAAAATGAGAATATTTCGGTATTAAACTATTCCACTGCCAGAGATAAATTCTAATCCTGAAACAATGGCCCTGGGAATTTGAAGTCAAGCCAGTTGGTTACATTCCATGAAGTCCCCTCTGTCTGGCCTCCAGATCTGGGTGGGGCTAGTATTTGGCTCTGGCTTTGATCCTATTGGGGATGACGGTGGCAACAGAAGCTGTCTCTCTAGGAACTTCTTGATCCAGGCCCTGCTCTGGTTTCAAAGTGAACTCCAGCAGGGTTAGGTGAAGGTATCAGAGAAAAAATGAAAAATGTTACTCTCTGATGACGCTTCTGAAATGTTTATATTGTTTCAGTCAAGTTATAGCACAATAAAGCATTTTGCTTTAAAATCATGTATTGATCAACATTTATGGCATATACAAGGATATTGGATATTGTCTGTCTATTGTATCACATTATGTTGATCTTAGGTACACAACTCCATTGGTATTTGTCCTAAAAATCTTTAGTTAATGATCAAATGTGTCACTAAAAGTTTTTATTTCAGTTTTAGAATTTCGCTTCATTCAGTTCAGTTCAGTTGCTCAGTCATGTCTGATTCCTTGCGACCCCATGGACTGCAGCACGCCAGGCTTTCCTGTCCATCACCAACTCCCAAAGCTTGCTCAAACTCCTGTCCATCAAGTCGGTGATACCATCCAATCATCTTATTTGTTTCATTGCTGCTGCTGCTAAGTCGCTTTAGTCGTGTCTGACTCTGTGTGACCCCATAGACAGCAGCCCACCAGGCTTCCCCATCCCTGGGATTCTCCAGGCAAGAACACTGGAGTGGGTTGCCATTTCCTTCTCCAATGCAGGAAAGTGAAAAGTGAAAGTGAAGTCGCTCAGTCATGTCCGACTCTTAGTGACCCCGTGGACTGCAGCCCACCAGGCTCCTCCATCCATGGGATTTTCCAGGAAAGAGTACTGGAGTGGGGTGCCATTGCCTTCTCCGATTCGTTTCATTGATGGAGGGTAATTCATGAGCTTAAATCTCATTTGATGGGGAATAATTTACATATATTTATATACTATTTTTTCCATTTTAATTGCTTTCCCCCCCGTCAAAGCTTGCCCCAATATTTGAACTTGTCCTTGGTAATTGTTTAAGACAGTGAGAGGGTTCCAGGACACTGCAACCCTAGGTCCAGATCACAGTGATTAGGGACACATTTTGAGATTTCGTCCCGGTTCTCTTCTTGAAGAACCCCTCTATCCCTTGGCTGACTAGAGCTCTGAGCCTATCTTTCCTATGTTTATACCAAATAAACCCAACCTTTCTTAATTAGGTGATCCACAAACCAGACCAGTCTATTTTTCTCTTGAGAATTTGAACTGAGAGACACAGGCTGGGAGTTCATGTGCTCGTGGTGATGAGGGTTTCAAGGTCCTGTGGAATGAGAGGCTGTGACAGCGATTAACAGCCGTGTGTGTGTGGCGCTCACACGGAGAGCCAGTCTGCAGGGAGAGGCTGGACAAGGCAGGGGAAACAGAAAAATGCGGGCAAGAGGACGTGCAGCCCCAGAACAGCTGCATAGCCCCAAAGCCCTTTCAGTTTCCAAGTCTAATTCCTGACGGGGCTCGACTGTCCTTCCTGTCTTGAATTCTGTGAGGAGCTTCTGTATAATAAATCGTTTTAACGTGAAGTAGCCAGAGTGAGGTTGTGTTCCTTGCAACCAAATGAGCCCTAAGACCTCGAGTGAAGCCTTCCTGTTTTAGAAATTCCACATGTCTGACTCCATTGACAGCAAGAGAGTATTTGGTAATGACAACCTCTCTGAAATACTTCCTCCCAAGACTTGTGGATTCACTCTTCTGAGACTAGCGACATTTAAAACTCAGTGTTAATTACAGTATTGGATTAGATATATATGGCCTTGGAGGAAATCATACCATCATAATTTGTAATTTAATTCCTTTATAGAGAGTGCGTTGTAAAATTTATGACTCACTTTACATTTGCCCTACTCTTTTCAATGAGAACATGCTTCATTTTCCTTGAAGAAGAACAGCAGCTATTGGCTGGCTTTGTCTCCTCCTGGCATCTGTTAACATTTACCATCTTCCCTGAGCAGTAGGCCTGTTCTTGTCATGGTGATTTTCTCCTTCTAAAGTTTGCTAAACAGGAGCTGGGGGTCTTAGCATTCTTGTCCAGCTTCAACTTATTTGGGATCCAGCAAAGGACTATTTCTGCTGTGAAGTCAGTTCATTTATCTTTTACCTAAGGGATGTGTGCACTCCGTCACTCAATTATGTCCAACTCTTTGTGACCCCATGGACTGTACTCTGTCGGGCTCCTCTATCCATAGGATTTCCAGGCAAGAATACTGAAATGGGCTGCCATTTCCTACCTCAGGGGTCTTCCCAACCCAGGGATCGAACCCATGTCTCTTGCATTTCCTGCATTAATAGGCAGGTTCTTTACCATTGTGCCACCTGGGAAGCCCCTACCTAAGGGATAGGTAAAAGTAAAATGAACTTGGGGAGATACACAAATAGGAGAATGAAATATATGGGATAAAAATAATTGTGGTAAAGACATGAGTTAAAAATTCACCTTGTGGAGAAAACATGCATGACCGCATAGGTTCTGAAGAATGCCCCAAAGCCTAATGGATTAGCTTAAAGTTTCCTGTGAGATCATTCGCCTTTTCTTGATGTCTCTACAAATAAGGTCATTCATAGCCAAAGTGTGTGCTGTTTTAACAGCCACAATTACGATGCTTCCAACCTTGTCCTGGTGGACACAGTTCACTCTCCTCTTCTTCTGTTAATGAATAACGGTAAGGCTTTCCAGGTGACCCAGTGGTAAAGAATTCACCTGTCAAGCAGGAGACACAAGAGACTCAGTTTTGATCCCTGGGTCAGGAAGATCCCCTGGAGGGGGAAATGCCAACTCACTCTAGTATTCTTGCTTGGAAAATCCCAAACAGAGGAGTTTGGTGGGCTACAGTCTGTGGGGTCACAAAGAGTCAGACGTAACTGAGCATGCGTGCACAAAGATCAGTGAACACAATGGGCAGAATCAGGCTCTGAAGCCAAACGGCCTGGGTTTTTTTTAATTCTTTCCTTATTCATTTATTTATTTTGGTTGTGCTGGGTCTTCACTGCTTTGCATAGACCTCCTCTAGTTGTGGGGAGTGGGAGCTACTCTTCGTTGTGGTGGACGGGCTTCTCTTTGCAGCGGTTTCTCTTGTTGCAGAGCACAGACTCTAGGCACGTGCGCTTCAGTAGTTGCATCCCTCGGGCTCAGTAGCTGTGGCACATACACTTAGCTGCTCCACGGCATCTGGGATCTTCTTGGACCAGGAATTGAACCAGTGGCGCCTGCTTTGGACGGCAGATTCTTAACTCTTGTACCACCAGGGAAGTCCCAAACTGCCTAGTTTTGGATTCCAGCTTCACCACTGAACAGCTGTGGACCTTGCAAGTTACTTAACCTCTTTGTGCCTCAGTGTTTTAATATGTAAAATGGGAGAATACTACTACCTACCTCACAAGAAGGATGTGAGAAGTAAATGAGTGCTGGTATATTGTATGTGCTCAAGAAAGTCAGTCATCATTGGGAGGGTTGTTAATATTATTTGAGCAAGTCGAGGATAGGTGGTATGAGAGAGAATGGAAAGTTGGGTTGTAATCTCCCATCAGAAGTTTACACTTTCCACTGGATAACACAGGTGAGGGGAGCAAGAGTCATGAAATCAGGCTTTACTTCTTACTCACCCTCTGACCTGAGCCACATGACAACTTTTCCAAGCCCTGGTTTGCTTACCTAAAAGTGGGCATCATAATGGGATCTGTCTCATCACACGGAGAAGGAAATGTTAACCCACTCCAGTACCTTGCCTGGAAAATCCCATGGTCAGAGGAGCCTGACGGGCCACAGTCTTTGGGGACACAAAGAGTTGGCTATGATTTAGCAACTGAGCATGCACTCACCCACCCCTTCACAAGTGTTCAAACCTGGTTACATACACAGTGCAGAGCAGAATGTAAGTTCCAAGTGAATATCCACGGTCATAAGAAAATGCTGTAAGGATTCTGAAACAGGAATGCTGCTTCGGTGTCCCTGAAGTATAACTGGCAATGAATGAACAGAAACACAGAGTAAAGCAAAGCCAAGTCAATGCCCATGTTCTGTACAGACCCCCATACAAAACTCTCCTCTTCACCTCACCCTAGGAAAGGAAGTAAGAATAGCCAATAAACTTTTTGTATCTTTAACTGCTTTAAGATTTTTATCTCTGATCTTACCAGTATCATCTAGATATGGTTTTCTTTATAACATCCAACATTCATGATGCTTTTTAAATCTGGCTTGATATTTTTCGGAAATTTTGGAAAATTCTCAGTCATTATCTCTGCATACCTTTATTCTGTCCCGTTCTCTCTGTCCTGCTGTCTCTCTCTCTCATTCTGGGTTTACAGTTCCATATATTTTAGACTTTTCACCTGTCCCTGATGTCACTCATACTCTTTTGTGTATTTTCCATCCTCTTGTCTCTCCATGATTCAACCTAGATGCTTTCTTCTCACTTACCCGATTCTTGTTCAACTGTATCTAATCATTATTTAAACCTATTCACTGTGATGGACAGGGAGGCCTGGCGTGCTTCGATTCATGGGGTCGCAGAGAGTCGGACACGACTGAGCGACTGAACTGAACTGAACTGTATTCTTAATATCAATTATTGTGTTTTGGATTCTAGAATTGTCTTTTTTAACTTTTATCTTCATTTCCTATTCTCTCCCAGTTTTATCATTCTGGCCTTCTAATTTCTTAAACGTGTTAATTCTAATTTTCAAAAATTCTTACTGAATAAAGTCCATACTCCCTATAAGCCCATTTCTCTGGTTTTCTCTTTTCCTTTGAGTCTCATCTTTTTATGTGCTTGATGCTTTTTAACTGATTGCTAGATTTTGCAATAAAACATTCAGAGACAATTTGTGGTCATAGGTGACGTTATTTCCCTCCAGAAAGGGTTTGGTTTGCCTCTGGCAAGCAGCTGTGCTAGAGTACTAGCAGACACAGACCTCCTAGGCAATCAGGCTCTGGTCTTTGTGAGGCTAGTCTCTAACCATCTGGCATCCTCTTATTCTTGGAATATACCCCTTTGAGATTCCAAAACAGCCCCTAGAGGGGAGGGGCTTGCTGGTTTACCAGGTCCCATCCTCCTTGGCAAGCTCTGACCTCTAATACTTCTTCCCATGACCCACACATCTGTGGAAAGCTCTCCTCAGGGTCCAGTCTCTCAGGTCCCACTTTTAGAGTTGGCATTTGCATGAAGAAGAAAAGGGGCTTCCAGAGTGGCACAGTGGTAAAGACTCTGCCTGCCAATGCAGGGGACACTAGAGATGCAGGTTCAGTCTCTGGATTGGGAAGATCCCCTGGAGTCGGAAATGGCAACCTACTCCAGTATTCTTGTCTGGGGAATCCCGTGGACAGAGGAGCCTGTCAGGCTACAGTCCACGGGGTCACAAAGTTAGATATGACTGAGCACACGTGCATACACTCGTGCACACACACACACACACACACACACACACACACTGAAAAGAAAAGCAATGAATTTCACACTCATTTGTTCGGGCCTCCCTCTGTCCCCATATCCAGACCTTACTGACCCAGTTCCTTACCACCTCGGTGACATTTCTAATTCTCAAAGAGAGGGTTGGTTCAAAACATCCTTGTCCACCATTGTTAGAACTGGAACTCCTGTCTTTGATTTTGTTGCATATCTCATGTTCTTACCCTTCATATTTCAAGCAGCATGAATATTTCTGAAAAATTAATAATAAATGTGATAATGTTCCAAACAGCTTGTCAAACTTTTAGTGGAGAAAATAAATGTTAAAGACACAGGTAGGTCAGTGGGAAAGGAGAGAAACATCCCTAAGGAGACCCACACCTTTCCCACAGATGGTAAGCCCAACATATTCCTTCATGTTATAAATGCCATTATCAGTAACTTGAGGAATCTTTAGTTGTATGACCCCTTTAATTTCTAGGATGTTACTAAAGTCCTTGGGAGCCTTTACTCCTTATCTGTAAAATTTTTTTTTAATCTTTACATTTAAAAAATTTTATTTGAAGTATAGATGGTTTACAATGTTATATTAATTTTTGCTATATAGCAAAGTGATTCAGTTTTATGTATATACATTCTTTTTTAAATATGCTTTTCTGTTATGGTTTATCATAGGATATTGAATACAGTTCTCTGTCCTATACAGTGGGAACTTGTTGTTACCCATTCTATATCTAATAGCTATCTCTGACCTATTAGAATTTAATCTCCTTTCTCCTAGCTCATCCTGGGGTTACTTTTGATGAGTAAAAAAGATGGACTCACTACCATACAAAAGGCAACAGCATGGTGACCATAATCTGTTTTATAGGTTTTGTAGGGTTTTGTTTTGTTTGTTTTTAGAAAACAAAACCAAATTAAATGACTCCGAGGGATGAGGCCCACCTGAAAGGCTGGATAGGACATAGCTATAACACAGTACGACACACACAAGAGTTAGGCAGTAGATACCTGTTCAAAATAAATCTCTCTCCGAGACTATAAAGAAAGTTGAGCTGCTTGCACCAAGGGCTGACACAAGCCGAGAAAAATCTCCCGCCTGACGGGGAGAATTTGGTTCTGCTCCTAGAAACCGAACCTGGGTATCAAACCCAGCCAGTGTTTTCGTTGCCTTCTTTTGAATTGGTATGTTCCACTTTCATCTTTAATTCATTAAAAATAATAAACTCTTTATGTCTCTAGTCCAGGTGAATCCCTCCTTCTCTGGAAGCTTTAGTTGGCTAGACTGTTGGCAGAATTCATACCTGTTGTTGAAAGACAGGAGCCTCTGCTTCCAGCCTCTATGAGAGTAAGGGACAGGAAATCCCTGTGGCAAAAAACAAAAAAAAGCCGTGTTCATAAGAATGCAGAAATGGTCCAGCATTCCTTTCTGTCTCAGATGCTGTGTCAAGAGACAGAGGTGCAGGCCCTCCAGAGTTTTATATTCAGATAAAGTATGAGCATGGATGGTGGTCCAGATCATTAATGATGGAATTATATTACTACTTCCTACGTTAGGCTTACTTTTCCTAACAGCAACTGTTCATTGAAGGTTTTCTCCGTACTAGGGACGGTAATGATGGCATTATATTTTCACAGTAACTCTGCAAGACACATGTTGGTTGTTTTATATTCTTTAATGAGATAGTCAAGAAGAAACAAGGTTTATTATACTCACAGGTCCTAGAGGCAGGAGGCACACCAAGCAAGGCCGATGGGAAAAAACAGGGTGGTTAGAAGGCAGAAGGCAGGAGGTGGGGTGGGGGAAGCACTTAGGCTACTTTATTGAGGTGATCGTGCAAAAGGCAAGGCAGGGCAGGGTAACAGTTTAGGACTGGCAAGTTGGAATATTGTCTGTTGGCTCTGACCTGTAGAGTGATCCCTAGTTCCTGGCACCTGGCCCTGGGATAATTAAAGCTGAGGAATATTGCCTCTGGGGTGGATTGAATATGCACCAGATAGAAGAGATAGGGCTCTGGAAAGGTTAGTTTGCATATCAAAGTCATGCTCCAGGCTGGGCCCTTTGCCATCTGTAAGAATCAGCTAGACCAGGGAGGGGCAGTCTCTCTGTAGCCAGAATGTTTTTTATGTCAAAACATCATAATATACAGGAAATTATATATACACAATACATTAGTATTCCTTTATAATAGAAGAGGAAACTGAGGTTCAGAGAGGTCCAGTTAGAGCTCAACTGGTATTTATCAGAGTAAGATTAAACTTGAAGCCTGAACAACCATGTTATCCTGCATTAATTTTTCCTAAAGTAAAGTTCTTCCAAGTCACAGTATTTCCAGATATGTATTTCAACAAACAAGACAATACTGCTAGACTGATTTGATTTCTTTGATGGATTATTTTGTAAATTAATATATTGTAGTTAATATGCACATTTACCAGAGTTGAAGACATTGTAATTAAAAACATTCATCAAGCAATACTTGCAGCTGCTCAATTTTCACAAATTTATATTTCATCTTATTTGCACTGGGGAGTAGGGCTTTGCTCATTCAGTAGACCACATAGCTTGTCGGTATATAGTACGGTGTTTTGTTTTCTCCAGCTGGGACATGCGTGAGTCACTTCAGTAAGGTCCAACTCTTTGTGACCCCATGGAGTGTAGCCCACCAGGCTCCTCTGTCCATGGGATTCTCCAGGCAAGAATACTGGAGTGGGATGCCCTGCCCTCCTCCAGGGGATCTTCCCAACCCAGGGATCGAACCCACATCTCTTACAGTCCTGCATTAGCAGGACTTTATCATCTGGGACAGACAAGTAAACATGGTCTTCACTCATTTAGGTTTCACATAAGAAACTTCCCAACAAAGAGCTGTGAGATCTTGGAGTTATATTTACACCTTCATTTATAAAAAGTTAATCTAGTCTATGGAAGACAGATTTTATTGTTTGAATGGGGGGGGAGGTTTGCAAAAGTGAACTGTTACAAAGAATGAGAACTATCTATATTACAGGAAAGCTAGAACAATTCAAAATTTAAAGAATTTCTGGAGAACATAACTCAGTTTTAGAAGCAGGGAAAATAAATTTGATGTGATGGAAAATCCTAAAACAACAATTAAGCTACAGCTTTTAGATCAAACCTAAATCTTAGTAGTTGGGAGACTATATTTTTATCTTTTTATGTATTGAACTTATGTTGGCCTTGTTTCTTTCCAAAATGAACTTGGAGAAAAACCTCAAGAAATGATAATATAAAATAAGGGTAATAAAAGAAACTCTGTTTCTTCCTGCTCATAACACTTCTGACACCAAACGTGTGGGCTTTCCATGCCAAGCAGTTCTCCAGTTCTCTGTGACACCAGCTGGGCACCCTGCAATTTAATTCATTATGACACTAACTACACAGAGTTAGCAAAAACTCCACAAGTTAAGGGCTGAGTCCCATAAGACTGTCCCCACTTCAGACACTTGTCACTTGTCCCAGCTTGTCACTGGAACTTCTGACTAACCGGCTATAAACCAGAGGTTCCCATGACTCTCTCCTCGAGTTTAATGCTTTGCTAGAATGGCTCACAGAACTCAAAGAAATACTTTACTTACTGTCACCAGTTTATCATAAGGGATATAGCTCAGGAACAGTCAAGTGGAGATATAAAGCGGGGTAGCTTCATGCCCTCTCCAGATCACTACCCTCCTGGTATATGGATGCCTTCAACAATCTGGAATCATTCTGAACCCCAGTCCTTTCAGTCTTTATGGAGTGTTCCTTATGTAGCCATGGCTGATTAAAGCTTTAGCCATTAACTTAATTTCCAGCCATTCTCCCCTCCTCAGAGATCTCAGGATGGGGCTGAAAGTTCCAACTATCTAATCAAATTGTTGGTTCCTCTAGCAACCAGCCCCCATCCTAAGGTATCTAGAATTCCATCGAGAATCACCTCATTAACTTAAACACAAGTATGATCAACATGGGGTTTCCCTGGTGGCTTACGATGAAGAAAACGCCTGCCAGTACAGGAGACACAGGTTCAATCCCTGGGTCGGGAAGATCCCCTGGAAAAGGAAATGGCAACCTACTCCAGTATTCTTGCCTGGAAAATCCCATGGACAGAGGGGCCCTGCAGACTGCAGTCCATGAATTTGCAAGAATTGGACACAATTTAGGGTCTAAACAACAATGTGGTCAAAAGGGACTTATCGTGAATAACAAAAGACACTCCACTTACCCTTAATCATTCAGGTGATTACAAAGGTTTTAGAAGCTCTGTGCCAGGAACCTGAATAAAGACCAAATACACGTTTATTACATTGAACCCAGATCTCCCACATTGTAGGCGGATTCTTTACCGTCTGAGCCACCAGGGAAGCCCATTATATCACAGCGTGTTAGGAAGTAAAACAGAAAGAGAAAATTGGGACTAGTGAATGAAAGAAATGAGCATACACGCTTATCCACTCCANAATATATATAATTTATCTTCCATGTTTACATGAAAATTTTAATCATCTATGATTTAAAGTAAATACATTAAACACAACTGCCATGTAAAATTTAATTTTAATTTAAAAATTTAAATTATTTGAGGAAAATTAATGGTAAGATTATAAACCCTCTCTTTTAAAAAATTTTAATAGATTTAATTTTTAGAGCAGTTTTAGATTCACAGCGAAACTGAAAGGAAGGTTCAGAGATTTTCCATATATTCCCTTTCCCTCCTCATTATCAATGTCCCCCACCAAAGTGGTACATTTGTTACAGTCAGTACACCTACATTGACATGTTATAATCACCCAAAGTCCATAGTTTACACTAAGGTTCACTCTTGGTATTGTACATTCTGTGGGTTTCAACAAATGTATAATGGCATATATCCCAAAATCACCATATGACACAGAATAGTTCCACTGCCCTAAAAATTCTCTGTGCTCTGTTCATCATCCCCTTCTCCTTGTCAACACTTGGCAACCACTGATCTTTTTACTGTCTCCATGGTTTTCTGGAACCCACTTTTAAAGGGAAACTTGATATAGTAAGTTATTTGTCAGAAAATAGAAGACAAAATTTCCTCCAAAGAAACACATTTACTGGCCTGAAATTCTGTAAGAAATTAATTACTTTAAGGGATGGAGACAGATATATCAGATAACATCCATGACAATCTTCCAGAAAGTACAGGTGCAGATCTTATTTAGCTATATCCTATAATAAACTCATTAAAGCTGTAAACCCAATTTAGTAAGAGTCTTCCAGGTTCCAAGTTAAATTCCAAGAGGCTAACTTGATTGAGTTAATGTTTGGGAAAACCACAGGGGTTGTTAGATAGCATACTCCCTACCTAGCCTGGCTTCTATAAATATCATTTAAGAAGGATTTCTATAAACACCAAAGTTTTGCTTAAAGAATGGTCTTCCATGTTGTTTGAGAACAGAGCCACACTTTAGAGACCAGAGGAGTAGGTTGATAGTTTAGTAGGAAAGGTGAAAAGCTTAACTAGTACTTCCCCCATGTGGCAGTGAGATGCAAGAGTATTTTAGGCAACTGAATTTGCTCAATTACTTTGATAAAAGCTAAACTGAGATTAGAGATTCACAACATAGCCTTATCAGAGCTGGTTTAGGCATAGAAAATGTTAAGGCAAGCGTTTGAAGATGCCTGTCTTGGTCATAAAAGAAAATCTTAGAGAAGCATTTAATTCCCAGTAGTAAAACCGTCCCTTGAGTTGAGTCGGTGTTTGTTGAGTACTTACTACATGTACCAGCTGCTTGATTAGGTATTATATACAGTTTACATAATTTAATTGGGTGAGTTATATGTTAAGAATTCCAAGTAGATATATTGGCCCGCTGTATGATGAAAATCATTGACCAAGTGAATTTTGGAGAATGATTTCCAAGCACAATGATTTTTCAGTGACGTCATAGTTAAATGTTAGGCTTTCTTTCTGGCAGTAGTTAAATACAAAGTTCACTGATTTCTTGAGGCAAAGACAGTGCTAGGTGTTCAATGAAAAGTTTTCATTTTCCTTCTTGGCACACTGGAAAAATATACTTTCCAAATTCTCTCGCAGTTAAGTTGGAGCCATGTAACTAGGTAGTAGCCAGTGGAGTGCCACAACCCCCCAGGAATGATCGCCTGGGCTCTCCCTCTCCCTTGGCCTTGTGGCTACAGGAGGAGAACTCCAGAAAGACAGAACTGCAGGACAGAAGCAGCCCAGATCCCTGAAGAGCCACTTGCAAAGGACCACTTAGGAAAACTGTCCAACCTGCCTTAAATCTGTGCACAAATGAAAGGAATTTAATTGAATTAAGCCAAAGAGATTGTGAGTAATGTGTTAAAGGAGCTGGCTAGTGTTACCCCTCCTGGTTTTGTGATACTAAAAATGTATTGACGACACAGAAGAATCTTTCCATTTTATACATAAAAACATGAATAAAATTTTTTAAAATTTGCATCAGATCATGCCCAGGTGGTGCAGTGGTAAAGAACCACCTGCCAATGCAGAAAACATAAGAGATGTGGGTCCAGGACCTGGGTCTGAAGATCTCCTGGAGTAGGAAATGGCAACTCACTCCAGTATTAAGATACAAATTTAAAAGAGCTGAAAGTTAGGAAACTGAACATAACTATTTCGTAACTCTTGAAACTTCTTTCTAATTTGTTGGTGAGCCATTCATGCCTATTTCAGTTCTTCTGGTGATGTTTAAGATAGAACCGAAGGCCCATCAAACAGTCTTCCATTGTCACTGCAGAATTATTTGAAGATGGATGAGAATTACTGGCACTAAAGACAGTGGTCCCTCCATATCAACAGGGACTGGTTCCAGGACCCCCATGGAGACCAAAATCCACAGATGCTCAAGACCCTTAAAAAGATTGTAGTACAGTATATGGCCCACATCTGCAGAGTCAACCAATGGTGATCCATCTTTGGTTCCATCTCTCGTGACAACTCTACTGGCCTAATGTCCAAGGCCTCTGCAAAGGACATGCCCAGTTATAAGAGGCACTGAACTCAGGTCGGTCCAATGCTATGGTTTACCATCAGGCACAGGTGGTTCTCCTTGTCTAAATGCAGTTTACCAATCAGGGGTCCATTTTTACCAGCAACATAGCAACATAGTTCACAAATCACCTTATCAGGTTGCCAGGGGAACAATGCTAAAAAGTTAGCATGAGGTCAAATTCTCATGCAGAAGGGGAAAGGATTTTGTTAGCCCTTTACCCACATAAAGGTTTCTGTCAACTTGATTGCAATGGATTCTTCAGTATATTCCTGGCTTGTACTTGCTAGTCATTTATTTAGGGCTTTTGCATTGATAGGCACATCTGTATATGTGTGTGCTGCTGCTAAGTCGCTTCAGTTGTGTCCGACCCTGTGCGACCCCATAGACGGGAGCCCACCAGGCTCCCCCGTCCCTGGGATTCTCCAGGCAAGAACACTGGAGTGGGTTGCCATTTCCTTCTCCAATGCATGAAAGTGAAAAGTGAAAGTGAAGTCACTCAGTCGTGTCCGACTCTTAGCGACCCCATGAACTGCAGCCCACCAGGCTCCTCCATCCATGGGATTTTCCAGGCAAGAGTACTGGAGTGGGGTGCCATTGCCTTCTCCATATGTGTGTATATGTTTGTGCATATATGAAAACACTTTTTCTGGGTGTAGATATCAATGACTTCTCAGGAATAATTTTTAAGTGTTTCTTTTTTGATACTTTTAGAAGAATTTACATAGCATTGGAATTATCTATTCTTCAAAGAGGTGGTACGCTGTGGTTATGGTATTAACTACAGCTGCTGTTTATAGGCTTGAAAGCTTGTGACACATGTTATTTTGTAAAATCATTACTTATGCTCACTTGGAAGGTTCATTATATGTCCAGATAAAGGGGATATCATTATAAAAAATGAAAATCTTTGTATATGTTGCTCCTTGTATAATCTGCTCCTTGTTGCTTTTATAAGGTATCTTAAGAAAGAGGTTTCAGTGTGTCTACCCTCTGACACCCTCTTGCAACACCTACCATCTTACTTGGGTTTCTCTTACCTTGGGCATGGGGTGTCTCTTCACAGCTGCTCCAGCAAAGCACAGCTGCTGCTCCTTACTTGGATGAGGGGTATCTCCTCCCGCCACCCTTCCTGACCTTCAACGTGGGATGGCTCCTCTAGGCCCTCCTGCGCCCGCACAGCCACCACTCCTTGGGCATGGGGTTCCTCCTCCCGGCTGCCGCCTCTGGCTTCAGGCGCCACCCCTGGCCTTGGCCTGGATTCCTCCTCTCTGCCGCAGCCCCTGGCCTCGGACGTGGGGAAGCTCTCGGCTGCACTTAGTGTGCCGGCCTGCCGCTGCCGCCTGCACTTAGTCATTCTAATCCCACTAGGACCACAGCCTTGTCTAACTCAGTGAAACTAAGCCATGCCTGCAGGGCAACCCAAGACAGGCGGGTCATGGTGGAGAGGTCTGACAGAATGTGGTCCACTGGAGAAGGGAATGGCAAACCACTTCAGTATTCTGGCCTTGAGAACCCCATGGACAGTATGAAAAGGCAAAATGGTAGGATACTGAAAGAGGTATTCCCCAGGTCAGTAGGTGCCCAATATGCTACTGGAGGTCAGTGGAGAAATAACTCCAGAAAGAATGAAGTGATGGAGCCAAAGCAAAAATAATACCCAGCTGTGGGTGAGACTGGTGAGAGAAGCAAGGTCTGATGCTATAAGGAGCAATATTGCATAGGAACTTGGAATGTCAGGTCCATGAATCAAGGCAAATTGGAAGTGGTCAAACAAGAGATGGCAAGAATGAACATCAACATTCTAGGAATCAGCGAACTAAAATGGACTGGAATGGGTGAATTTAACTCAGATGACCATTAAATCTACTACTGCGGGTAGGAATCCCTCAGAAGACATGGAGTAGCCATCATGGTCAACAAAAGAGTCCGAAATGCAGTACTTGGATGCAATCTCAAAAATGACAGAATGATCTCNCAAAGAAAGAGAGGAAAAGAACAGAATGGGAAAGACTAGAATCTCTTCAAGAAAATTAGAGATACCAAGGGAACATTTCATGCAAAGATGGGCTCGATAAAGGACAGAAATGGTATGGACCTAACAGAAGCAGAAGATATTAAGAAGAGATGGCAAAAATACACAGAAGAACTGTACAAAAAGGATCTTCACGACCCGGATAATCACGATAATGTGATCACTCACCTAAAGCCAGACATCCTGGAATGTGAAGTCAAGTGGGCCTTAGAAAGCATCACTACGAACAAAGCTAGTGGAGGTGATGGAATTCTGGTTGAGCTATTTCAAATCCTGAAAGATGATGCTGTGAAAGTGCTGCACTCAATATGCCAGCAAATTTGGAAAACTCAGCAGTGGCCATAGGACTGGAAAAGGTCAGTTTGCATTCCTATCCCAAAGAAAGGCAATGCCAAAGAATGCTCAAACTACTGCACAATTGCACTCATCTCACATGCTAGTAAAGTAATGCTCAAAATTCTCCAAGCCAGGCTTCAGCAGTACGTGAACTGTGAAATCCCTGATGTTCAAGCTGGTTTTAGAAAGGGCAGAGGAACCAGAGATCAAATTGCCAACATCTGCTGGATCATGGAAAAAGCAAGTGAGTTTCAGAAAAATATCTATTTCTGCTTTATTGACTATGCCAAAGCCTTTGACTGTGTGGATCACAGTAAACTGTGGAAAATTCTGAAAGAGATGGGAGTACCAGACCACCTGAACTGCCTCTTGAGAAATCTGTATGCAGGTCAGGAAGCAACAGTTAGACCTGGACATGGAACAACAGACTAGTTCCAAATAGGAAAAGGAGTCCGTCAAGGCTGTATATTGTCACCCTGCTTATTTAACCTATATGCAGAGTACATTCATGAGAAACGCTGGGCTGGAAGAAACACAAGCTGGAATCAAGATTGCCAGGAGAAATATCAATAAGCTCAGATATGCAGCTGACACCACCCTTATGGCAGAAAGTGAAGGGGAACTAAAAGGCCTCTTGATGAAAGTAAAAGAGGAGAGTGAAACAGTTGGCTTAAAGCTCAACATTCAGAAAACGAAGATCATGGCATCTAGTCCCATCACTCCATGGGAAATAGATGGGTAAACAGTGGAAACCTTGTCAGACTTTATTTTTGGGGGCTCCAAAATCACTGCCAGATGGTGATTGTAGCCATGAAATTAAAAGACGCTTACTCCTTGGAAGAAAAGTTATGAGCAACCTAGATAGTATATTCAAAAGCAGAGACATTACTCTGCTGACTAAGGTCTGTCTAGTCAAGACTATGGTTTTCCCAGTAGTCATGTTTGGATGTGAGAGTTGGACTGTGAAGAAGGCTGAGCGCCAAAGAATTGATGCTTTTGAACTGTGGTGTTGGAGAAGACGCCTGAGTCCCTTGGACTACAAAGAGATCCAACCAGTCCATTCTGAAGGAGATCAGCCCTGGGATTTCTTTGGAAGGAATGATGCTAAAGCTGAAACTCCAGTACTTTGGCCACCTCATGCGAAGAGTTGACTCATTGGAAAAGACTCTGATGCTGGGAGGGACTGGGGGCAGGAGGAGAAGGGGATGAGAGAGGATGAGATGGCTGGATGGCATTACAGACTCGATGGACACAAGTCTGAGTGAACTCCGGGATTTGGTGGTAGACAGGGAGGCCTGGCGTGCTGCGATTCATGGGGTCACAAAGAGTCGGACATGACTGAGCGACTGAACTGAACTGAACTGAAGAAAGAGGTGGGTTCAGGCAAGGACTAGTTGTTTTTGCAAGCAGAAATGGCAGGAAATTAGAATGTCCAGAAATTTCAGGCCTCCCAGGGTTGAAAAAGACAACTGCTTTTATGTCCTGAACATTAATATAAATATAGGGATCCACGCCTTGTGGTAAGGATCAGGGTAAGGGTGTCACCTTCCCAAACAACCCTATTATTTAAGCTAGCCTCAAGGTGGCCTCCATTAAGATGAAAGAGTTAAGTATGGACACAAGGAGGGAAAGAAATAAAGCAGGCTTAAGAACTAGGACTAGAAAAGACTTTGGTTATGGTTATCTGCACAAGGAACTGACTGGAAACAATTAGAAGCTATTAGGGTTTTAAGGAAATCTTAAAGCCACAGAAACCTTAATTCTGGCCTGAAAATGTGCTGTCTCTGTTAGCTCCTTTAAAGAAACAGTCAGGCCTTCAAACCTGTACCAGCAGAAAAAGAACTGACAATGATGCACAGCCCCAAGGAAGGCATCTGCTCCAATGGTCACTTCTGACATGGTCCTGGAGGATCAGGTTGTAGAAGCAGGGGTGACCTGACTGTCTGACCAAAGCCCTCCCTCCATGGCCAGAGCAGTGCATCGCTGTAATTCTTGCCCCACTGGGAGTCAAGACAGCTGTGAATGAGCAGCTGTGTGCTCATCCTTTTTTTTTTTCCTAAAAAGAGAACTGCTCCATAGGAGTTTTTGAAGCAGTAATCCTGTCCCTAAGCACCGCTGCCTATGGGACAGGAGGAGCAATAAACCGCTGAATGTCTTGCATGACACTGACAATGAGAAGTTGACAGAGAAAACACATTGTCTCTTTCCTTTGACCCACACCCACTTTATCCCAATGCTGCTCAAATGTCATCTCCTAGAGGTGCTGGTAGTTCAGCTGGTAAAGAATCCGCCTGCAAGGCAGGAGATCCCGGTTCGATTCCTGGCTCAGGAAGATCCGCTGGAGAAGGATAGGCTACCCACTCCAGTATTCTTGGGCTTCCCTGGTGGCTCAGCTGGTAAAGAATCTGCCTGCAATGTGGGAGACAAGAGTTCGATCCCTGGGTTGGGAAGATCTCCTGGAGAAGTGAATGGCGACCCCCACCAGTAATCTGTCCTGGAGAATTCCATGGACTTCAGTCCATGGGGTCGCAAAGAGTCGGACACGACTGAGTGACTTCCACTTCACTTCACTTGAGAGGTGACCTAAAATCACAGCCCGTCTCTTTCTACTACCTACCCTTCCTTGAGTCTCTACACCTTTACCCTCTCTTCATAGCACTACTGTCTTGCTCCCTGACCGCAATGTAAACTCTTTCTGGGCACAACTTTGTCTTGTTCCTGAAGTCCTAGCACATAGAAATGGTTAATACATGGTAGGGTCTCAGTAAATATTTACTGGGGGAGAAAAAAGACTCAATAATTAAGAGCTTCTGACTTCCAGGTGGGGGAAACTGTGTTCACTTGGTTCTATTTTGCTGTCGATCTGTTTCACATTGTGACCAGTAAAGATTATGATTTCTGTGCAAGGAAATTGGGATTACTCCTTGCAAGGTGCCATTATCTGGTGTGAAACCTAACCAAAATGTCATCCTACTGGAAAAATACAGATATTGCAAAAAGCACGCTGTTCAGTATGTTTCTTGTTTGTTTTTAAGACTGAGATAGCAATATGTCACTGCCATGGGAACTCCACTTCATTTTTGGAATGGGCACTGGTGGTCCTAACTGCAGCAGGCTACCCAAATAAACCTTGGAATTCTTTTAGAATCCCCTCTGTTCCATGATTCAACAAAGAATGATATAATTAACTACAGCTGACTTGACGGAGAGGCTAAAGATTACCAAGCAGAATTCAAACCAGCCCGTGCCAGGTACTGTGCTGGGCACAAGGGATATAGTAACATTGCTTTTGCCCTCCTACTGGTTAGTGTCTTGGGGGAACCTCAATTTGGTAGAGAAGCAGTTCCACCAGTGCTTTAAGAGCTACTCTGCTGCTGCTGCTAAGTCACTTCAGTCGTGTCCGACTCTGTGTGACCCCATAGATGGCAGCCCACCAGGCTCCCCTGTCCCTGGGATTTTCCAGGCAAGAACACTGGAGTGGGTTGCCATTTCCTTCTCCAGTGCATGAAAGTGAAAAGTGAAAGGGAAGTCGCTCAGTTGTGTCCGACTCTTAGCGACCCCATGGACCTCAGCCTACCAGTCTCCTCCATCCATGGGATTTTCCAGGCAAGAGTACTGGAGTGGGGTGCCATCGCCTTCTCCAAAGAGTTACTCTAGGGGACGAAAAGGGCTATAGAAGCACAAGCTACAGGAGTCTCAGCCAAGTGAAAAATTACAAGGTCTTCCTTCCTGGGTAAGTGTCAGCTAAGCT
This sequence comes from Redunca redunca, assembly GCA_006410935.1. Lineage (NCBI taxonomy): Eukaryota > Metazoa > Chordata > Mammalia > Artiodactyla > Bovidae > Redunca > Redunca redunca. The sequence goes on along the minus strand of SJYQ01000134.1, from coordinate 555,102 downwards.
TGGACCCAAAGGGTAAGTGGAAAGTGTGTCTGTATGAAGAAGGGAGATGCTGATTCACTTTGCTGTACACCTGAAACTAACACAACAATGTCAATCAACCATATTCCGATTTTAAAAATAACCAACAAAAGAGGGAAGATGAATGGAGTGTTTTCTAGGTCAAAGGAAAGACACAAAAAAGAGGCAGGCAGAGGGGGTATTACAATCTTACTCCAGATATCCATTCTGTTTTCACCTACTACTCATCCTCCTTTCCTTCTAACTCCAGTTTCTAGCCTGTCGGTTAGCCCCTTTCTCTCTAATCATCCATTGCTCAACCCAGGAACCTATAAACAAAGAAAATGACTAAGGAGCAGCCACTGAAACCTGGAACCAAGCCTACATTATGCTTAAAAATTTTTATTTTCTGCAGAAAAATATTTTGACTACTACATTTTTGGAGTTCATTAGAAAGATCTGAAATGGATGACACCAAGCTGTTTGCCTAAAATAATGTCCCAAGCCCAAAATGGCATGGATGTTTCCTGAGATTAAAATAGAAACTTGTTTTGCTAACAGAAAACAACTTGGAAATCAAAGAGTCATTTAAGTTGAAACCATTATTTTTCCTTTTCTTGCAGAAAATTCCTGTGTTTATACACACTAAGAGATCAGGATAGTGAGGTCACTCTGCCACAGAATTTTCCATTAAAAAATTTAAAGTTGGAGAAATCTCAAAAAGAAAATAAAGATCGGGGGAAAGTTTGGAACGTAGCAAACTCAGTCAATAAACATTTATGAGCACCTACTACATGAAACACACCGAACAAAGAAAATTGCCCTTGTAGAGTTTGCATTCTAGCAGGAAGAAGACAGGCAAAATAAGAAATAAGCAAATTATATAGGAAACAGATGGCACAGTGGTAAAGAATCTGCCTGCCAACGCAGGAGACCCAAGAGAGGCAGGGTTGATCCCTGGGTCGGGAAGAGCCCCTGGAGGAGGAAATGGCAACCCACTCTAGTCTTCTTCCCTGAGAAATTCCATGGACAGAGGAGCCTGGGAAGCTACAGTCCATGGCATCGCAGAGTCGGACAGGATTGAGCGCACAGGCACACAAAAACAGGAAACTAGAAGATGAGTGGTTTGCAGAAAAGACAGAGAACAGGCAGGGGACATCAGGAGGGGACAGCTTGCACTTTTAAATAGGGTGGTCAAGACTGGTCACCTAAAAGAGGTGACATCGGAGCAAAGACACGCGAGGATGAGAACCACACGGAGAATAGCTATCCGGGTTCAGGTGGAAGTGACCGTCAATGGCCTGAGGCAGGAACGCTTGAGTGTGGAAGAAAGGCGTGGGCGACCACGGATTAGAGGGAGGGAGGACATAGGCTGTTACTTAGGTCGGAGAGGTATGGGAGGCCAGATCAGTGCCCCAGGCAGTCATTCCGGGTGGGGTGTGGAATGAGAGGTGACTTGATCGGACTGATGCTTTAACGTGAATTTTAGTATAATCATTGCGTGTTTTCATTTGAACACAGCCCTACTACAACACATTTCACTCAGCAATAACAGAGCAATAATTGCTCAAAATGGTCTCTAAATGATCTCCGAGGACCAGGCACCACAATATTTAGGAAGTAATTGCTCTCCCTCTCTGGCGGGCACGTGCCCCTAAAGGGGCTGCCGCTGCTACCCTCCTACTGTGCTCAGAGTTGAGCTGGCGGAGATGGAAACAGTCTGCACCTCTCTTCAAAACTCGAAGACGCCAAGCATGTCGTTCGGTTGGTTACAAAAATTTTAAAAACCCTGCCTCTGCCAGCTCTGCGGGAGAAGCAAACTCCCGGAGTTTGCCTTCGCTAATTTGTCCAAGTCGGGCTGCGGTTTCGCTTAAATGCAGACACAGCTCAGCTCTGGCCCCACAAACCTCTCATCTTGGACTTCGCCCTCCGGTGAAAGCTACGGCTCGCCCCTGCGGTCCCCACCTGTTCGGAAGGAGCCCGCGGAGCGCGCACCTACGCCCCGGGCCCCTTTCCTCCCCGGCTCAGACTTTCCTGCCGAGCACCCTGCTCTCCCTGGTCCAGGCCGGGCTGGCAACTTTTCTCCCAGCCTGGCGCTCGCCCCGCTTGGCTGGTCCCCAAGAGACTCTGCCTTCCTGCAGTGCCCCCGCCCCCGAGCTTCCCGCCGAAGGGCCGGGCGCCCTCACCCCTCACACGGGGACCCGAGGGCGGCGAGCCGAGCGCACGCGCGCCCCCCGCCCCTGCGCCCCTCCCTGCAGGCGGCGCGGCTTCCCGGCCAGCGCCTCCCCTCGCGGGGAGGGAGCCGGAGGGGCGCGGGACGCCGCAAGCAGACCTGCTCCGGCTGCGCGCCGCGCGGCTCTCCTCCGAGAGGAGCAGCAGTAACCTCGGCGGCCGCAGCTTCTCGGGGGAGCCGAGCACGCCTCTTCTGCGCCCCCAGCACCCGCCACCTGCTCCCCGCTTGCAGCTTAGCCTCCGCCCGAGACTCGTCGCCCGAGATGGATTTCCTTCTGGCGCTGGTGCTCGGGTCCTCGCTCTACCTGCAGGCGGCCGCAGAGTTCGACGGGAGGTAAGTCGACCCCCGGGGACCCTCTCCTGCTCTATCCAGCGCTGATTTCACACCGCCCTGGGGTCCCGTCTCTCTGCCCTCGGGCCAGAAGCGGGGCCACCGCACGGTCTCGGCGGGAGGAGAGCAGTCGTGCTGCCCTCTCCACCAGTGGCTACCCAAGGCCTAGAGGGCGCGCCCCCTGCGCGCCCAGGAACCCGGGAGAGGCTGCGCTGCGGGGCGGGCCGTCGAGCCCTACTCAGGGCTGCGGGAGAAGGGAGCTGGAGCCCGGCATCTGGGCTCTGAGGGCGCGGGTTAGCTGCCTCACAGGCGGTGACATGCGGGACATCCCTTGGGTGGGAAATTCTTGCTTTCGACAGCTCTGCAGTGGGGAAACTTCCAGGTGGTCCGGGCCACATCCCGGCTGGGGGCTGTCACGGTGACTCACACAAAGGGTAGGGAGAGGAAGCCGCTGTGCTTCCAGAGGGAGACCCGTTTGCTTCCCCACTTGGTTTCCTTGGTGGGAGGGAGGACTCAAAATAAGGACCAAAGGGCCGAGGGGAGGACGCTGCGCGCGCGTGTGTGGGTGCCTGTACGCACACACAGCTCCCGAGACCTCGGGCGAGCCTGACTGCGGCGTGCTCTGACAGGTCCCAACAACCCCAGGCTCTGCTGCGCTCCCCTGTCACTCAGCCGCTCCTCCTACCGCAGAGCGAGGAGCCCTCGCCCCGGCTGCCAGCTCGGCTCCCGAGTGTGTGTGTGTGTGTGTGTGTGTCGGGAGGGCGTGCTTGGTTACTCCACCTCGGTCCAATTACAGACCAGACTCGCCCCGAGCGCCCATCGCTGCTGCTTAAGCAGAAAACAGGCAGCAGCACCCAGGAGAGATTTTTAACTTGGGTCCCACCGCCACCCAGTAAGCGCTCGTGCAATTACCCTCACCCCCGCCCCCGCGCAGCCCCAGAGACTGCCGCACCTGTTTTCCCTGCAGTCTTGGAACGAATCAATTCCACGATTGATTGGCTTTCTTGTGCCTGGAAGGAACGGAGGGGAGCCAGTGGAGCGCTGAAGAGAAAAAGCGCAGCCGCTTGTTTATCACCTGGTCTCAGGAAATGTAAAGTTCGGGGTTATTTGTCCTTTGGGCTCGGGGGCAGAAGCGGGAGATGAAGGCAAGGGGAATGAAAAGATTAGTAAAGTTAAAAAAAAAAAAAAAGTGGGTAGCGGCCAGAGGCTGTTTTATTTTAAAGCAATGATTTCCCCGCATTTGGATATCCTGTGCGTTTCTTGCACACATATTTCTAGCAAGAAATAATCATATGATTATGCATAGATTTTCATGTAGTCTTAAAAATATCTAAAACAGACGATTAAAATATTGATCCTCTGGGGGGCGGGCGGGGAGAGTCGTCGAGGTAGGTGTGAATCTAAACAGGGAACCGATGTACCAAATAAGGTGTCAAAGTGGAATCTGGTTGGTAAACCGGATCCTGAAATCCAGTGTTTGCTTTAGTCTTTATTTATGTTAGAGAGGATAGTAACACGAATTGTTGATGCAGGAAAGTTTCAAACTACAAGGACACTTGAGATGTTAGCTACACTTTAAACTCTCCTTGGTTTCATTTAGTCTTTTTTCTCAAGTACATTTTTTTTTCTGAAAACTTTTTTTGCAGAAGAGTCATAACTCAAAAAGAATTTTGTTCCATTTGATTTTAAGAAACCTCCCCTCTTTCTGCCCCTTCCCACGGGTACCCCCTTATACAAGGCAGACTTTTTTTATTTTTTCCTGCTTTGACATGTCTGATTTAATACTTTTAAGTTTACCATGAATCAGCCAAAACTGGCCTTCCCCTCAGTAACAGGTGTGGGCCTTTGAGGAATCTGTTTTATTTCAAACTTCAGAAACCATCCTGTGAGTGGCAGCCTTGAGAATTCTTGGTTTTAGCTGGTGCTATTTCCCTGTAAGAAAGGATCTTCCCCTCCTTTTCCCCCTCAATTCTTGCGCTGTTGTATATGTGTCTGTCTGAGGTTTGAAATTAGATGATAGCAGAACCATTTCCCTGAAGGTGTTCTGTTGTTTAATTTCTTCAGGCATGAAAGGGTTCGTAGAAGATTGTTGGGTGTGATTAAAAAGTTTTTCTAAAGTAATAAGGAGGAAATTATTTTTAATGTCAAGAGTGCCTTTATTTAATTTGAATCTTTGTGTTTGGTAGGTGGCCCAGGCAAATAGTGTCATCCGTTGGCCTGTGTCGTTACGGTGGAAGGATTGACTGCTGCTGGGGCTGGGCCCACCGGCCCTGGGGACGGTGTCAGCGTGAGTATCGGCCAGGGACTCCAGCATCTGGGGGGCGGGCTGTCCACGGTCAGCCACGGCTTCACTCTGCGCATCGGAGGGCTCATTACTGAGCAAGGCTTCCTGTTGTGGTTCTGACGTGGGAGTTGCCCCTGACCTCTTATTCTGCCCCTTTCCAGTCGGAATCCCCCCTCCTAAAGTAAGGTGCCAGTTCTGTTATTCACAGAGGTCCCTAGGACACTCATTTTAACATTTGTCCCCAGTATCTCCAGCCCTTGTTTTTCCATCAGGCTTACTCTTGGCTGTGGGCTGTGAGATGGGGGTAAGATAATGAGTCTAGACTGTATTTACACTAAATAAACTCTAAACCTTGCAGCACTTATAAATTCCTTGCCATAGCTGTTGTATAAAGTGGCCTATTTGTAAATCTTTTTTTTTGAAGTGAGATTGTATTGACTGGGTTCTAAATGGACCACCCAGTATAATCAAATAGCACTTAAAAAAAAATCATTTTGAAGTTCTATGAGTAGTCAACATCATGTATAAGTGCCAAATCAGAACACTGATTTTTTTTTTTACCTTTTCCATAATCACAAATGGATATTTTAATGGTAGAAATCAGAGCCACATCCCAGAAATTTGAGAAATTCATTCGCACCTTTTTATGTACATCTTAAAATTTTATCTTTCCCAGTTGCCCTAACAAAAAAAATTTACAAAACAGTCAAGTAAATTTCTGCAATATCTTTGGATCCCTAGATTGGCATGTCTGGTTAGATGGGGGAACTGAGTTGATTTCTATGTATTCCAGTGTTTTTAACAGTAATTAAAAAAAGGGGGGGCTTAGAGAAATATGGAAGGGTGGTTAAAAAGGCTGGAGTTGCAAAGGGAGGAGCCTGCCTGAGAGAAGTGTTGTCGAGGTGAGGAATCAGGTAAATTTCAGTTTGGAAATCTAGGCATTCCCTTAGTTATTTCAGTCTTTGGGGATGTCTGCCCCTAACTTTGTGAAAGAGGGAGAGTAACAGCCCTGGGTTGACGTCTCTGGTTAGAGAGGAAAAGGTAAAGGGGACTCATGGTTGTTTGCCCGCTCCTTGCAAGCCACTGGGCCAGACTTGTTGCACAGCTGGGTCACTGCTGCATTTATTAAAGGCAGATGGTGGTAACTCCAGTTTTGGGTAAGCAAAAGAACAAGGTAAAGCTTCTGTGCCCCTACTGGTTAGTCTATTTTACGTTGTTTTTAAGGGAAGATGGTCAGAGAGAAGAATGGTACCTGATGGGCTATAGTCTCTGGTGCCACTTATGCCACTGGGACAGAGGTGTTTGCACAGCTGGAGGCCACAGGTGTGGAATGTGAAGAGCAGTCAGGTGTTGATAAGTGAAAGGTGAAGAGCGGACTCTTCTCTTGACCCAATCATACACACCTCTCCTGAATAAAAGATAAGTAGCTTCTTGGCAGGAAGGAAGGTAGTTTCTACCTCCTTCACTGCCTTAGTTTTCTGAACCCCCCCAAATGAGTGTTGCAGCACTCTGGGGTGTGCACAGGCCCCCAGCCCCACCCAGGACAAGGCTGCCTGGCTGAGCGCACTGGAGTGCACCTCCCGTGAAGGCAGCGTGCCAGGGCAGTCGGCAGAAGCAAGCGGAGGAGGATATTTGCACTCTGCCTGTTGTGCTTAAAGAATTTTGAGGAGAAAACTCTCTTAGAGGTTCATCAACTGTGGAATTCCCCCAGAAAGAGCTGTTTTATGTCTCTTTATCTTGGAATTAAATTTGCTCTGATACACACTGCCTTGGCAGTTCTGAATTTGAATGAGTTTAAAGACCTTTGAAGAGTCCAGTGGTATGACAAAATTTAAACATCCAAGTGATTGCCTAGCATTTCATTTTCTGTGCAGTAGTTTTCCCAGCAGATACGGGACACTCTAATTTTCTGTACCTTCATTTTGTTTCTGAAAGACAGCACAAGCAGTCAAATATAGTATTTGATAGTATTTATCTTTTCCTTCTTGCACTGGATCCGAGGAAGCTGCAACATGGCATGAGTTAGTTATTGAAATGGTGATAAGTGCGTTAAGGTGGTCCTTCACAAATCCCAGTTTATCTTAGATTTGATGAAAGTTTGAGAGGCAGCATCATGGAGGAAATGTGGACTCTGAGCTAGACTCCCTGGGTTTAAACTAGTTCCATCACCTGTTAGCTGTGTGACTTTTAACAGATCATTCAGTCCCTCTCTGCTTTGGTTTCCTCGTCTCTAAAATGGATCTAAAATATAAAATAGTACAATACCTCCTAGGACCATAACAAAGTTGAAGTAAAGTATCATTTGTAAAGCATGTAAAACTACTCCAGGTATATATACCCTATTATGTGCGTCTGGTGAAATTAAAGACATATAAAGGAATACTGGTGTTGACACAGTGTTGTGGGATGGGTCCTTATGTGTCATTAGATTCTTTGTTCTTTATACTGCCTGTATTTTTAAAAAAATGGTTCTGAGATTCTCTTTGTTAGAGTAAAATAAAATGCCTTTAAAAAGGGCCAGATGGATCTTTACCATTAATATTATATATAGATGGTAGAGTTTTAAAGATGAGTTCAAGGATGGATGCTTCCTTGCCTGTGTTTTTTTTTGCAGAATCTCAGATGGTCCCAGCATCTTTTACAGTTCAGAGATCTGTCTTTGTTTTGCTATAAACAGGTAGAGGAATGTTCATGTTGGGGGTGAGTCTGCTCAAAGTAGGAGTGAACAGCACCAAAAAGAGACTTGTTGGGGATGGAAGGAAAACTCCTGATTGGTTTTAAAGAAAGCTTTTGTGAAATTTAAACCCTTGTCACTATATTTATTCGAGGAAAGTAGACTTGCTATTCTTTAACAGTTACATCTGGTAATGGATTACCTACAAAAATTCCGAACAGCTTCTGGGAAATTTAATGTGAAAAATGTTTTTGCCTTTCTGACTCTTATATAATCTCAGAGTCCCTTTCCCATGAGGAGCGTTCTCCCTTCCTCAACAAGGTGCCCTGGTTCTCGTTTTTCTCAATGATTCACTTTGAAACTTTCCTTCAAATCGGCCCAGCAAAGTAAAAGGGAGCAATTCCCTTCTTGTGCAGTACCTCCCAATTTGTCCCTTAGGAAAGGTGTAAGTTGGGGGAGATCTCACAGGCTAGAGCACTGACCCTGTGGTGTCTATTCCATTTGGTTGAGCACATGTGAGATGTTTTGACTCAATATTTATGTGAGTCAAGTATATGTATTTACCCAACAGATGCTGTATTTCATTTTCACTTGCTGCCCACCTTTTCATGGACTATTCACCTGGCGTGGGTCTTGCATTGCTCAGCCTGCAAGTCCAGCCACAGTTCAGCCAGACCTCCTGCCCTTTCCTCTGGGACTGAGAAAGGGAGGGACCAGAGATGCTCCCCAGCAGGCACAGGAACCATCCTGCATCCTGCCCATGCCACCCAACACTTCCACCTGGCCGAGGAAAGCAAGCCCTGTTCCAGAAATAGGCAGGTTACGTTTTCACTGCGCTTTCAGAGGTCATACCTGTACCTTCCTTCTGTCCTTTGATTCTTTGTTTTGTATTCTTGACTCAAACAGATCTCTACATGTTAAGGATTCAGAATTGGAGTTTCTAATTAACTGTCTTGGACTTTACCTTTATTGACTATTGACATAACTCTGGACTGGAAAAGGGAGGTTTCTTAATATGTTTGCAGCACACTGGATGGTCTGTGTTTACAGAACGCAGCATGTTAATCACTCAGAGGATCACAAACTACTTGTTACTTGCTCTGTAGTTATTTCTGCTTAACTTCCGTAACTTTCCCATCACATTAATGACACATTTCAATTACTTTAACAATTTCTCTACTCCTAACAAGTGGAGATCTCAGTAATAAAGATTTCTCTGTTTCTCTGATTTTAAAAAGTCATGTATGCCGTGGAAACAGTTCTTAACTAAAAGCAGTAGACAATTTGAGACAACTGAGTGGAGTTCTGACTTTTGTACCTGATTAGCTATTTAGCATTTCTCAGCGACACTTTTCCCTGTTTACAAGTGGATTTCTAAGGTGCCCTGCAGCTCTAAATCCCACCTGAGAACTTCCTTTATATTTTAAAGTATACAGGATCTAAACATTGCGTTTCTGTATGGTTGTTTTTCTGTTTACTGGGAGGTTTGACTCTATGTGGCTGTAACAATAGTGTTTCTGTCAAAAGCACTTTGCAAAGGTGTGAAGAAAAATTCAAAAGGCAACTAGTTCTAGGTTTCAACAAAGCTATTAAGTTTCTGAGTTCTTTGGCTGTCCTTGAGCAATTTTCCTTAAGACCAGGAAAAATGCGGGAATTTTGTTATGTTTCTTTGGAGATTTTGGTGAGAAATAAAACCCACACCTAGGGTTTGATTTTACTTTACTAGTTCTAAACCTCATTTCCTCCTACTGTCCCCCACCCCAAAGTTAGTAAAGGCTACAACTGTACAATTGCCATGTAAAGTGAAAATTCTGGATTCTTAAAAGCGCTTGATAAACTTACAGGTTAGTTCAAGGACTAACTCAAGGACTGAGAAACAGTAATTCATTCTGAAACTGTTTCGGAGTTGTACCTCCCATAATTTCATTTGGATAATATGCGTTATGGCTAATGATTGTGGATCACTAGAAAGAATGATGAGCAAATTATTGAATTTATTATTTCTGTATGTCAAATGAAATGGTTATTAGTTGAAGCAGAGAATTTTGATACAGTAAATGAAACACTTAAAATTCATATTTTATTCTTCAATTCACATCTGGTTTCAGAAATCCAGCCTCAGAAAAGGAACATGATTTGTTCATTTTCGCTCCCTATGTTAGCCATTGATTTCATGTCCCTAGTCACAAAATACATAGATTACACCCTTCTTTGATTATTTGGATTTTGAATCCTTTTTTAAAATAAGAGTAAACGAGAAATACTGGAAGTGATTTTGAAGGCCACCTCTAGTGTTCCCACACTGTTCCTAATGAGTGCCTTTCCATTCGTAGTAAACAGCTATGGCAGCCTGCACTGGACATGAATCAGCATTTTATGGATGAAGCAGTTTTCTATACCCATACAACCGTATGCATCCCACCAGGAGTGTTGGGAATCTCAAGGCAGGCTGTGCTGCTCAGAGCCATGTTGATTGCCAGCAGGTCCTGGGTCAGCTTAATGGAGTTGAGCATGCTTCACTGTCTTAATCCAGCTTCCTCCTCTAATCTTGGGGTGAGAATGCAGAATGTCATGGTTTATTTTTGGAGGTAGGAATAAATGCTAGGCAGTGGACCATCTTATAACTACTTTGAGCCCTCAATCTGCGTTTCCACATCCTTAGGTAGTAGTCTTCAAGATTAACCAACCACCCACTTTCCATGAAAAGGTTATTTAAGAATAGCATGTACTTTGGGTAACTTCAAGTGGTCCTGGAATGTAGATTCTACACCAAAATCAGTGCTGAAGAAGTTTGACTTTTTCGCACAGGTAGTTTTGGAGGATGAATCTTCTTGCAAGTCAAGGTTCAGAGAAATTATCTTCTTCCTTCATTCTTTCCCCTGATTGGAACTGATCTTTATATCTTACTATTGAGAGCTACTAATTTCCTTGGAGGGCTTCCCAGGTAGTGCTAGTGGTAAAGAACCTGCCTGCCAATGCGGGAGATATAAGAGACGGGGGTTCCATCCCAGGGTCGAGAAGATCCCCTAGAGGAGAGTATGGCAACCCACTCCAGTATTCTTGCATGGAGAATCCCCTGGACACAGGCGCCTGCAGGCTGCAGTCCACAGGGCTGCACAAAGTCTGACCCGACTGAAGCAACTTAGCATTCTCCTAAGACTCCCATTTCAGTTAATCTGGGCGCGTCTTAACCTTTATAGACCAGAAATGTTAGCACTTCTCAGCTTGGGATATCAGGTCAAATGAAAGTGGCTGGAAGTTCAGCTGCTTCATCTGCCCTTAAATACCTGCCACATGGAGATGCTGCCTGAAAGTATATGCACACGTGGTCCCAAGGAGCCACTTCTAGCCCAGAAATGACACTGTTTCCTCCTTCGAAATTTTTTGATAAGCTTTGAAAAATGTAGGTGTACTCCTCACCCTCCCCTCCTGTGGCGATTGTAATGGCGGTTTTCAGATGTAGAGTTCATGTTATATATATTTTCAGTCAAGTGAATCAACCGCATGCCTTTAAAATGACAGTCCGGTGATGCTGAGTGATTCTGCAGTTTCCTTCAGTGAATAATGGAAGATATTCACAGGGGAGATGAAAGGGAAGAGGAGGGGCATTCTTAGCCTTAATTCTCATTACTTTCCACCCCCCTAACTATAGTGGATACTTTTGTCTCTCTCCCAGCAGTTTTGTGCAGGTTTAAAATTTTTTCCCACTAATTTTTTAAAAAGTATATTTATTTTATAAGAGAAAGTGTGTTCAGGTCCTTAAATACCCTTGTTAGACGATACTACCAGGTTTTTGTATACTTTTCAGAAATATTTTACGGATTTGTGGGCAAATTCCTGTATATCTCCACCCCTACCTCTTTGATGCAAATGAAAGCATGCTATATACCCCATTTTACCTTCTTTTTCTTAAAAATGCATCTTGAAGGTCTTTCTTTATCATCAGTACATGAAGCAATTGCTCATTTTTTAATGAATGTGTAGTATTCCACCATATGACTATGTTATAATTGATTAACTAAAATTCTTCCTGTTCATAAAGTAATGGCAAGAAGTAAACCTAGTCTGTACCTTCTTTTTTCATATAATACTACATTTTGGAGGCTAGTCCTTATCAGTTCATGTAAGCCTGACTCATTCTTTTAAATATGGATGTACCGTGTTATTGTTCAGTCGCTAAGTTGTGTCCAACTCTTTGCAATCCTATGAACAGCAGCGCTTCAGGCTTCCCTGTCCTTCACTATCTTCTGGAGTTCGCTCAGACTCATGTCCATGGAGTCAGTGAGGCTATCTAATCATCTCATCCTCTGCCATCTCCTTTTCCTCCTGCCCTTAATCTTTCCTAGCGTCTGGATCTTTTCCAATGAATCAGCTCTTTGCATTAGATGGCCAAAGTGTTTGGAGTTTCATCTTCAGCATCAGTCCTTGCAGTGAATATTCAATGTTGATTTCCTTTAGGATTGACTGGTTTGATCTCCTTGCTATCCAAGGGACTCTCAAGAGTCTTCTCCAACACCACAGTTCAGAAGCATCAGTTCTTCAGTGATTAGCCTTCTTTATGGGCCAACTCTCACATCCATACATGACTACTGGAAAAACAACAGCTTTGACTAGATGGACCTTTGTTGGCAAAGTAATCTCAGCTTTTGGAAACACTGTCTAGGTTGGTCATAGTTTTTCTTCCAAGAAGCAAGCATCTTTTAATTTCATGGCTGCAGTCACCATCTACAGTGATTTTGGAGCCCAAGAAAATAAAGGCTGTCACTGTTTCCACTTTTTCCCCATCTATTTGCTATGAAGTGATGGAACCAGATGCCATGATCTTACTTGTTGGAATGTTGAGTTTTAAGCCAGCTTTTTCACTCTCTTCTTTCACCCTCATCAAGAGGGTCTTTGTTCCTCTTTGCTTTCTGCCATTAGAGTGATACATTTTCATATCTGAGGTTGTTGATATTTCTCCCAGGAATCTTGATTCCAACTTGTGATTCATTCAACCTAGCATTTTACATGATGTACTCTGCAAATAAGTTATATAAGCAGAATGACAATATACAGCCTTGATGTAATCCTTTGCCGGTTTGGGGCCAGTCTGTTGTTCCATGTCTGATTCTAACTGTTGCTTCTAGTCCTGCATATTCGTTTCACAAGAGACAGGTAAGGTGGTCTGGTATGCCATTTCTTTAAGAATTCCCAAGGTTTGTTGTAATTGACATCAAAGGCTTTAGCACAGTCAATGAAGCAGAAGTAGGTTTTTTTGTTAATTCTCTTGCTCTTTCTATGATCCACTGAATGTTGGCAATTTGATCTCTGGTTTCTCTGCCTCTTCAAAATTCAGCTTGTACATCTGGAAGTTCTCAGTTAACGTACTGTTGATGTCTAACTTGAAGGATTTTGAGCATGACCTTGCTAACATGTGAAATGAGCGCAATTGTACATTCTTTGGCATTGCTTTTTCCAGTCCTGTGGCCACTGGCAAGTTTTCCAAATTTGATGTATTGAGTGCAGCATTTTAACGGCATCACCTTTTAGGATTTGAAATAACTCAGCTGGAATTCTATCACCTTCACTAGCTTTGTTCATAGTGATGCTTCCTAAGGCCCATTTGACTTCACATGCCAGGATGTCTGGTTCTGGGTGAGTGATCATGGTTATCTGGGTCATGAAGATATTTTTTCTACAGTTTTCTGTGTATTCTTACCATCTCTTCTTAATATCTTCTGCTTCTGTTAGGTCCTCGCCATTTCTGTCCTTTATTTTGCCCATCTTTGCATGAAATGTTCCCTTGGCATCTCTAATTTTCTTGAAGAGATCTCTAGTCTTTCCCATTCTATTGTTTTCCTCTATTTCTTTGTATTGTTCACTTAAGAAGTCTTTCTTATCTCTCTTTGCTATTCCCTGAAATTCTGCATTCAGTTGGGGATATCTTTTCCTTTACCTTTGCTTCTCTTCTTTTCTCAGCTCTTTGTAAGGCCTCTACAGACAGCCATTTTGCCTTCTTGCATTGCTTTTTCTTAGGGATAGTTTTGGTCACCACCTCCTGTACAATATTGCAAACCTTGGTCCGTAGTTTTTCAGGCACTCTATCAGATCTAATCCTTTGAATCTATTTGTCACTTCCACTGTATAATCATAAGGGATTTAATTTAGATCATACCTGAATGATCTAATGGTTTTCCCTACTTTATTGAATTTAAGCCTGAATTTTGCAACAAGGAACTGATGATCTGAACCACAGTCAGCTCCAGATCTTGTTTTTTGCTGGCTGTATAGAGCTTCTCCATCTTTGGCTGCAAAGAATATAATCAGTCTGATTACGGTATTAACCATCTGGTGGTGTACATGTGTAGAGTCTGAGGGCTACTCCATTTCTTCTAAGGGATTTTTGCCCACAGTAGTAGGTATAATGGTCATCTAATTTAAATTCCTCCATTCCGCTGGAGAAAGGAATAAAAAACCACTTGAGCATTCTTGCCGTGAGAACCCCATGAACAGTATGAAAAGGCATATGACACCAGAAGATGAGCCCCTCAGGTTGGTAGGTGTCCGGTATGCTATTGAGGAAGAGTGGAGAAGTAGGTCCAGAAAGAAGGGAGAGTCTGGGCTACAGCAGAAATGCTGCTCAGCTGTGGATATGCCTGGTGGTGAAAGTCAAGTTCGATGCTGTAAAGAACAGTATTGCATAGGAACCTGGGATTTTAGGTCCATGAATCAAGGTAAATTGGTTGTGGATGCACCATAATTAATTTTAAATTGATTAATTTAAAAATCCCCTATTTATGTATACTTGGGTGGTTTTCAGTGCTTTGTTTTTACAAAATAAGCTGTAGTGAATATCTTTACATATTCATCATCACTGTTGTATAGATACAGATGTGGAAGAATTGGAGAGTCATTCTGTTTTTATGTAAGTACAGTTACTAAATAGCTCTCATTTTATTTATTTATTTTTTTTTTATTTTTTATTTTAACTTTAGTTTACTGTATTGGTTTTGCCAAACATTGACATGAATTCACCACAAGTGTACATGCGTTCCCAAACATGAATCCCCTCCCACCTCCCACCCCCTACCATTTTATTTTCATAAAACTTCTTGTATAAAATGTGTAACTTAAAGGCGATTAAGTCATGGATAATATTACTGAGCATAAACCTTCCATTCAGTCACTTTCTATTTTTGGCTCCTTAGAAGATACCTTAAAAGACAAGTAGAATGGATTTATTTCTATGGCTTTATGTCCTACCTTGTTTGGAAAAGGATGTGGTTTCCAGGAATGAGTGCCTTAAAATAGGAAAATAGAATTAACAAAGTCTAGAGGAAGAAAAAAGGATAGAACAAAATGTAAGATGGGAGGAGAGTTAATAAATTCAGAGTCAAATTCTGTTGTATAGTTTGGCTCTAAGTTTCTCCTAGCCAAAGAGAAAAGGGAATTTTCATTGCTCATATAATTCTTTTTGTTTGCTAGGGAAGAAGCAAGCCAGCTTTTGGGGGGAAATTATGGCTTTTACCACATACAGTTCTGAAAGACTTTCATGTGGTATTTATAGAAGAGGGGTGAATGATGGAGTGGAAGGGGGCCACAGCAACATTTTTACCATGAACCAGTGGTGGTTATGGCACCCACTCCAGCACTCTTGCCTGGAAAATCCCATGGACAGAGGAGCCTGGTGGGCTGCAGTCCATGGGGTCACGAAGAGTCGGACACGGCTGAGCGACTTTACTTTCACTTTTCCCTTTCATGCATTGGAGAAGGAAATGGCAACCCCCTCCAGTGTTCTTGCCTGGAGAATCCCAGGGATGGGGGAGCCTGGTGGGCTGCTGTCTATGGGGTCGCACAGAGTCGGACACGACTGAAGCGACTTAGCAGCAGCAGCAGCGGCGGTGGTGGGTTTGTAAAGCTGTTCCAAAAAAGAAGGCTAACCTAAAATGAGGCCTCTACTCTAGAAGTGCAGTTCATAGAAAACTATTCTATATGCAGCTTAAGAAACATTATACACACTGAGCTTTCTACTTTTTTCTTTCTTTCTTTTTAAATAAAACAAAGATGAATATTTTTAATGATAAAAGGTACATTTCATGAAGAAGATAGACATCATAAACCATTAGACACCTAACAACAAAGGAACAAAAGATACATACAGCAAAAGTCAGAAGAAATATAGGGGAAAAGAAAAAAGTATATGATCAGAATAAGACACATTAACATTTCTCTGAATATTTTATCAAGTACAGAAAAAATAAGAATAGGAGCATCTTGAATGATGTCATTAATAATTTAAACATAATAGATTTCTATTTGTATTAATTTATATTAATCTTAATATATCCTACACAAATATTTTTAAAATTTTCTTTCTCATATGTTGTTATTAGATGTCCATGGGACATTTAGAAAAACTGGGGAAAAGATAAACTTACTAAATTTTAAAAAGTAGAATTCTTTCCTTTTTTGTGTTTGTTTGACTTAGCATGAAGAGAATGCTAGGTTTCTAATTTAAAAAATAAATATGCAACAAGCAACAAAGTTTTACTGTATAGCACAGGGAACTATAGTCAATACCTTGTAATAACCTATAATGGAAAATAATTTTTTAATATATATATAGAGACAGACTTCCCTGGTGGCTCAGACGGTAAAGCATCTGTCTACAATGTGGGAGACCTGGATTCGATCCCTGGGTCGGGAAGATCCCCTGGAGAAGGAAGTGGCAACCCACTCCAGTACTCTTGCCTGGAAAATCCCATGGATAGAGGAGCCTGGTAGGCTACAGTCCATGGGGTCACAAAGAGTCGGACACAACTGAGCAACTTCACTTTCATTTTCATACATATATATATGGTATAATTTGAGTCACACACTGAGCTTTCTGATGGCTCAGCTTGATTCATTCCAGGATATCTGGCGGCAGTGGGTGAACTATATGGGATTTTGGGTGGACTAATTGGATGAACCAATTAGATTTTGGTTAGACCAGACAGTTTCAGGTTAGGATCTCTAACAATGTCAAGTTTTCTGTAATATTAATTAAAAGCTAGCCATATATCTTTACGTTTTTAGCCCATGTATTTTAAAGATCAGTCAGCAGTTGATGGAGTTGGTACCTAGAGGCACTGGGAATGGAATACGAATAGATGTCTCCTAGGATCCAATATAAACAGGCTCTGCAAAGAAATCAATGGGAGAATTTTTTTGTATCAATTTTTTATGAGTTATTATTTTTGTATTGATTGAACATCAGTGTGAAAGTCATTATCATTTTGTATGTACTTTCTCCTTTTTGTGCAAATTATGACTTGGGATAAGTGGTGAGGCATGAACACATCATTTATCCTGCTTATGCTGTAACATGGAATAAGGGCCGATGAGCCCAGAAACAACAAAATCTTTGACCAGTGTTCCTCTCCCCAAAGCTCCTGATTGTTATACATGTGCAGAGGAGCCAAAATGACTTTTGGTTTTTATTCTAGTTCACCTGGATCTCACTGAAGGCTGCTTTAAATAAGCTACCGAGACCTGAATAGACTCAAAGTAGAATCTCGGGTCACCATCCAGACGCAAACACACTTTCACTGGGGCCTGGGGAAAGCCTGCCTGGGCTTCCCAGGTGAGGCTAGTGGTGCAGAACCTGCCTGCCAGTGCAGGGGACCTAAGAGACGTGGGTTTGATTCCTGGGTCAAGAAGATCCTGTGGAGGAGGAAATGGCAACCCACTCCAGTATTCTTGCCTGGGAAATCCCATGGACAGAGGAGCCTGGCGGGCTACAGTCCATGGGGTCTCAAAGAGTCAGACACAACTGAAGTGACTTAGCACACACACACACACGAGGAAAGGCTAATCCTCGGGGACTCCTGAAGCTCCGGTGGCCCTGGAACCCGAAACTCTGGGGACACATGCCCAGGAGAATCACTGTATCTGTCTGTCTCTCAAAAAAGAAGAGGACTCACCATGTATCTTGAGAGGGCACCAATCCAGTAAGACCCCCATCTCTTTAGGAGAAACACAGAAAGGGGGTTTGAATGCCTTTCCTCAAACAACGGAGAATCTAACCTGTCCAAAAATTGCCACCTTGTATCAATCTGGAGGGGAGCCAAGGAGTTTACATTGCCAGGGCCAAGATCTTACACTTCTTTGTGGGGATTAATAAATGATCAGTTCTCAGTTCTCAAAGAACAAAGCAAAGATAATTTGGCTTGAAAAAATTTAAACGTGGTATCAATCACTGCCCATAACAAAATACTGTTAGCATAGGCTTAATGTGATTGATGGTGCATCCCTGGAAATTGACCAGAGCAAACTGGTTGCAAAATATGTATCTAGTTACTTAAAGAGAAGGCAATGGCAACTCACTCCAGTACTTTTGCCTGGAAAATCCCATGGATGGAGGAGCCTGGTAGGCTGCAGTCCATGGGGTCGCTAAGAGTCTGATATGACTGAGTGACTTCACTTTCACTTCTCACTTTCATGCATTGGAGAAGGAAATGGCAACCCACTCCAGTATTCTTGCCTGGAGAATCCCAGGGACAGGGGAGCCTGGTGGGCTGCCGTCTATGGGGTCGCACAGAGTCGGACACAACTGAAGCGACTTAGCAGCAGCAGCAGCAGTTACTTAAAAACTGGTGCGTTGCAAGGTTCAGAGTTCAGTTAAGTAATGTCAAATATAAAGAAACATACTTGTGCATTTTAAATTATATTTAGTGCATTTTAATGCACTAAAGCTTCATTTAGAATTTTCCAGTTTTACCACTCAAGTTACTGCTAGTGCCTAATTCAGATGATTATGGTCATAATATAATTACTGATAAAATTCCTAATGAAGCCAGCATAAAGGAATACATTATAGCCTAGATATGATAAAGTATTATTATATGGTAAAATAATGTCAGATACCCATGTGTTATTACATATTCTTTCATCGATATTCTCAAGAATTGTAGTTTTACCTTAGACTATGAAACTAAGTCAACATGTTATTCTTATCTGATTGAAGCAAAAAGAGATGTAAATAATCAAGTTGGCTTCTTAGCTTTATTGTAGTTGATTTTGTAAGAAACAGTTTTCTTTTTAATTATATTTAACTAGAAGCCCTCTTTTTTTTTTTTTTTTTTNGAAGCCCTTTTTTTTTTTTTTTTTTTTTGCCATATTTAACCAAAGGCTGGAGGCAGTCTCCATAGGTACTAGATGCCAGGGAAATACAAGTTAAGACTAAAGATTTGCTGTAGGTGATTCGAATGAGGGTATTCTAGAATCAAATAAAATTTTAAACTGAACATTTAATTTGGTCAGTATGTCTTTAACTGTCCTGTAGATTAATGATATAAATTCTCCAAATCTGACATTGTTTTCCTATTATAATATCATTAAATCACAAGGTTAAAGTTGTCTTTTGTAAATATTACTGACTTATTCTTGACTTTTAGGAACTATGTCATCACAGTTAAAATTTGCACTAATGTACACAAATGAAGAAACTAATATTTTTAGATTTATGCTTAACTTTGCTGAAAACAATGCTGTTTTGCAAAACTTTAGCCTTGTTTTCATAGATCAGAGTTTTCAAACTCAGTTTCTATGAAAAATCCTTAAATGGTCAGAGGTGTGTATTTGGCACAGAAACTAACTCCTTGGATAGACTTTCTGAATATTAGCTTCTTGCCACCCAAAATATTTTTCTAAAGCCTTTGTGACCTCCTGTTTTCTTTCACTGTTAAGGTTTTTGTAGGTACTTGAAATCAACTGTCCAAGTGCTTTCATGCCAACAAATAGCAAGTAATATAAAAACACAAATTGCAGCTTATACTTAAATGTACTTTTTTTAATGTACATGGGTTAGGGTACATGATTTTATATAATTTACTATGGCAATAGTTTCTACTAGATAAATTGTCCTAAGTTCATCTGATTATAGAAATATTTCATGGTGTTTCATATTGATAATGTTGGTTTCAAGTTCTTTTGTCCCTTAGATTGTTTTTAAATCACTGATGAATTAAAAAGTTCATTATATCTTTGTGTATGGTCCAAAATTAAGATATCCCCCTATATAGCTTATTTCCTAATTAAGGCAGAATTGTGGGGTTTTTTTTAAAGCAATTAAAACAGGGGAGAAAATACAAAATTATGAAGAGATAATTTGTAGATTTGTTAAATGTTCTGTTCGCTAATCTTGTGTTGAGGTTTGATGAATTTTGTAACTTAAATACTTATAAAGTAGTGGAAAGATTCCAGATTGTTACTCAAAATTCTGTTCGTGGGATCTGTTGTCTTGGATGTTGCTTTAATAAACATGCAGAGTTGGAGAGTTGTCTATAAATAGTGTTTCCTGGGCTAATATTAACTTTTTTGACAATGAGAAATACATGAAATTTTGGGTTGGGACAGGGAGAACGTCTTAGATTTCCTACTTTTTCCAGCTGGAGATTAGGGTTGGAAGATAGAGGTGCAAAGACTGGGAGGACCAGTCCCTTTCATCTGGGAGCCTGGATTTATTGCCTTGAAGGAAGTGCGTATATCATGCTTCAGAGGCTGTGTGATGATACAGCATAAGACAGGGATCCCTTTGGATAATAGGCTCAATTCCTTTGGGTTTCTTATCCCTTATTTTCCCTAACTCTGTCCAGGGCCCAGAATGGACTCCAAATCTGTGACCTGTGTTTAGCAGGCAAGAAAAGACATCCCCAAATTGTTTAGCTTCTCTGGTTTATATTAGTTACAATTTTATAAAGTCATCAGAGTGCTCATGATGTTTAAGGATGCCTAATAATCACGGAGACCTGTCTGTAAAGTCAGTGTCACTGGGAACCCTGAGGTGAACTGAAGCAGTGGTCTGGGGCAAGTCTCAGGAGAGACTTCTGCAGTTGAGAATTCTCACTGGGTGGCTTGGAGCTGGCAAGATTGCATGTATTAAGCACTATGGCTTTTTATAGTGGCTGTTGGAAAACTGATTATCAGGAGAAAATGGACAGGTGTTTCTTTATTATTTGCTACAAATGAATCCTATTTTAGTGCTTTTCACCGTGGGGTTTATACCACACACAAAAATACATGTAGGGCATTTATTTTTGGCACTTTCACAAAAATTGTGGTGATGGTTGCCTATGAATATTTCCTTACACATCATTAGAGAATAGATTCCAGAAACTTCCTGGAAATAATTACTCCCAGTTTAACATTGCTTTGATTTAAAATGCAGTTTTGTATAGTTTTAAAATGCAAATTTTAGAATATGGGACATTGGCTAAAATTTCATTCTGGAAGTATTATTTAATGGGTGTAGATACCAATACCATAAAACTTGCTAAATCTATGTGTGTCAACACTGATTTAAGTGAAGTAGGAGAAATGTGACCCAATTAACATATTATGAGACAAAAATAAACTATACAGAACTGTTTGGCTGCTTGGTACTAACATAACTAGTTAGAAAATAATGATGTTTGCTATTCTTTATTAGCTTATTTCACCTGTATTTTAAATTAATATTTTTTCTTGATATTCAAAATTTACATTTAAAGAATATTAAAGAAACAGTATCCTTTTATATTTTTCTTCTCATACATAACCATAGTCATGGTTTTCCTTAATATGTGATCCAGAATATAATTTACAATTTATGCTTTGATTTATTTTCAGCTTTTTGCTTAGATTGTGCCTGATATATTTCATTATTTTAAGAAATGTATCAAGATCAGGAGTTCTTTTAAAGTTAGCAACAATAACAAAAACAACATGCTGACTTGTAAACACAATGGACATGAAAATAGTACTCTAAAAAACAAATGTTATGTGTGCCTTTAAAAGTATAAAGCAATCATTCTGGATCGATAAACTACTGCTTTGAGTCAAATAGGACTTGAAATTTTTTTCTTCTGATACTACCCCAAAGAAGGCTCTATTCACGTTGCTTTAAATTATACAAACAACACAAATGGACAATTAAAGTGAATATTTTGTACTTTAAAGAAGACTAATATTTTATGCTATAAAGGCATTGATCCAAAAGAGAAGTAATAAAATCATCTCTTCCCTTACCTCTAGGATTTCTAGGCAGTCGAACCCTGACCATTACCAGTAGTGTTTCAAATTTCTTCCATTTACTTTCATTATACTGGGTTATTTGTATCTTCGAGTGAAATGGCTGAGCTTTCCCACTAATTCCCGTTGCTATTGACAACCAAAGCAGCCATGCAAGAAGAAAATGCTGTGGAAGGAAAAGAAAAAAAACCTTAATATTTCCTTTTCAAAGTTGGAGAGAAAAGGGAAACACAGTATGTAAGAAACAGGTAAGTAACATATATATATCAATTTAAAAAACTACCAGCCTTGGTTACTGATTGATCAAAAGTTTTAATTTTTTTTCAGATATTTTGTCCAATACTCATTTAAATAAAAGGATACTGTCTCTTGGAACCAAAAAATTAATATTCTGAAGATTAAAAATTGGATTGGAAGGTACAATGTCACTAGAGGTCTGAAATATTTTAATTTAGATTTTGAACTATGAAAGAATAGCACAACTTCAATTATTGGTTAATATCTTTGTTACAGAATGTTTTTTAATGACAAAATGGTGACTAAAATATTACTATTTTGAACATGTCCTAGATTTTTTTTGTTTGTTTCAGAAAAGCACTGAAAGTTGCAAACATGTAAGTCTCCGGGAATGTAACAAGTTGATAAATACCCAAGTCCAGCCTCCTTACAGAGAAAAGATCTGGAATTTCTTTTTTTGGACATTTGTTTTGCAGCTTTCTACGTCTTAAGGCAGAGAATAGCCAGGATAAGGTGCCAGCTCAAAGGTTAGATGAACATTTTTTTTGAAATAATTTCGGCTAATCTATGTCTTGAAAGGCATACTTCTAAATAATAACTTTATAAAGTTATTAATAAAACTTAACACTAGTTGTGTTCTTCAGTTGCCTTTTGGGGGGAAGCAGTATTCCTTAGAGATGTGTTTATTCTGTTCATAATTTTGTTTTCAGTTCTTACGTTAAACTTTTCCATTTCAGTTTATAATTTCTTTCTTCTGTTTTACGAATCTAATACATTGACCTCCATTCTAACCTAAAGGACTGTTTGTATTTTTAATACTTAAAGAAGCAAAAAAAAAAAAAAAAACACCAAAAGAAATTACTAACACCATCCTATCATTAACCTGAGGGATTTGTGTCTCATATTCATTAATTCTCCATGGAAAAATCAGGTAAGAAATATTTTTATTGTGTAACATATGTAAGATGTGGTACTAGTACCTAGGAGTGTTCATGCTATGATTTTGGTGCATAAGAAGTTTCTTGTTTTAAATATTCTTGAAAGTGAACAATGTCACCTGACAAGTCATCCTTATGATACTTAACTGGAAAGTTTTGGTGAAATATGTGTAATCCTGTTTTATGGATTTGGTATCAAGAAGACAACGTACTTTATATGTTTACATGTCAGAGAAAGTGTCTTTAAGGGGAGATTTTAATAAAACCATTTGGGAACAAGCCTGATAGTTCTAGAAATAAATGTTAAGGCTTTTTCTGTTCAGAGAGACTTAAAAAATCAAAGCATATGTATCTTATATTTACTGTCAACTGTAGGATTAACTATCAGAGCTATGGCTGAAGTTAAGGAGTCAGTGCCAAAGAATATAATTTGGGTTTTGTCCCCAGCACATGTGGGTTTAGGACTCTTTCCTGTGACTCGTCAACTGTGACATGCTAGATATTTTATTTAAGTTTTCTGAGCCACGGTTTCCTAATCTTTAAACCTACTAGCAGGATTGTTGCTGGCCATAAGGAGAATGCCTCCTCCTCATGCAGAACAGTTCTTGATAAGGGTTTGAACTTTGAAACGGTGTTTTACCAGGGTCCATGATAGCATGTTTTAAATTACATTTTGTTTACCATGCCCATCATTTGGAAATAATCCGTTGGAAGTAGTAGAAAGTTTCTCAAATTATTCATGTCTGAAGTAAAAATTGTCATTGGCTAACTGCCTGTGCTTCTGAACCATTCCTTTTCCACTTCTTTAATTTAACATCTATTTGCAGATGTCAGAATGAGGTATGGTTTTGGTTACCTAGCCCAGGGAAGAGGAACTGGAAGAATTGGATTGTAGAGTTACATGTAGAGTTACTTAGAGACTTACTTGACAAAAAGAGACTTTTTTGACACACATTTGAGAGCTTACTAAAGGTAAGGAGCTAAGTTAGGGGCTGGGAGAGAGACACTTAGTAACAGTTTAATCCAAGTTTAGTAAAACATGGACACTTGTTTGGGAGGAGCTGATTCGATAAGATGGTTGTCTCTTATTCCTTCCAGGATTCTAAAGTAGGCAAGAGTTAGGGATTAAAGAGCTGAGGCTGTTTAGAGGAAGGACTACTTGCACCGGAGTGGATCAAGGAAGATTTCACAGACTCGGTGGGCTTCAGTTGATTCATTCATTCAGTAGCTACATACTGAGGGCTATTCCCTGTCTCAGCCTGGGCCAACCTCTGCAGACATCAGTAAGATGAAGCTGCAGGCGTTGATGTCATTTCCTGTCCGTGTGGAAGGCCCACAGATGAAGACAGTATTGGATGAGAGGTGTGTTTTGATGCAAGTGTGCTTCGAGATAGGCACGGTGAAAGCCCATCGCAGCGGGCAGTGTCCCAGCCAAGAGTGATTCACTGGTGGCCCAGCTGTATCCTCGGGGTTAAGTCAAGTGAAGGACACCGGGCCAGACAAAAAAATACATTGACGCTTCAGATGCCAGAGTTAGAGGCACATTCCAGGAAATGTAAGAACCTTCATCTGGGCACTGGGGTGTGTGTTTGAAGGGTATGTGATGACAGATGCTGTATGAGATGACAGATGTAGTCAGAAGTGAGCTCACTTGTGGAAGGCCTTTGATGGCATCTTAGAGTAGTGTTTATCCCAGAGTTGTAGAGGAGCATTGTGTAGATTTTAAGCAGGGGAATTACCTAATCAGATTTGTATTTCAGAAGTTATAAGCTGGTTCTAGTGGGTCAGTATTCTTGCCTGAAAAATCCCATGGAGAGAAGGAGCCTGGTGGGCTACAGTCCATGGGGTTGCAAAGAGTCGGACACGGCTGAGCATACACACACATGCAGTGGGTCAGATCTAGCATACAGGTGAATTTAGTTTTGCTCACAGAGAGCTTGAACATTTTTTTAAAATAGGTGCCAGTGTTTCCAAGGAAAAATGATCAGGCTTTGTTAATAAGTCAGTCGCTCCTCTTGCTACCAGGAATTGGTGGGCTGGAGTTGCTTAGTGCTGCCCTGTTGGATGAAGCATGCACTCCATTTTACCATAGGACTCACTGCTTCAGGACAGAGGCCCAGGATCTGTAGGCACTCGGGTTCTGGGGCCACTTGCTGAACATTTTGCTGGGTGGCAATTAAGAGGTAGCCTTTTGAGGCTCAGGGCTAGAGGCTGTTACAGTAAACCTGGCAAGCAATTGAGTTTTATCTTAAGCAACACTGGTGGGAGCAGAGAAAAATAGGGATTGACGGATAATAAAAAGAAAGGGTGGAGGGGTGAGTGTTAGGACAGGGGCGGGGAGTTCAGGCTTCCTGGTCAGACCCAGCTGTTACCAGACCTGTATTTTTGAGAAACTTACTGACCTTTCTGGGAAATAGCTTCTTTTTTGGTAAAATATAGGTAAGAACTCAACCTTATAGGGTTTTTAATGAAAATCAAATGAAAAAATGTGAAGCACTTGGTTCAGTAATTATTTCACATTCAGTGAAATGACAGCAGATGGTGTGTGAACGGTGTGAGGAGGATGGAATCAAGGATGATGCCCAGGTTTCTGGTGTGTGCTTTGGTGGGCTAGAGAACATGGGAGAAAGTTCAAGGGATGACCTCAGTGTTGGATGTGACATCGATGAAGTTCTTGTGAGACTCGGAAGTGGAGAGATGTGATACGTGGGTGGATTCCAGGCCTAGAGCTCAAGGGCGGGTCTGAGTGGGGCACCGGCTGGGGCTGAATGATCTTTTCACCTCTGTCCTACTCACACCTTCCTTCCCCACCATCATCTTCAGTCAACATTAATAATCCTCACAACTTCCTCCATAGAAGAAGAACATTAAACGTATCTGAGGAATGTGGGTGAGGGAAAATACTGTATTGCATGTGGGCTGAAATGTTCTCTGACAGTTTTTGGTTCTTCACGATGTTTCTTTCCAGTTTACCATTTTGGCCTTTAGCCAAAAGAAGTGAGTAATTCAACATTTGTTTATATCAAGGGCTGAAAAAGAGAACCACTCTCTTAAAACATTCTTTCTTCCCCTTTTGGTTAACTTTTTCTGTATCCCATCACTATCACTTTTAATTCTAAGCAGATACTCAACTCAAAGTGAATTGTTGTTAGGAATGAGTAGCCACACTTGTGTGTGTGTGTGCGCGTGCTTAGTCGCTCAGTCATATCTGACTCTTCGTGACCCTTTGGACTATAGCCCGCCAGGCTCTTCGGTCCGTAGGATTTTCCAGGCGAGAATGCTGGAGTGGGCTGCCATTTCCTACTGCAGGAGATCTTCCTGACCCAGGGATCGAACCCACCATCTCCTGTGGCTTCTGTATTGCAGATGGATTCTTCACCAGCTGATCCACTGGGGAAGCCCACACTTCTGTTAGAAGTTTCTGTTCTTTCTTATTAGAACATACTGTCACTCAGCCCTGCTGTGGGTCCTGGCTCAGATGCCGCCTTCATTCTGCCTTCCTGACGTGAGTGACAGGAAATGTCTTCTTCCTCTACACTGAGTTATAACGCTGCGTGGCACCTGTCTCACCCCGCTCTATGCTGGGATTTCTTGTGGATCTGTATCGCTTGTTCTGCTAGACTGTTAGTTCCATGACTCTGGGGACTGTGTCTTATACCTCTTTAGCTCAGTCAGTACTTTGAAGGTATAAGGACCAGGCATTTCTATATAAAAGAAATACAAAATGTGAACATGGTGTAATCTTACTAAGCAGACTGTAGTTTTAGGAAAGACAGCTTCCTGGGGAAATAACTATATTTAATTTGTCTGCCTTTCTTATGACCTTACCACATATTGTATAAAAGATCTTAACACTTGAAGAAGGTTCTTAAATCAATGTACATGGTTGAAAACACACAGAGTGTCTGATTGTGACATCATCTACTTCTTACAATCGATTGATTGTTCGCCATTATGGATGGAATATTGATTTGTTGAGTATGAGAGTCTTTACGCTGGTGATTGCCTTATCTTAGAAGGACTGGTTTTTGCCTTGTGGACACAATCACAGTGGGCTACGCTTGTGCTGCCTGACTCTCTGCTGCTTCACGCGCCTCTGGCTTTGCTTATGCTACTTTTTCTGAATAAAAGGCCCTTCACCCATCCACATGGTGAATTCCTACTCATCTTTTAAGATTCAGTTCACATTTCCTCTTGCAAGCCTTTCCTGACATTTCCCCTACTCCTGCCTGCCTGCTGAGAAATTCTTTCTTCTATATTCTTTTAACACCTTGTACACCTGTCATGCCTGTCTTTGTTAGGAGACTGTGTGAAATTTCAGAGCAGATACTGTGTATTTGAAAAGCTCAAAGTCTAGTGGAGGAGCAAGGTAAGAATAATACTTGTGATAATATAGGATGGTGTGTGTGTGTGAACATTCACACACACACATATATATATAATTTATGGCAGAGTTGTGCACAGAGGTTTATGAAAGCACTGAGGAGGGCCCCAAAATCAGAACGAGGGGCTAAAGCAAATATTATTTAAGCTGAGTATTGAAGCTATCTAGATGTTAGTCCAGCAAACAAAGGGAAGAACAATAGTCTGTGTAAAAGCGTGGGAGTATTGGAGTATGTGATTTCCTGGGAACTACCATTAGTTGGTCTGTTTGTGGATATGACCGGAGAGGAGAGGAGACTGGTGGGATAGCCAGGAGTCAGATTGTGAAATGTGGTGTTGAATGCTATACAAAAAGTTTAAACCAGCATGATGAGCTCCAGGTAAACATGAAGGGGAGTCAGTGAGTGTATGGGGAGAACGGCATGGTGAAATCATGGTGAAGCCTGTTTTTAGTGAGGTCCCTCTGATAGCAGATGATACCTGAATTGAAGTCCACAATCCTGGAGGCAAGAAGACCCTTGTGCCACCACTTATTTAAGCAATCCCTTTTTGATGGACGTTTGTTTCCAAGTTTCTGTGTTAAGGTCCTCCATCAGATACATTTGGAACAGTTAGTGAAGTAATGCTTTCTTTTAAATAAAAAAAAAAAAAAGTGAGCCGCACTGACAAAATGCCTCACATCCTGCATTTGTGTACAGTCACAAAGCTGGTTGCGTTTTAAAAATGGTTAATAAATGGCTCAACTCCTGGTCTGTCAGTGACTTTTTAAACGTAAGGATTTTGGTCACTGAAGGAAGTGGTGATGGTTACTTTAACACTTTCTGGCCTTTTTTTGATGATTGCTCAGTACCCCTATTCAAAATTAGAGCATCATCTCCTTAGCTAAAACAAATATAATTTTCACCTGATATGTCTTTCATCATTGCTTGCTTGAGTGCTCAGTCATGTCCGACTCTTTGCAATTCCACAGACTGTAGCCCAACCAGACTCCTGTGTCCATGGAATTTTCCAGGCAAGAATATTGGAGAGGCTTGCCATTTCCTACTCCAGGGGATCTTCCCCACCCAGGGGTTGAACCTGATCTCTTACATCTCCTGCCCTGGGGGGTGGATTCTTTACTGCCGTGCCACCTGGAAGTCTGTGTTTCATCATGATCTCAATGAATTCTTACATTATGCTATCAGTGTTCTGTAAGTTTCTTTTTTTTTTTTTTGAAAGAAATCTGTTAGCACTATTTCCTTTCCAAAACCTTTTCTGACTCCCTTAAACCCATGTAATTGACCACTTCCTCTCCTGTATCCTCTACACATATCTGTTATTAAGATATCTTTGCTTACTTCTGTCTCTCCTTACTAGACTTCCCTAGTTGGGGGTGAGGACTTGATCTCTTACTGATTTTATTATCCCTAGTCCTTAATACAGTTTCTTAGACACTGTAGCAATTCATCTTTTTGTTCTTATAATTCTGTCTATAGATATATTTTTTTGAGCTCTTACTATGAGGTGAGTACTGTTCTAAGTACTTTATTTGGATTTCTTATTCAGTCATCCCCATAAACCTATAACTCTATGTGCACCCTGTTGGCTTACTACTTTTTAAGTAGTAAAAAATGGCAGTACTGACATCTTCCTCTGGTTCAACCTGTAGTCTTCATTTCAGAGCAGAGAGAGCTGGACTCTGCATAGGTAAGCCTGGGACCCCAGGGGTCTAACTCCAGTGTGTGTGGCCTTACCCCCTTCTCTAGAGTGCACTAAGTAAACGACAGCTCACAAGTTAAGAAATATGTGTCAGAGTAATTAAGTAATATTTGTCAAGGTATGCATATTATCCTACACGTGTTTATAAATTTTTTCCCCATTTTTGTATTGGAAAAATTTCAAATCCACACAGGAGTTGAAAGCATAGCAACAGTAAATAGCCGTGTACTTTTCATGTAGAATTGTTAACATATTACACATTTGCAGGGGTGCTACATACACTCTTTCCCCCTCTCTTTCTCTCTCCCCACCCCTGCCCCCCTTCTTATCTGCACACATACACACACACAATTAATGAGCCATTTGAAAATAACTTAGATATAATGGCTCTTTGTACTTACATACTTTAGCATGCATGCCATGTCACACTTAAATTTAACATAGGTACAAAAATATTATGTAGTAAACAGTCCATGATTAGGTTTCCCAAATTATCTCCAAATGACTTTTATGGATTTTTTGGATCCAGAGCCAATCATAGATGTTTCATTTAGATGACATTCCTTAAAACAGTTCTAGACTTACTTTTCTATAGATCTGAATTTGAAGTTTCCTCATTATTAGATGTTGGTTAAGCTTTTTTGGCAAAACTATTACATAGGTGATCATGTATTATGACATTCCCATTGCACATAATGTTAGTTTATTCTGTAATTGGTGGTGCTAAGTTTGATCTCTTGATTAAGGAGTCTACCAGATTTCTCCACTGAAAGACACCTTCTCTTTGTAATTAGTAAGTACCCTATGGGGAGATACATTGACACTCTTTGAATATTCTGTTCCCTGACAAACTTCCACCCAGTGAAAGTTTTAACATCTATGGATAATTATTACTCAAATTATTTCAGTCATGGTTGGAAAATTATCTTTTCACATTCTGTCATTCCTTCTGCATGTTTGCTGGCATTCTGTAAAGAGGACCTCAGTTCTCTTCTTTTTAGAGTCACTCTGGACCCATCGATTCTTTTATTATTCAGTTCAGTTCAGTTGCTCAGTCGCGTCTGACTCTTTATGACCCCATGAATTGCAGCACGCCAGGCCTCCCTGTCCATCACCAACTCCCGGAGCTCACTCAGACTCATGTCCATCGAGTCAGTGATTCCATCCAGCCATCTCATCCTCTGTCATCCCCTTCTCCTCCTGCCTCCAATCCCTCCCAGCATCAGTCTTTTCCAATGAGTCAACTCTTTGCATGAGGTGGCCAAAGTATTGGTGTTTCAGCTTTAGCATCAGTCTTTCCAAAGAACACTCAGGACTGATCTCCTTTAGAATGGACTGGTTGGATCTCCTTGCAATCCAAGGGACTCTCAAGAGTCTTCAACACAGTTCAAAAGCATCAATTCTTCAGCGCTCAGCTTTCTTCACAGTCCAACTCTCACATCCATACATGACCACTGGAAAAACCATAGACTTGACTAGATAGATCTTTGTTGGCAAAGTAATGTCTGTGCTTTTGAATATGCTATCTAGGTTGTTCATAACTTTCCTTCCAAAGAGTAAGTGTCTTTTAGTTTCATGGCTACAGTCACCATCTGCAGCAATCTTGGAGCCCAGAAAAATAAAGTCTGACACTGTTTCCACTGTTTCCCATCTATTTGCCATGAAATGATGGGACCAGATGCCATGATCTTTGTTTTCTGAATGTTGAGCTTTAAGCCAACTTTTTCACTCTCCTCTTTTACTTTCATCAGGAGGATTTTAAATTCCTCTTCACTTTCTGCCATAAGGGTGGTGTCAGCTGCATATCTGAGGTTATTGATATTTCTCCCGGCAATCTTGATTCCAGCTTGTGCTTCTTCCAGCCCAGCGTTTCTCATGATGTACTCTGCATAGAAGTTAAATAAGCAGGGTGACAATATACAGCCTGAACGTACTCCTTTTCCTATTTGGAACCAGTCTGTTGTTCCATGTCCAGTTCTAACTGTTGCTTCCTGACCTGCATATAGGTTTCTTAAGAGGCAGGTCAGGGGGTCTGGTATTCCCATCTCTTTCAGAATTTTCCACAGTTTATTGTGATCCACATAGTCAAAGGCTTTGGCATAGTCAATAAAACAGAAATAGATGTTTTTCTGGAACTCTCTTGCTTTTTCCATGATCCAGCAGATGTTGGCAATTTGATCTCTGGTTCCTCTGCCTTTTCTAAAACCAGCTTGAACATCTGGAAGTTCACAGTTCACATATTGCTGAAGCCTGGCTTGGAGAATGTTGAGCATTACCTGTGAGCATGTGAGCTCATTACATGAGCAACTCATGTGAGATGAGTGCAATTGCATGGTAGTTTGAGCATTCTTTGGCACTGCCTTTCTTTGGGATTGGAATGGAAACTGACCTTTTCCAGTCCTGTGGCCACTGCTGAGTTTTCCAAATTTGCTGGCACATTGAGTGCAGCACTTTCACAGCATCATCTTCCAGGATTTGAAATAGCTCTACTGGAATTCCATCACCTCCACTTGCTTTGTTCATAGTGATGCTTCCTAAGGCCCACGTGACTTCACATTCCAGGATGACTGGCTCTAGGTGAGTGATCACACCATCGTGATTATCTGGGTCGTGAAGATCTTTTTTGTACAGTTCTTCTGTGTATTCTTGCCACCTCTTCTTAATATCTTCTGCTTCTGTTAGGTCCATACCATTTCTGTCCTTTATTGAGCCCATCTTTGCATGAAATGTTCCCTTGGTATCTCTAATTTTCTTGAAGAGATCTCTAGTCTTTCCCATTCTGTTCTTTTCCTCTATTTCTTTGCATTGATAGTTGAGGAAGGCTTTCTTATCTCTCCTTGTTATTCTTTGGAACTCTGCATTCAAATGGGAATATCTTTCCTTTTCTCCTTTGCTTTTCTCTTCTCTTCTTTTCACAGCTATTTGTAAGGCCTCCTCAGACAGCTATTTTGCTTTTTTTTTTGCATTTCTTTTCCATGGGGATGTTCTTGATCCCTGTCTCCTGTACAATGTCATGAACCTCATTCCATAGTTCATCAGGTACTCTGTCTATCAGATGTAGTCCCTTAAATCTATTTCTCACTTCCACTGTATAATCATAAGGGATTTGATTTAGGTCATACCTGATGGTCTAGTGGTGTCCGCTACTTTCTTCAATTTAAGTTTGAATTTGGCAAAAAGGAGTTCATGATCTGAGCCACAGGCAGCTCCTAGTCTTGTTTTTGCTGACTATATAGAGCTTTTCCATCTTTGGCTGCAAAGAATATAATCAATCTGGTTTCATTGTTGACCATCTGTGATGTCCGTGTGTAGAGTCTTCTCTTGTGTTGTTGGAAGAGGGTGTTTGCTATGACCAGTGCATTCTCTTGGCAAAACTCTATTAGCTTTTGCCCTACTTCATTCTGTATTCCAAAGCCAAATTGTCCTGTTACTCCAGGTGTTTCTTGACTTCCTACTTTTGCATTGCAGTCCCCTATAATGAAAAGGACATCTTTTTTGGGGTGTTAGTTCTAAAAGGTCTTGTGGGTCTTCATAGAACCGTTCAGCTTAAGCTTCTTCAGTGTTACTGGTTGGGGCATAGGCTTGGATCACCATGATATTGAATTGTTTGCCTTGGAAACAAACAGAGATCATTCTGTTGTTTTTGAGATTGCATCCAAGTATTGCATTTCAGATTCTTTTGTTGACCATGATGGCTACTCCATTTCTTCTAAGGGATTCCTGCCCACAGTAGTAGATATAATGGTCATCTGAGTTCAATTCACCCATTCCAGTCCATTTTAGTTCACTGATTTCTAGAATGTCGACGTTCACTCTTGCCATCTCCTGTTTGACCACTTCCAATTTGCCTTGATTCATGGACCTGACATTCCAGGTTCCTATGCAATATTGCTCTTTATAGCATCAGACATTGCTTCTGTCACCAGTCACGTCCACAGCTGGGTATTGTTTTTGCTTTGGCTCCATCCCTTCATTCTTTCTGGAGTTATTTCCCCACTGATCTCCAGTAGCATATTGGGCACTTACCGACCTGGAGAGTTCCTCTTTCAGTATCCTATCATTTTGCCTTTTCATACTGTTCATGCGGTTCTCAAGGCCAGAATACTGAAGTGGTTTGGCATTCGTTTCTCCAGTGGACCACATTCTGTCAGACCTCTCTACCATGACCTGTCTGTCTTGGGCGGCCCCATACAGCATGGCTTAGTTTCATTTAGTTAGACAAGGCTGTGGTCCATGTGATCAGATTGGCTAGTTTTCTGTGATTATGGTTTCAGTATATCTGCTCTCTGATGCCCTCTCACAACACCTACCGTCTCACTTGGGTTTCTCTTACCTTGGACGTGGGGTATCTCTTCACGGCTACTCCAGCAAAGTGCAGCCAATGCTCCATGCCTTGGATGAGGTCGCCCCTCCTGACCTTGAACGTGGAGTAGCTCCTGTCAGCCCTCCTGTGCCCGTGCAGCTGCCCCTGACCTCAGATGTGGGGTAGCTCCAGTTCAGTTCAGTTCAGTCCCTCAGTCATGTCCGACTCTTTGTGACCCCAACCCTACTTAAGATCTCCCCAAATCTATTTCACACTTCCAAATAAGTAATAACATTTTATGAAATGTTCTTAAAGTCTCATTTAGCATTAATCTAAGTTTCAGTGTTTTGCTATAATGAAAACAGAAAAAAGTTAAAATTTCAAGTAAACCAAAAATGACAATACTTTCAGAAGAAGATTCCTTAAGTGAAAATGGATAGTGCTTAATTATAGTAAATAAAAGTTGGTTTGAGATTCAAAGATGAAAGCAGTTATTTTCTTTGGTCTACTTCAGGAATTAAAAGTTAAATAGAGATTAAATAGACACTTGAGAAATTTCAATTGGATATTTCCAAAAAGACAAAAATAAAATAAATTAACCAGACAGCTCTTGAAAAGTAACGTTATATAGAACAGAAATCCTTATTTATTTTAACTTCACACTCTAAATTATCAACTGATTGTCTTAATATTTGACTGTAGTTTATGATTAGTTTAAGTTCTTAATGAAAATAACATTTCTTAAAATGTGAGAGCAAAAAAATCATAGATGTAATAATACATCAGAAGAGATAACAATTCTATATACTTCATTAATGATTCAGAATCTGGCTTCTGTATCTAACAAGCAGTGAAGTAAAAAGATCATTTTATGTTGAAATATTCTGGCAGGGTTACTTAAATTTTCTCAAATTATAGGTTGTATTCTTAACTGTGACTTCTTCCTAGAACTTTTATGCCTTCCTAAATACTTTTATGCCTTTAATTACCTTTGATATTCTCTATCCCTCTCATCCTTTCCTGGTTAGTGTTTTCACTATAACCTCACTCTCCTCTCTTCCAAATCCACTCAAAAAGCTAGGTTTCTGGAGTTTTTCTAAATACCAAAAGAATTAGAAGATTATAAGAATTTTTTTTCTGAAGTCAGGCAAATCATTTAACTTTCTGTGCTTTTGCTTGTCTGCTGGTAAAATAAGGATAATGTCTGTCTCTCTCTTGCCTTATATGGATACTGTGAGGGTAAATTTAATCAGTCATATAAAGTGGTTTTGTGTTCTATATTCATGAGATCGTTTAACAGATAGTTTTTTTAATAATGATAACAATCAGAGGCACTTTTACTCCAGTTTTTACGACAGAAGGGATTTAGATTTGAAAATAGGATATTCAACACTAGAATACAGGATATTAGGAGGCTGGAGAGTTGTTTTCCCCTGGAGATCTTGGGATCTGTAGGATTCTTCTCTGTGGGTTTGTGGTACCTATGATAAAGGAAGCTCAAGGCCCTTCTTGGTGGACCCCTGTAACATTCTGCCTCCATTCCTTCCAGCTCCCATTAATAGAGCAATGGCTTGCTTAATGCCTCTTTTAGCAGCTCTGTCTCTTCCAAGGCCAGTTGCTTTTTGAAAAAGATACTCCTCATTTTATATTCCTCTTTCCTTAAAATGAGTGTATCCATATCTGAGTTCCATGAGCTTGTTCGGTGTCATGAGCACTCTAGGAAATGTCCCAGTTTTGCATCCATCATCCTTCTGCCCTGCTCTTGAATACTTTGTCATTGTTGTTTTCAAATCACTCACCCTGGAGAGCAGGTTCTTTATTCTGCTTTTTATGGTGCCATGTCTGAATAGCAAAATAATGGAGACTGCAAAAATTACAAGTGATTAGGATTTGAAAGACAATCTTATCTACATTAAGAAAATACTTCTCAAGTTACAACATGATATAGAATAGGAAGATTACAAGTGATTTTAAGGTTCAGGAGACGATCTTATTTACGTTAAGAAAGTACTTCTCAAGTTACAACAACACCTGAGGTTGAGTTGGCTTTTCCCTTGCTGCTCTCCAGAGCCAACATCTGCTTGGGCAACTCAGAATGTTCTTTTTTTTTAAAAAAAAAAAACAAAAACCAAATGTTGGCACTTGACTCCCAACTGTGATTAGATTACATAAGATATCATATAGAACTGATGTGGGAGTTTAATTTCCCCTATCTTATTTGATAACATTGTCTAACTTAGTGTCAGAAAACATTGGCCAACTCTCAGAACCCCGGTTACATCAGTTAGGATGAATTTTTAAGAGGTCAATCTTAAATTGCAGTCAAACAGGAACATGTGCCATTAAAGAACTATGTTTGCTTTGCCAGTTGAGACTTGTTTCTTTAGTTCAAGTAATGGTTTAGGGGTTATTTTAAGGGCACTTTTGAGATTGTGTTGTAGGAATGTTAGAGTAAATTTTGAGTGTGATAGGCCCATTTGACCTTAATTCCAACATCTGATTTTGCAGGGCAAAGAATCTATCATTCACTGACTGACTACCTGTGATCCTCACCTGAATTTGGTTTCTTGAGCTGCTAAATCATATGTGGATGCCAGTGGTCCTCCATGGACCACATGTGGCCCAGACTTCTGGTCCCTGATCCACAGCAAGCTCAGCAAAACAGTGCTGATTTCTGCTTAACCTTTAGCGACAGCAGACACTTTGTTTCCTACAAGTCAGGGTCTCATCTATTTTTGCTGTTTTGAGAAGATCATTCTGAAATAGACTCCTAAAAAAAAAAGTCCTCTTATTTTTTTTTCCTTGACCTACTATTCACAGCAAGTTGTGAAGGTTGGTATGTACTGACCACTGAGAACTCACATTATAGTGAAATGGGTTGTCAAAAGGTGGGTCTGTTTACACAGAAGTTGGGAATCATTTTTCTCTGATCTCAAGGTGGATCTGTGTTTTCTCATCTAATTTTTAGATGTCGCAGTGAAGTTCTTTAGATACTTCTAAAGTATATGATAGTGTAGGTTTAAGATAACTTGACAAGTTGTATTTCTTTACTAAGATTCAGTCATAACAGTTCTGTCCTTAGTGTGTATCCAGCATCTGCTGGCTTGATGGTAGACACCGAGTAAGTCCAAATTCCACAGCCTTGTGCTCCAGGGTAGTCAGGAATTACTTGTAATTATACTGTATTGTAATTGTACTTGGCTGCAAGTGACACTGACACAGTGTCCTAAAAGGCTAGAATGGCCATTTAGGGTTAATATTATGACTTCTAGTTCAGCCTCTTTCCCATTCTCAAGATTCATCCCATAGTCACAAAGTAGCCCTTGTAGTTCAGCCATCACTTCTATATTCCAGGCAAGAAGGCAGAGGATATACTAACAGTCACCTTTTTAAGTAGCTTTCAAGTTCCAAAAGCTGCACCCAATAATCTCTGCTGACCAGAATTGAGTCACTTGACTACCCAAATATGTCAGGGAGGATAGGGAATATAATTGTCTATTGCTAACTCGTTACTTGTTACGGGTTACTCATTACAATGTGGGAAACCTGGGTTCGATCCTGTGGTCAGGAAGATCCCCTGGAGAAGGAAATGGCACCCCACTCCAGTACTGTTGCCTGGAAAATCACATGGACAGAGGAGCCTGGTAGGCTACAGTCCACGGGGTCGCAAAGAGTCGGATACAACTGAGCGACTTCACTTTCGACTCATTACTTAGGACTTCCCTGGTGGCTCAGTGGTAAAGAATCTGCTTGCCAGAGCTGGAGAATGAGAGATGCAAATTTGATCCCTGCCTGGGTCAGCAAGATCCCCTGGAGAAGGAAATGGCAACCCATTCCAGTATTCTTGCCTGGAGAATCCCATGGACAGAGGCGCCTGGTGGGCTACACTCCATGGGGCTGTGAAAGAGTCAGACATGACATTGGCTAAACAATGAGCTCATCGCCTACTCAGGAAAAAAAAAAAAAGCCACTCTATTTTAAAGAAGAAGGGGAAAACAAATATTGGTAACAACCTAGCAGTTTCTGCCACCAGTGCCTTTTATGACTTACACCAGCCCATCTTTTGCTCCCATCTGCTGTTCTAAGCACTGTATGGCTTTACACTGTGTGGCTCCACAGAGCCTTGGTGCTCCCTGAGAACGCCCTTTATTGTCCGTCCCTCATCCGATTCTGAAAGGCTTTGTCTCCCATCTCAACTGCCTCTGCTTCTTACCTCTCTGGTGTTGCTCAGATCACATTTCCTGCAGGAAGCCTTGCTAGGACCACGGTCACAGTTACCCTCTGCCCCTCCCCCATTCCTTCATCTCATCTGTCACAGCTCTTGTTAACTTTCAGCCAACATAGTAAAATTTCAAAGTTAGTTTTCATATCCTATGTGATTCCCTCTTCCCCCTCACTTGCCTAGTAGAATAATTGCATCTACTCAATATTTAGTATA
Organism: Redunca redunca; assembly: GCA_006410935.1. Classification (NCBI taxonomy): domain Eukaryota; kingdom Metazoa; phylum Chordata; class Mammalia; order Artiodactyla; family Bovidae; genus Redunca; species Redunca redunca. The sequence goes on along the minus strand of SJYQ01000134.1, from coordinate 517,556 downwards.
TGTGTATTGAATTCCACTGCAGACCTAATGCTAGCAGGATAATAGAAAGTCTTTTTGTGCAATAAGGGTGTTCTTTTTATAAAGCAAAAATAAAAAATATATATACACACACCTCAGCATTGTGAGTATCTTAGTCTATTTTAATAGGTTGTTGGTTACTTCAGTGAATAGTCTGTTAGGTAGACGTGTAAATAGCAGTTTGTTTGAAATACGGCTCCCTAAACATGTAGGAAACATTAACAGTCTGGGCCTCTCGGAACAAGGCCATTTAATGTGCCCGAGGTTAGGGCACTCCACTCAGAACAAACAAGGAAAAAGGAAGAGGGACAATAAAAACCTTTATTTCTGAAAAGCACCTGAAAATACCATAAATGGATGGACTTCAGGCTGGTCAGTGGGGCAAAAGTCAGCACAGCCTGGGTGCCTCATATGTAATTGTTTGATAAACTTTTTCATGTGCTACTTTCTAACTTTCTTTTTCATGTTTTAAAGATATTTTCAAAATCCAGTTATTTGGGGAGGTTTTAACCTTGACTTGCATTTAATTATTTTGAGGTGTTTACTTTTTTTCCCCCTTCTTCTTTTTTAAAAATTTATTTTATTCCAGTCTAGTTAATTTACTAATTTTTCTTTTCAATATGGCACTTGGGATGCGTCTGTGGTAACAATTCAGGTTGTATTAATATATAATTGTTAAGATTTATGGAACATCTTTAAAATTAAAAGAAAATGTTTTAACTTGCATTTCTTGATTGGGCCTGGAATTTATATAAAGGAAGGCTTATTTCTGGGACTCCTTTTTAAAACTGCATATAAACCATCTACCAGGTATACAGTTGACTGAAGCATAATGTTGCAAGGACCTCCTAGATAGTTCATTTCTTCTCACTGCTTTCTGTTGAATGTCATGCCATATCTAAAATCAGATTTTTATGAATTTCCCAGTGCAGTTCTCTACCACTTGACTCTCTGCTCATCATTTCTTTCTGCAAGATTTTACATCAAATACCTATAGAGCAGCAGTAAGGATTAGTCATGGTACAGGGTTCACTTGGGGTGAGTAACACTGGCGGGAAAGGTCTAAAGTAAGATTGGCAAACAAACCTGTAGAGTGCTCAGCAAGGGGAGGGTTGGTGAATCAAATGAGGAAAATACCAAAGATAAAATGCACAACAGTTTCATAGGAGTGTGAGTGCTTTGCAGGAGATGACGTTTGAGAATTGTCCAAAAATGGGAACATCTCCCAGGATGGAGAAAAGTGTGGGCTGGTATGTCAGGGAGCAGGTGTCAGGTACAGGAGACACGGGGTCACTGTTGACCCCTCTCCCCTTGGTCTTCAGGACCTGTTTGCTCATCCCTCAGGGGTTAGTGAAGCCCATTTCTTCCTGTCAACAAACACAGATCATTTTATCTGCATGTCAGACTCCGGTCCATCCTGCATATCATCACCATGCTAATATTCCCAGGTTATTTTTATCAGGTAATTCTCCTAAAGATAATGATGAAGTGGTCACTTCTTGTAGACAAAGTACGTATTCCTCAGTCTGGAATTTAGGGAACATCATGATCTGGTATCACTCACCTATGCTTGTCTACCTCTTATTCTTCCCCTAGTGTTTGCCCATCTCTTTGGCTTGATAAGCCTCCTCTAAATCAGTGAGGCCCGTTTTGCTGTATAAATCTGCATACCTTGGATGGTCCACTGTCTTCTCTGTCTACCTGGCTTCAAGATCCACCTCAAGACCTCTTCTTCGAGGTTTTCTGTACAACTCTATGTGGATGTGTGATGCTTTCTTCGCAAATCCCATGTGTGCCACCATTTTTGCTCATAAATGTTGCCTTGAATTAAAAACATGATTGCTTTGTCTTTGTGTTGAGAGTAAGCTCTTTGAGACCAGTGACCACACTATACAATGATTTTGCATCTATTTTAATATCTGGTGTAGCACCATATACAGATTTGGTATAGAACAAGATTTCTCGGTCTGGCACACACACATTTTGAGCTGGATAATTTTTGTTATGGGGGAGTTACCTGAGCACTGAAGGATGTTTAGCAGCATCACTATATACTCGCTAGATGCTGGTGGTACCTTCTTCCCAGTGTGACTATAGAAAATGTCTTCATTTGTGCTAAGTGCCCCATAGACAGCAAAATATCCACAGCTGAGAATTGCTGATAAGAATTTATTGTTTATACAGTATCTTGGCAGGAATTGAAGACTATGAAAAATTTGATTGATGGTTTACAGCGTTTTAGGGTCTTGAACGATGACAAACTCAGCTGATAGAAGATCGGCAATGTGAAATGAAACTTTCTCTTTTCTGTGATGAGCTATAGGAAGCCTATTATAGACTGATGAGTAATTATGATGTAACTTAAAGTTAAGGAAGGGCAAAATGACAGAAGTATACTGAAGTTGAAGTTTCCAAAATACTGAGTTTTAGTTTCTAATTCATTTTGAACCATTTTATACTTGGAAATATCATTTCCAATAAAACATTTGTTATTTAATTGGAAATTTATCCAGGGGTTCGTTTTTAACTAATATCTTTGGATTGAGAACTATGTTTTGAAGCATATTTGAGAAAATCATTTTGAAATTATGAGTGCAGGTTATTGTAAAGTGATAACCATTGACAAATATCAGTTGTATTTGTATATAGTTTTCCAGTTTTTCTTCTTTTTTGGTTATTTGAGTATTGTCCTCACGTTTAGCAAAATTTCCAGCCCCAAGCAATACACACACACACACACACACACATACACATACACACAATACATGTGTGTAGTCTAGACAGTGCTTACTGCTCACTCTGTTGTAAGTTCTTAGTTTTTTCTTTGATTATCAAACTGGTACATGACATAGATTCTACATGGTTGACGTGCTGCTGAACTAGAAATAACACGTGATACCCTCTTTCCACAGCTGTGTGCCAGCCACAGTGCAAACATGGTGAATGTGTTGGGCCAAACAAGTGCAAGTGTCATCCTGGATATGCCGGGAAGACCTGCAGTCAAGGTAGGGAAACCCTGTGCAAAGTAAACAGTCATAAACCCTCCCTGCTCTGCCCTGATATAGAAACTTCAGTTGTCATGCAGACCACTTTTCCATGACCATTGTCCCCAAACATATGAGATGTTATTTTGCTGAAAGATAAAAATCTAATAATGATAAATCTTGTTAAATCTACTTAATTGTGGGGCAGTTAAAGAATTTCATCCTTTCATTCACTATTAATAATGAAAATGCGTTTTGAAAAAGAAAATGACAGCGTCAGTAGAAGCCTTATGTCTGCTCCTCCTTGGTCTTCCACTAACTATTTGGAAAACTTCAGCCAACTATTAGCCTCCTTGGATCTCTGTGAGATGAAAACACTTTAATAGTCAAAGTCAGGTAGGAGGTTTGGCTTGAAATTTTGAGGTCCCTTCCAACTCTGAGCTCTTTGATCTTTGTGATTCAGTTCCCTTCAACTTTTGACCAGTTTGTAAGGTTCCTCTGAGAAATCAAGATTTTGATTAACCTAACAAGTTATTTTTAATTTGGTGTCAGTTGCTTATAAAAGCAGATCTTTATTTAGTCTTCATGGTGCTAAGGTATTTTGCATGTATTACCTATTTATATCACTACAACAGCATTAGGAGGTAGAATGTTATTTATTATAATTAAGCTATAAATTGTATTTTCCTCTTGATGAGACATCATATATACTCAGTGTTTTGTCCAAGTTCACAAAATTAGTTGGTAAAAGATACATGTCAACTTAGAGCTGTTGTGTAGATAACTCATGTTCTTTCTACCAGTGTAGTTTTGGATGAAGAAAACATTGGAAATGTGATCCTCTGACTCGCTGCATTACAAGGCTGACAAGGCTTGTCTGTTTAATTAATTTCAGCCAAAACCTTTCTACCATTCAGAGCTAAAAACAGATGTAAAGAAAAGATAGGGTTAGATTTCACTAGAAAGATTCAAGGATAAAAAGAGTAAAATTTTTCATTTATTCCTTAAAGTAATATTTCCTAGCATTTTAAATGTCAAATGAAACAGTTTGTATAGGGTCTAACTGTCCCATAGATACTTAGTTGACCTCATCTGATACAGAAATGATCTTGTTGAAATATTCTTGTTCTTCAGTATCTGATGTTCCTTGAAGTGTGTCACGTAAACTTGTATTTATAGACATAGTTGTCACAAGAATCAGGCACACTGAAATTTGAAAGTATGGGTAATTGTTCCTGAACTACCAGATGAAATCCATGTTAGTGAAATGTGACATGTTTTTAAATCCATTTGATTTTAAAAACCCATTTAATTTTTCCTCTCCAGTGTAAGTTCTCAAGTAGCAGCATGTTCAGTTCTGATTATTGAGTTGTCAGTGTTCATCTTAGAGTGCCAGCATGCTTCTTTTTTTAAAGTGCTGAACATAAAGCATTGCAGGTTTCATTAATATGTGAGCACCATGAAACATTGTCCTCATGCCAGGAATGTATACAAAGATTATCAAAAGAAGCCACTGCTGAGGTTGCAGAGAAATTCACTTAAATTTATTTGCAGGAGCTACGTCAACTTTAATATGATTCGTAGACACTAAAACTCTCATTGGAACATGGATCCATCTCTGGGTATCTCTGATTTTCAGAAAACTAGTTGACTGTATACCTTTCCCTGCAATAATACCTGTTTCTCTCAAGAAAAATTGAAATATACCGAGTTGAAATCTTGCCTTCCCAAACTAAATATAGTTGGGGGGGGAAGAGGATTTTATCAGTGGCAAAATGGGATTTTACACTTGCAAAAATAGTGGGCCCCACTGAAAATGTAATTTCAAGTTAAATCCTGAATATAAAATTTGAGTCTACAGTAAACCTACGTGTTTTGATCATCTCTCTCTCTTCCTTTCTTACCATATAAGCATTTGTGGCAAGTTACATTCTTTGAGAGCAGGAACCATTTGTGGGGTCCCTCTGACTTCTTGGTTCCTGAAACTTTTTATCAAAATGATTTGCACATGATAAGTGCACATAAAATATTTGCTTAGTGACTGTTTAATATCATGGTTTTTGGTCCTAACACCATAGGAACTGAAAGAGTTCCCTGGAGTTATTTGATATAGCTCTTTATTTTTTGTATCTGTCGACTGTGAGGGTCAGAGAGGCTGCCGCAGTAATCCAGGTAGAGGCCAGAGAGCCCCCAAAATGTTGTTAAATATTAGAACTAAGTGTCTATGTCTGCTACATAACAAAGTAACTTAGACTGATTTTATCCAGACCATACATTTTAATAAAATGGAAAACATGCCTCGGAGATATGAGAAATCAAGCAGGTTTTTGTTTTTGTTTTTGTTTTTGTTTTTTTTAAACCAGGGTGTGTTTGTTTATTTTTTGGCCACTCTATAGGGCATGTAGGATCTTAGTTCCCTGACCAGGGATCAAACCCATGCCTCTTGCAATGGAAACACAGAGTCCTAACTAAGAGACCACCAAGGAATTCCCTGGTTTCTTTTTTCTTGAGGAGAGAAATGTTAAGAAGAGTTAGACTTGAAATAAATCTCCATAGAACTGGAAATTAGCATTTGATTAAAAGTAGGTTTGGGTATAAGGCAAAAATTATATCCACTAAAAATTGTGTTACTAGCTGTGTACTTTAAGAACTCACCCCTGGAGACTTGCTTGAACAGCTGAGTGAACAGCTCGAATAGATGACAAGCACTTAATGAGTGCTTTCAGAGCTGCCAGAGAGCAGAAGAGCAGGGCAGGCCCACTTTGGAACTGGCTTAATTTAGAAGCCTTGGTACAAGATTAGTGTGAATCTGCTGGTCATGGCCTGTGCGTCCCTCTGGGTCACACCCTGGATTTGCCATAGCCAGATCACACAGAAAATCATAGGCATGGACTGACCATAATCATTCTAATCTGAACTCTGGCAAGATTTCTTTTTTCCAGCTTGCTTTCTCTGGTAATTTTATTCATGAAGATTATTGCCCCCCACCCACCTTGAGCCTCTGTACCCATACAAATCCCCTTTCTCCTCAGCCAAAAAAGGATACTCTTATAGATAATAGTGTTTTTCATAACTTTCCCATTAGAGAATTATTTGGGGCATGTAATGTATCATATCATTGCATATATTCAAGAATGAAAGATATCCTGCTGAATTTACAGCATGCTTTACAGTATAATAATTTCAGAAGAAACAGCTCATAAATATCAGTTATTAATCTCTTCACATGGTTTTTGTTTCAAATGTTGAATTCCTTATCCCAAGAAAAGAATTGGTATCTTGTATCAGGGAACCAGACAGTAAATTGTGGTAAGCTAATTAGGTCTAAATTGATTGCCTTCCGTAGCACAATAGTTGGAGTGCTTTAACACTAGATTAAGGTAGTTTCTTAAAGCTTTATTTTTTGAATGATGTGTGATTTCAACCCCAGAAACCAATATTCATTTAATATGGAAATTTAACTGGCTGTTAATAATGTGATAGTCTTGAAACAGGATGTGATTGCCTACTTTGGGACCTCCTCATAATATTTTGGTAAGCTAATAATGGCAACACCATTTTTTTTTACAGAAAGCTTCTAATGTATATTCTTTTTTTTCCCCAACCCCTGATATCTCAATCCTATCTGTGTCTGGGCAGGGTTTCTTATGTATATTCTAATTAAAAGTGACCTAAATGTGATGTTCTTACACCTGAATGAATACATAAATGATCTATCATGTTACTTATTTAAATGAGATCTTTATGCAGATCATAAGTTGTTGTATAACATACTAATATAGGAAAAGATATTAAGTTGGTCATTTAAGACCTAGATGTACCTAAACAGAGCAATTTTTGTATAATCTTTGAATTTTCTCTTTGTTGACGACTAAAATCATTTTTAAAATGACCATCTCTTTTTTGTGTGTGCTTAAAAAAGTTGATATGAAGATGTGGATTGTTAACTGATAATGTTCGTGTGTTCTTCGGAAGCAAGATAGCAGTGATAAATTTTAAGAAACACAGAAATTAAAACTGAAAAAGAGAAGCCAGAAGAACTAGAAACTTATTTTTGTAAAGTATCTAAAGCATTCTTTTTGAACTCCACCAACTTTATGTAATTGTTTGATATATACTTATAAAGATTTTTAGGGCTAAAATGACATCAGTTCAAAGTTGACTCTTATTACCTTCTTCCTGGTGTGAAGACGAACACCTCTACCCAACTCCTCTTGACCAAGGCAGTGAACAGCCTCTTTTGCAACCCCCGGATCATCCAGCCACCAGTTTGCCTTCGAGGGGTGAGCGCGCCTTGTCTCAGGTGGCCTGCGCCTCCCACCTGCACGGCTTCCTGCTGTGTTGTCACTTCTTGCCCGTGTCCTGAAGGCTCCCGCAGGCGCGCCCAGCCCTCCGTGTCCTGAGCACGTGAAGCAAGTGGCAGGAATTGTCAGCTGGTGCCGATTCTGCGCGCTCCTAGAAAGCCTGGCGCCTCTGCTGTCTTTCCCTGCCTCAAGTACCCATGGCCTTTCTTCTTCTCTTCTGAGTTTCAAACTTTTTCTCAGAGAATCAGATAACCAAGTAGCTTCTGTTTTCTTATGTAGGTGAAGTCAGGAATTCCACAGCACCTGAGATGGGGGTTTTGATGAACTTCTGCTGAGTAGATTTTAGAAGTGTGCAAGTCCACTTCCCCACCACCAAATTTGGGGTGTAGAGTTTTAGGTCACCTGGAAATCAGACCATATGTGAGCTTCCCTCTTTTGCTGAACCAGCTTCCCTGGTGGCTCAGATGTTAAAGCAACAGCCTGCAATGCGGGAGACCTGGGTTCAATCCCTGGGTTGGGAAGATCCCCTGGAGAAGGAAATGGCAACCCACTCCAGTACTCTTGCCTAGAAAATTCCATGGACTGAGGAGCCTGGTAGGCTACAGTCCATGGGGTCGCAAAGAGTCAGACACGACTGAGCGACTTCACTTTCACTTTCTTGAGATATGAGAAAGTCTGAGCTCTGGTTCCAGCACAGGCCTTAAGAGGCTCTGTCATTGTGCTCAGTCATGTCTGACTCTTTGCAATCCCATGGACTGTAGCCCTCCAGGCTCCCCTGTCCACGGAATTTCCCAGGCAAGAATATTGGAGGGAGCTGCCAACCCAGCGATTGAACCCGTGTCTCTTGCATCTCCTGTCTTGGCAGGCAGATTCTTTACCGCTAGCACCACCTTGGAAGTCCCAAGTAGCTCTATAATTGTGAGCAAAATCTTAGCATACCAATTAATAATAGGAGAGTAATTTCTGTTCTGGTCATCTGCAGGGCTAGTGTGAGAATAGAAACACCCAAAATATTAACGTCTTCATTAGGCTGGAAAGTTTTGTAGAAAACTTAAATGGCAGTATAACTTTACAGTATTTCTGAAAGACTTTTTTCCCACACTCATAAATTTAGGAACTTCGAATGACTGAATTAAATTCATTTAAATTATTAATTACTGCCTGTGCTCATAGGGAACTTGATTTAGATCAAGAAATGTGGGCAATAGGATGAGTTTCAGAATCATTGAAAATTTAAGGGGTAAGAGTTATGCCAGTTGACATACTGAGATCTGTTTGCCTGTGACCTCCGCTTGAGTCAGACAAAATGCAAAAGCTTATTAGACTTCTGAGGCATTGCATAGTTTAAGCCTCAAAGGAAGAAAAAAATGTCCAAATTACATTAAATGAATGAAAGATGATATTCCTTAAAAATTCATGGCATTATTGCACTCAATGAATCTCTTCCAGATTTTCAAGCTAATTTTCAGTGTCTGCATGCTAATAAAATTTCTGATTCTTTTTTCTTCCTGAAGTGTAATTATAATGCTACGCAGCTTGCATTTTTGTCCTGGACCAGCTCCTACCCGCTTCCCCACCCTCCACCCCAATCCAAGCTCCTGAATTCACCCACTTGCTTAAATATACTCCTGACTGTAATAGACACTCCTTAAGGATTGTATATATAGCAATATGAGTATTTGAATGTAAGTGGTTTAATTGTAAAGTTCTGTCCTTGATGTGATAAGATAGGTCCATGACAGAAGTCAGTCATTTTCTTATAATAGATTTTCCTTATGAGGTATATTACATTATTACATTACAAACTTCTAGAGAAAGAGCAAAATTTAAGTACATTTAAAACAAAGACAGAACTTTTCTTTCCTACATTCTTTCGTCAACTTCTAAGAGTGATCTGAGAAAGTTAGATCAAGGGGAGTTTACTTATTCTTTATAATCTGCTTGTTATTGTCGGAGCCTTTCCTATAAATTGGAAGTGTCATTTTCGAATTTCTGACTTAATTTGATAGTAATAAAAATGTTACAAGGGCTATTATGCTAGAGATTTTGGAAGCAGGAAACATCAACTCAATTTTATAAGGTCAATAAGAAAATAAGGTATTAGTCCCTCAGTCGTATCCTACTCTCTGTGACCCCGTGGACCCTAGCCCGTCAGGCTCCTCTGTCCATGGAATTACCCAGGCAAGAATACTAGAGGGGGTGGCCGTTTCCTTCTCCAGGGAATCTTCCCAACCCAGGGACTGAACCTGAGTCTCCTGCATTGCAGGCAGAAATAAAGTACAAGATAGTAACCATAGACTAGAAACTAAAGAATATTGAGGAAAAAGAAGTTCCTCACAGGACACCAGATGCTTTTAATCTGTTGAAGCGCCCTGCCTTAGAGTTCTAATATTTGGTAAATACTGAAAATCATGGATAATTGTGGAATTCTATTTCATCATTTCTGCAGTGGTTTTGTAAGGGTCAGTGGGAAATTTTTAGGAGGCTTGCGTATGGCAGATGGGGCAATGGTGGCAGTCACTGAGGACGTGGACACCGGCCAGCTGTCAGGGGGTGTCACCCAGCCTGTCACCAGCTGTTAGAGTACAGCTTTCTCAGATTGCTTTCAGCCTATTTGGATGCTTATGTGTCAATTTAATAATAGTAAAATAGCCAACACGTGTCTCCATATTTGCCTCCCTGAATACTGCATGTTTATTTCATTTTCCATATCATTTCATAGGTGATTCTCAGGTTTGCCTGGGTCTTTTTTATTGGAATTAATGATATCTTACTGATTTTTCATTTCCTTTCAGTTTTATGCTTCTTAACCCCTTAGTGTTTTTTCTTATGGGAAGGGAAAGGTAAATTTGATTGAAGACCACCAGCAACCCCAGTCTGAGTTGCAAAGACTCCCCTGGACATCTTCAGGGGCACTTAATCCACCAAGACTGGAGCGGCCTCAGCTGGGCTTCAGCTTTAGTTCATGGCCCTAGTGTCCGCAGACATTTCCATTGGCAGAATACGCCTTGTATACAAGCTGCCTGGTGCTATAAACATCTAACCAATCCCATCAGGAACCCCCAGACGTTTCTGATGCTTTTTAAGGGTTCTTAATTGACAGCTTTTATATCCATCAGTATGCTTCCCTTGAGGTATAGAATTCAGTCTTACTCTATTCTTTGTCGTTCTATTCTATTCCTACTTAGTACAGAGGAATATTTAAAACACAAAGCCTTTCTCGTAAAGTATTCAGATTTAAATACTATTTACTATAATATCAGTCAGTTCAGTTCAGTCGCTCAGTCGTGCCCCGCTCTGTGACCCCATGAATCGCAGCACACCAGGCCTCCCTGTCCATCACCAACTCCTGGAGTTCACTCAGACTCATGTCCATCGAGTCGGTGATGCCAGCCAGCCATCTCATCCTCTGTCATCTCCTTCTAATATCAGTCAGGAATTTATCAAAGCCAGGTGTGAATCTGCAGGGACACATTAGGCATTGTAATTAACTCTTAGAACATGAAAAGGACTGCTTGACTGTAATTTTTAATAAATATTGAAAAACAAGGTAGAATATAAGAAGTGGAATGAATTTCTTTCTTTTCTCTTTGATTTAAAATTTTTACTCATTTTAACAGAGGGGGGAATATCAAATTTTTGTTGATATTATAATTTGAAAAGCAGTTTCTTTGAGGAAACTTTTTGAAAAAAATTTTAATTATGATTCTGTTTTGAATATCCTTGACTGGGCAAGAGTGTATGAAGTTTAAAAATAAAGAAAGCATAGGAGATGATGAAGGTATCTGGTTTACTTATGTAACCTCCCCAGGCTTCACCCAGCTGGGGATCTGCTTACAGTTGTGTTAAGGTTAGAGAATAGACTAAGTTGGCAAGTTGGTAAAACAGTTTTAAAATTTTTATACGAAATAACTATTTGATGGTTTTATAAAACAATGTGCTTGATTACATTAAGTATATAATAATGTATAGATTTTTAATAAATGAGCAGGTCAGATTTAAGTTTAGTTAGATTTGAAAACAGCTTGTAACTAGATATATTTCCAATTCGATGACATGGATTAATAGATAATTAAATTAGGCTAATCAGGTGCCTTTGCTGGCAGTCCTGGCAAAATAAACACGCCATATTTCTTTTTAATGAAATCTGTATTTGGGGCATTAGTGTTTCAGTGTATATTTGTCATGAGGTTTATTTTCACTTGAGGCAGTATTCAACTTGGGTTGGAAAAGTCTCACGTGAAGTTCATTAACTCCCTTCGTATTGATATTTAAACCAGTAAACCTAAAATATAGGATGATAGTCTATTATGTATTGTCCATTTGTATTTCTATATGCCTTTCCTAACTGCAGAATGAATGAAAATAATGTTGGAGGGTCTTTAAGTTTATTTTGTGACTCACATGCTTTACTATAGTAGGAGACTAAAGCTTCTTTAACCTGAGATCAATTTATAGACTATGAATAAGAGGAACCTCAACAGTGATCACTCTAATTCATTGAGCTTCTATCCTCTTAAAAAAAGTAGCCTTTCTTTGGGAAGGTCAAAGCAGTCTAATATTTTATACTTTCTATAAACTAAGATAGGTTCACACAGTACCTTCTTTAAACAGAGACAAGAAATTGAAGTAGGAAGATCATGGGCCAGAGTGAATCTAGTAGTATAACCCCAGATATTCTGAGGATGTTGAAGTCAGATAGACGGTGTGTACACTGCTCTTTCTAGGGATGATAAGCCATGTATGTGTCAGTGAGGAGAATCTCCCCAACTGTCCTCTGTAAACAGAGATCACACATGTTAGATTATTTAAGCCCCAGAAGTTCACACAGCCTTCCACTGTTATAAGGCTTCTGGTCACCTTTGATAGCAGACTCTTCGCGGCTCTAGTGTAACCAGCATTAAAATGAAGACACTGTGAGCAAACAATCTCTTACGTTTATGGCTGGTTAGTATAGCTTGATTGACTTTTCCCTTCGTTCTTCAGCATAGAGAAGCATTTTCAGTGGTTCGCAGCGGTGGCGAGGTTTTGTCATCTTTCTGCTTCCACCCCGTTCTTTGCAGACCTAAACGAGTGTGGCCTGAAGCCGCGGCCCTGCAAGCACAGGTGCATGAACACTTTCGGCAGCTACAAGTGCTACTGTCTCAACGGATACATGCTTCTGCCGGATGGGTCCTGCTCAAGTATGTCAAGAATCTTAACTGCTTTATAAGTGCTCTGGGCTTGACTGCACGCTGTGCCCTGCAAGTGTGTGAAAGTGGCCTCCTAACCCTCCTCCCAAGCAGGATGTGAGCGCGTGTTTGTATGTGTGCCTGAGGAATGGAAAACCAGAAGAGCTGCCCACTGTAGCTGTCTAGCATTCTTTTACCATGGGTGCCAATGTCAAATTAATTTGGAAATGGTCTTCTGATGTTATTCCTAGCACATTTTCCCCGTCTTCCATCTGGTTTTAGAACTGTTCCATGTAGAAAAAGAACTTTGGTGACCATTTGAGGACTGTTGTGCTCTCCATAAGGCTGGACAGTAAACTGTTGGCTGGTAGGGAATCTACCCAGCTTGGTTATTGAGTATAAACCACCCATAAGTGGTTTGTACTCAATAAACCACTCACTTTAGTTTTACATTTCTTTATAATAGTCTGAAGGCTACGTTATGGCTTTTTTCTTGAAAAAGCATAGTTCAAGTGAAAAAAAATGCTTATAATAACTTAAAAGTAGATTTCACGTGTGTCTTTGTAAGAAAGAAATGGATGGTGTTTCCTACTATCATTTGGATGTGTTTTATAAATGGATAATGGCCTAAAATTCTCTGCAGGCTGAATGTTGAATTGAGGCTGTGGTTATAGGATATCTAATAGTTAATGACTTGAATTTTATTTTTACTGAACTATCAGCTAGATCAGTTAATTATCAATAGGTGTCAGCTATCTCTAATTGGATTGCATTTTATAAAATAAAAAGGTTAGCTAATTTTATTATTTCATATTTAGCATGGAACTTTTTGCAGTGAGGTGAGTTCATGCTTGTGAACAAGTGGGAGGGATGCTAGACTTCTCTATCCTTGTACAACTCACTGGGAAATGTGCTGTACTTGGAGACATTTAAGGGATGGTTGAGACACTTGATGTTTTAGCTAAGACCAGCACTGAATATGAGTAATCTGGAAAAATAGCCTTAATTTTCTATTTGGCTTGGCCACTGGAAAAAGTTCCATATAATTTTTCTAAGTTTTACATTTGTCTTTTAGTTCTTCAGATGCATTGAGGATCTTCCCCAGATACTAACAGAACTGGTTCACTTCTTAATCATCTCTGAGGGAAGAGATCCCCTTCCTATTTTTGACTGTTTTTTAGATTGTTGGAGAATTAAGCCCGTTTTGTCTTCATTGTTGATTCAGTGTCACTGATTTCAGGATAAGTAGAAAACATAGCTATTTTAGGTACCAGGCATGCCCTGTCTCTCTCGAGGCAGACAGTCCCTGTCTTTCCAGGTGCCCTGACATGCTCCATGGCAAACTGTCAGTATGGCTGTGATGTTGTCAAAGGTCAAATTCGGTGCAAGTGCCCCTCTCCTGGCCTCCAGCTGGCTCCTGATGGGAGGACCTGTGTGGGTGAGTTGTAAGACCAAGCATCTCTGTCAGCTAAGGAAGAAAATGAAATGTAATGGAGGGACAGGAAAAGGGCAGTTAAATAACATCAGGTAGTTAGTTGCCCTTGAGAGGCTATCCCATGTCTCACAGGGGGACCTTCTCTCTCTGTGAAAACCTCGTGAGGGGCAGGAGGAAGGTGCAGCCGGAGGAAACCACATGTGCCAAAGCACTGAAGTTTAGAGCGGGCACAGTGTTCGGGGAACAAGAAAAGCTCAGTATTTCTAGGACATAAGAGGCAGTGAGCGTTGAAGCTGAGCGGGTAGACAGGGCAGGCTGCATGTCCTGCACTCAAGGGTTTGATTTTTCCCCCTGTAAACTAGGAAGGCAGTAAAGATAAGAGTGTGGGCTTTGGTTTCAAACCTGGCTCTGCCATAGACTTGATATGTAACCTTAGGTAAGAGACTTCTTTTCTTTGAGCTTGAGTCTTCTCATTTTTAAAATGGGAGTAATGCCACATGGAACCCTTGTGAGGATTGAATGAGATCATGGATGCAAAGAGTTTAGCATCTAGTAAGCTAAGCTTGTAGTACCTTGCACTGAGTGAGTGGAGGTGTTTGAGGACTCGAGAGATATTTATTGAGTACTTTCTGTATTCCAGACACAGTTAAGTGCTAGGATGTAGAGTATTAGACAAAGCAGACCAGATTTTAATCCTTACAAAACCGATCTTTTAATGGGAGAGACAGAAAAGAAAGGAATATCCAGTGAAATTACAAACAATACCAACTGTTAATATGAGGTACTAAGAGAGGGAAAAACAGAAAGGATCTGTTTTAGAAAATAATGGTCAAGAAGCCGTAAAGTAAGACCTGGACCGCTGGCCATGTGAAGAATCAGGCAAGCAGGTGAACGTGTTCTAGAGCACTGCAGTGAGAGAGAGACTGACTGCTTTGAGGTTTGGAAGGAAAGAA
>SJYQ01000134.1:446702-502445 GCA_006410935.1 Redunca redunca | reverse complement strand
TATTTTTTGTGAGTCATTGTATTTATCTCCCAAATAAACTTCTTCTTTTCCTACTTCCTGATGCAGATATAGATGAATGCTCCCTTGGGCAGTATCAGTGCAGCAGCTTTGCTCGATGTTACAACATACACGGGTCCTACAAGTGTAAATGTAAAGACGGATACCAGGGCGATGGACTGAATTGTGTGTGTGAGTCATGCTTCTCTCCCAGCTCTGAATTCCAGCAGGAAGTACAGGGTTACACAAAGGCCATTGCTAGAGAAGATAAGGAACAAGATTAATTATCAAGAAATATCATTTTTCATAGCTAGTAAAGCTAGTCTTTGATTTCCAGAAATAAAATCACTTGCTCAGGTGTTTTAAAAAATTAAAGACTCAATGATAGACTTTAATCTTAAAAGCTTTCAGTTCCTTGACTAAACTCTCAATAGCTTCTCTTTAGCTGGTAAGGCATTTTAGAGCCCTTCTTGAGAATTTGATTTTGTTACAGTCAGAAATAAATGTATGTTTGTCATCATCATTAGACTATAATGATGGGATAATCTGAATATTTTGTACATTTTTGTTCCTCTGGTTTATGCCTCCAAGTTAGCATTTCTGTATTTATTTTCTCTCTGTTCAGAACTGTTTTGCTTTTTAAAACTTTATATGTTCTGTTTGTAGTATGGCTATGTTAGTAGATAAACATGGAAAAAAATACCCTCCAAGATGAAAGTTTCACAAACCAAAGGCCACAATTTAGCATACATTTCATGCAGCAATAGATAAATTACAAATTTCTGTAGTAAAATATTTACTGAAGATCATGGGGCATAAAATCAGGATTAAAGGATTTTTGAAGGGTCATGTAGTTATACTCCCAGTCTGGAGTAGATCATTCCAGGAAGATTAAATATTAATTCCTTTTGGTGAATACAATCAAGGGCAAAGTTTCCACAAATGATCTTCATGATCTCTGGACATTTTTCTAAAAAGCAATTGTATAAATTAATAAAGGGGAAGGAAAACCAAATATAAAACAAATAGAGCATTTAGTGAGAATGTGTTTGTGTGAATTGAATTTAGATAAAGTGTGGAGGAGAAAAGTATTAGTCTTTAGACAATTCTAAACATAATTTTATATTGCTAATATACATGTACCATGGGGACATTTAACATTGACTCTAAATATACATTTCTCATACTTTAAAATTTTAGAATATCTCAGCATTAAAAAAAGTCTCATTGATTCTTATTTCTATTTTACAAATACTTAAAACTGTGTTTTGATATATTTCACTATAGAAACACAATATAATTCTTGTATACATCCACCAGATATGTTTATGTGATATGTGTTTGAGTATATATATTATATATTATATATACACACTAGTATTTGCTTTTTTTTTTTTTTTAAACAGAGTGACTTACATTAGGGGAATATTCTAAATGTAAAAAGTAAGCCTTATTGGCATGAGGTATTTTGATGTGTTTGTTCCTTACAAGTCGATATCTTTCTTTTTAAGGAGAGATGGTTATGTACTAATTAAAATATATTTACTCTTCTAGATATTCCAAGAGTAATGATTGAACCTTCAGGTCCTATTCATGTACCAAAGGGAAATGGTACCATCTCAAAGGGCGATGGAGGACACAGTAATTGGATTCCTGATATCAGAAGTACTAGGTGGCCTCCGAAGACACCATACATACCTCCTGTCATTACCGACAGGCCCACTTCTAAGCCAACAGCAAGGCCTACACCAAAGCCAATGCCAGAGCCAACACCACCTCCACCCCCACCCACAGAACTCAGAACACCTCCACCAGCAACAACCCCGGAACAACCAGCCACCAGCCCGACAACCGTAGCACCAGTCGCCACCACGTCTCCAAGAGAGATTACAGTTGACAACAGGATACACACAGATCCTCAGAAACCTCGAGGAGATGTGTTCAGTAAGTCACAAATGTTGCCGCATTTGGGGGGATTTTTTTCTCCAGCTCTTTTGAGATGTAATTGCCATTCAGCTTGTAGAAGTTTAAGGACGTACAGCATGATGGTTTGACTTATACTGTCCTGTGCTTAGTCGCTCAGTTGTATCCTGCTCTTTGCGACTCCATGGACTGTAGCCCGACAGGCTCCTCTGTCCATGGGGATTCTCCAGGCAGGAATACTGGAGTGGGTTGCCATGCCCTCCTCCAGGGGGTCTTCCTAATCCAGAGATCAAACCCAGGTCTTTTGCCCATTTTTTAATTGAATTATTGGCGGGGTTTTTTTGCTATGAGGTTATATGAGTTTCCTATATATTTTAGATACGAACCCCTTGCCAGATACATGATTTGCAAATACTTTTCCTCATTCCTTAGGCTGTCTTTTCACTCTGTTGATGGTTTCTTTTGCTGTGTAGCAGCTTTCTAGTTTGATGCCATCCTGCTTATTATTTTCTTGCTTGTGCTTTAGGTCCCATCAAAGGAAATCATTGCCAAGACCCATGTTGAGGAACTTTCTTCCTGTTTTCTTCTAGGAGTTTTGTGGTTTCAGGTCTTTTGTTCAAGTCTCGAATCCATTTCAAACTAATTTTTGTGAGTAGTATAAGATAAGGGTCTAGATTCATTCTTTTACCTGTTGTTATCCACTTTTCCCAGCACCATTTATAAAGAGACTGAATTTTCTCCGTTAAGTATTCTTGGGTCCCTTGTCAAATGTTATTTGACTTTATGTGCTTGGGTTTATTTTTGAGCTCCTGATTTTGTTCCATTGGTCTAAATGTCTGTTTTTATGCTAGTACCATACTGATTGATGATTGTATCTTTCTAGGATAGCTTAAAGTCAGGAAGTGTGTGCCTACCACCTTGTTCTTCTTTCTCAGGATTGCTTTGGCTGTTTGTGGTCTTCTGTGTTAGCCACAGGCCATGTCTTAAATAAAAACTAGTTATACATAGTATAAGTCATATATCCCTATTGTTACATATTAAAAAGAGCTGTATGAAAGTCTGTCAGTTGGGCAACTAAGAGTGTGAGTGGAAAAGGAAAGAATAAGTAGATCATAGCTTCTATTCAGTATGAGAATTCTCCTCACCTATTCAGATTTACTTGAAAACTTGCAGAGATGGGGAGCTTAACATAGCGCATACCATTCAACTTTTAATCTAAGTGTTCATTCATTCAACCAGTAAACATTTTCAGTACATTTTAGAATGCCAGGCCCTGTATTAGGCACTGGGCTTACGAAGGTAAAACAGAAAAGCATATCCTCTGATGGAAAAGACAGTTGCCCCGAAGATAACTGTAGTACTTAGTGGGAGAGAAGTGGTGGTAGGGAAGAGGGGTACCTAACTGGCCAGGGACAGTTTGGGGAATGGGGAGGCTTCTTGAGTGAAATGGGGCAAAGGGGATTAAAAAAAGGGAGGCATGGTTCACGGGCACAATATAGGCACAAGGGTAGGAAGCAGTATAGCATATGCAATAAACTACCAGCAAATTGGCAGGTTGAGCTAAGGACTGATGAGAAAAACTGGCCAACTACCCCTTGTCTTTCCTGTAAACTGGTGGTTAGATCTATACAGGAACCAGGTTGGATTCAAGATTCCAGGTTTTTAATGGATGTCAATGGAGATAGAGGCTGTAGGTAAAGAAGGTTTGAAAGGGGGGAAGAGGTTGTCCCCTTATTACTAGAACAAAATTTGCTTTGTTCAAACCTCTTTTTGAGCATTTTAATGTGTTCTTTTTTAAAAAAAAAGTCTCTGTCTTCCCATTATTCCTCTCTATACCAACATACATATGAATTTAAAAATAACATTGACATTCGCCCCTAGGATTTAGCAGGATAAAACTGGGGAGATGCAGGGCTCCACTGATGTTTGAGAGCACTCGTTCTAAGAGAGTGTAATCTTAAAGACTTGCCCTCAGAAAGAATTACCTTGATCCCATGCCAAGGCTGTTGGATGTGGCAGATATCGTGGCTGCTTTGGGATACTCCTGCCAAAAATTAAATTCCACTCTCAGTTCATCTTCAGTCATAGCTGCTGGTTAAATTAGCACGAATGAGGATATTTTGGAAACTTCTTAATTTACTGTCTGGAGACTATAGCATATATTCCAAGTAAGGGAGTGGTTCTAAGATTTTAATTCATATTATAAAGAAAAGTTCTGTTTAACAACCTCTTCCATTAAACATATATATCTTTCAATGTAAAGAAAAATACAGTCAAAGTAAGGGGCTATTTGGAGACTGCCCAACAGTGGCTGTAACTAACATCAACTGAAAATTCATGAAATGAGGAGAGCCAAAGTCTGTTCTCAGACCGGTGGAGAGTAAGGATGGCTTAAGAAATTATGAACTGGGGTAAACTCCAGGAGATAGATAGGGACAGGGAGGCCTGATGTGCGGCAGTCTCTGAGGCTGCAGAGTCAGACACAACTTAGTGACTGAACGACAACAGCAGCAAGAAATTATTTTGCCAGAAATGAAGAACATATCCAATGAATAAATGGTGTTGAGCTGAAATAGTGCTAAGGTTCCTCTGCCAGGTATGTTACCGTGCAGATTCATGGGCAGGTATCTAATCAGCAGTTCTTTTCCCCTCAGGTGGGTCATACAATGCCTGGGACAGAATAGGCTCTCAGAAATATTTGTTGAATGAAGTGAAATGGATTTTTATATTGGATTCAACGATTTCTCAACTATTCAATAGACTATTGATTCTTATAGTTTATCCCCAAATAATCTAATTTATTTCAGATTTATGATCTTTCTCTCAGGCTGATGAAGCTTAATGTAGCTATTAAAATAAAACATTCTCTGGAAAACTAAATCTAACATACTTCTAAATTTTTAAGCATGATTTTGAGAAACAGTCAAAAGACATTGGAAAAGAATATAAGACTGAGGCATATGAAAATGAAAAGTTTTTAGCTTCTGTTGAGGATAGAATACATTGAATCAGAAGATATGGTTTTGATTCTCACCTCTATTATATATGAGTTCAGTGACTTTGGACAGATTACTGTGTTTTCTACCTGAATGTTTTAATCTGTTAAATGGCAGTTGTATTTAACATTCTCATAGAGTGCTTCAGGGATCAAACATAATACAAGTAAAAATGTTTGTGAACTTTTAAATACTGTGAAATGTAAAAGATTGTTGTATTTTATAGGAATGACTCTGATGGGGAGCATTTAAATAATATGTGATAATAACTTTTATGTATGATATGGAATATTAAGCATATGTTTAAATAATTTCAACATGAGGAACCCTGGGTTTTTCAGATTGTGTGAACAGAATTATAATCAGATATATTTGTAGGACTAGCCCTAGCATGTTTTAAGCAACACTGAAGTTACCTGATGAGCTTCCCTGGTGGCTCAGATGGTAAAGAGTCTGTTTGCAATGCAGGAGACCTGAGTTCGATCCCTGGGTTGGGAAGATCCCCTGGAGAAGGAAATGGTAACCCACTCCAGTATTCTTGCCTGGAGAATCCCATGGACAGAGGAGCCTGGTGAGCTGTAGTCTTTGGGGTCGCAAAGAGCCGGACAGGACTGAGAGACTAACATTTTCACTTTCAAAGTGATACAGCATTAAATTCTTGTTCCTCCACTAATGGGACAGACCGATGCTTTTCAAAGTGTTTCATAGAACATTAGTTTTCTGAGATATTAGGCAAGTGTATACCTAAAAAAGTTCTGAGGCTGAATAAATTTGAGAGATCCTATGTTTAGTCAGGGCTTCCTGGGTGACTCGGTGGTGAAGAATCTGCCTGCCAATGCAGGAGACACAAGAGATTCAGGTTTGATCCCTGGGTTGGGAAGATCCCTTGGAGGAGGGCATGACAACCCACTCCAGTATTCTTGCCTGGGAAAACCCATGGAGGAGGAGCCTGGTGGGCTAGTCCATGGGGTCACAAAGAGTTGGACATGACTGAGCAACTGAGTAAGCCTGCAGGTTTAATCAACTTAAATAGGTTTGTTAAGTGTAGGACTTTTCAAAATGCTAGTGGTCACTGTGAATCTCTTGAAGAGGTATATAAGGTGCATCTTTTCCCAAATGGATTTAACCATGGGATTATTTAACTGTTGTGCTCAGAGTTCATTATAGCCCACTTCAGATCAGGCTGGGCTGAACTAAGACTTCTAGAGACCACAAACCCAATAGCCTTATCCCATGAGCTCTCATTTGTGTGGTTTCTGAAACCAGTGGGTTGATCTTGGACTCAAAGAGCCTGGTGGGGATGCAGTAAGGGGGTGTAGGGAGGACAGAAAATTACCCAGCAGACTTAGAGCAAGAAAGGCCAATTTGACTGGTGGGCTGCCTGCCTGGATACCAGAGGTATGCTGCAGAGGATTGCTAAAAGGTTGAAGACCAAGTGAACACCAAAGACAAAAATCTGGTATCAGAGCAGGTAGGAGGTATCCCAGAGCAGAGGAAAAAAAAGAAGAATACTATATAGAACCCAAAGTAAAGGACGTTAGGGAAAAATGCAATTCCAATCTAGCAATACAGTGAAATATTATGCATTGATTTCTTTTTCTAAAAAATGTTCACTGACTTGGAAAAGTACTTACTTTATAAAAATGTTAAGTGAAAGAGAATATACAGAACTGGGTATGCCATTTGATCCCAGTTAGGTATAAAATACACGTCTTCCTATGTCTGGATGAATACAAAAGTCTGGAAGAAAAAAGACCAAAATAGTAACCATGGATCTATCCAGTTGTTGAAGTTTGGGGTGATTTTCATTGTCTTTTTGTTATCCTCATGCAGTGATTTTTAATCTTCCCACTGTCACTGGTCACAGTAATTTATTACAACAGTCATTCCTTAGGAGAGGGTTGTTGTTGTTCAGTCGATAAGTCGTGTGCAACCCTTTGCGCCCCACCCCAAGCATGCCAGGCTTCTCTGTCCTTCATTGTCTTCCGTAGAATCCCACCCTCCTAGCAAGAGAGTTTTGTGTTTTGAAAAAGTACCCCAGGGAATGTTGATGGTGAATCATGTTAACTTTATTAGAACTTGCGGCTTTTTAAAAACTCAAAGTTTTGTTAACTTCTATTTTTAACCTTTCAAAATGAGCATGTCAGATTTGTCCAGTTTTGGCTAGAAAGCTCTGCAAGGAATATAATAGCACTGGGATCAGGAAATAGATTTTTCTGAGTGTTATCAGAAGCCCAGTTGAATGAGAGTAACTCAGGGTACTTATTTAAGATGTAGAGTCCTAATCCACACATTAACTAAATTGGACTTTCTGGGGAGGCATGTCTCAGTCTTCAGTGTGTGTATAAATCAGACAGAGACTATGTTAACAATGAAAACTTTGATTCAGTGGGTCTAGATGAGGATCTGAGATTCTGGATGTTTCGCCGGCTTACAAGTAAGGAACACTGCTGATTTGCTGACAGCACTGAAGAGGGGTGGTGGTGGTTTAGTCTCTGAGTCGTGTCCAACTCTTACAACCCCGTGGACTGTAGCCCGCCAGGCTCCTCTGTCCATGGGATTCTCCAGGCAAGAATACTGGAGGAGGTTGCCATTTGCTGTTCCAGGGGATCTTCCTGACCCAGGGATCGAACCCAGGTCTCCTGCATTGCAGGCAAGTTCTTTACCGAAGAGTAGGGCTCCCGAAAACACAGTGACACCTCAGTACAGCAGAACCAGGCCTTGAACGGAGACAAAGCCAGCTGTGGGTTGTTCTACCTGCAGTGCAGGAGATTCCGGTTTTATCCCTGGGTCTGGAAGAGCCCCTGGAGGAGGGCGTGGCAAGCCACTCCAGTCTACTTGCCTGGAGAATCCCATGGATGGAGGAGCCTAGTGGGCTACAGTCCATGGAGTCGCAAAGATTTGGACATGACTGAGCAATGGAGCATGCACACACGGGTTGTTTAAAATTTAACACTTGTGCCTAAAACATGGCATACAGCATCTGGGCCATATCAAGAAGGAAAGTGTTGCAGAATCAAGATTATGGAATATAATGTAATATGTATCAGGGACCTTTAAGAGTGGCCATATCAGAAAACCAGACTCGTTGCTGTGATATTCTAGATCATGACTGTATGTTGAAATTCCAAGCACCATCAGTAAGACAGAGTTGTTTGCACTTTAATGATTGCTGCTTGGCTGCCTCCTGTCCGTCCACAAGTTCTTTCTCTCTTTTCCCTTTTACGGATTTTACAGAGTCTGTGGCTGGTGTGATCACATTATTCCATAGTCATGGAAATATGATCTCTTTTCTGATTTTGTGTGGTGATGAGTAAAAAGATTGTTTCTGCTGAGGGGTGAAAAGGTCTTCAAACTCGTTTGCTTTCTAGTAGACCGTAAGGCCTAGAGAGACCCCGGGAAGATGCCTGGCATCTCCCTGAATGTGAAATTTCAGCAAATCTTTTGAAGGACTGCTTGAAGGTCAGGTTCGAGTGCTGTGAATTCTGAAAGTTTTCAAGGCATTTTATTTATATTTTAATTGGATCCTGTGATGGCTGTTTAAAAAAATAGCTCTCTCTGGAAGGTATAAATTGAGTTCTTGGTGAACATGAGCCAAGTCAGAGATCAGATTTTTTTGCTGAGTTGCTGTGCACATTTAGAGTTGTGATGAAAAATACTATGCTCATAGCCACTCTCTGACTTGCAGCATGTTACCAAATCCTCCTGTGCCTTTGTTTCCTTATCTGTAAGTGGGGATAACAACAGTATCTGCTTCATTGGGCTGTTGTGAAAATCAGGTGAGAGAGTGCTTGTAAAAGTCTTACCATAGTGTTTGGCATACAATAAGAACTCAATACCCCAAAGCTGTCCTACTTCTATTGATATTGTTGAATTCATTTACATGGTGATGAAAACATGTCCCACTTAACTCATAAAAACACAGCCTTATTTTGTCTTCTAGTTTTGAGTTTATATTTTTCCGATGCTTTTTATCATGTTTCATTACTTATGACCCCAAAATTGGAATATCCTGTTTTATTTTTTTAGATATTTATGGTACCTAATTGAACAGTGGTAATATTAAAACGGAGACGGTATCACCTATATTTCTTTACTGAGCAAATAGTGATGACAGCCTTTTCAGAGATGAATCTGTGTAGATGGGAAACTTCTATGATGGGTCTTCTAAATATCAGAAATAAAAGCGATCCCTTTTCATTCGTCCCAAGGGCATCGAGGCCTGCCCTCACAGTGGTGGGCTTCTTTGTCAGCCAGGGTTTGGTGTATGCTCATCTAGGCAAATAGTCAAAGAGTCGGCTGTGGTACCACCTGTGTTCTGTTCTAGGGCTCAGACTCAGGCCTCACCTTCTGACTTCCTTTGGCTTCTAAGAAAGCAAAGGGACAAAACGTTTCTGGTGGTAAAACCTGGGATCTTCAGAGATAACAGAGTGGGGATGAAAGGCAAGGAGTCTGAGATGCTGTCTTTTGCCTCCCGCCGCTCCTCTCTTCCTTGTTCTTTCCCTCCACATTCCTTGTTCAGTGATCTGTGATCTAGAAAAGATGAGTCATCACCCTTATGGTCATACTTAGAGGAAAGCCATCTCTTAGACATTCTCTTCTCCTGGTGCGGCTCTAGGCAAGTGCTTCAAGCCATCCTGAAACCTTCCTAGAAGAGAAATAGAGGAGTTAAAAAATGGGGCTGATTATTCTTAGCTGTGTCTATGTTCCTACCTTTCACTAGAGATTTAATTTTCCCCAGTTCTATTCTTTACTCTCACCCCAAAGGTGTCTTTTGAACTTTGGGGATTTTTCCCACAGTGAAAGCTTTGCCACACTGGGGCTTATTTCTGTGGAGCTCAGCAACCCTTTGTGTTTTGTTAGTGGTCAGTAGATGACTGAGAATTTTCTCTAAGGTAGTTAAGGAAATTTCAGAATCTCTTTTCTAATCTTTTTATTTGCTTCCCTCTGGTGATTTAAAGCTGTACTGTGTATGTTGTTCATCTGGAGAAGGAAGAAAAGGGCAGGGGAGAGAGGAAAGTGGGGCAGGGGGAGAGGAGGAAGGAGGAGGGGAGCAGAGAGAGGCGAGAGAGCCTCTTAAAACCCTTGTCATTCATCCCCACTTTTGCCACAAGAAAGAGCCTTCAGAATATTAAGGAAGTTACAAATGTACCATTTTCTCCAGATGAACTAAACCGCTAAGTATAGAAAGAATTTAAGACAGTGTTATCTTTAATCTTCTAGTCGTACAACAAATGCCAGAACTGGCCTGGGTAATGTCATGGGAGCGACCCTGGAACAGAAACAGAATTTGTAAACCTACCTGTAATAAATTGTGCTTACATTCTGTTATAGTAGTTACTCTTTGAAAGAAGTCTGGTAGTAGGTGTGCGGGATAATATTTACATTTCCTTCACCCGGCTTACCTTTTTTCAATTGGAGTTTACTTCTTTACAGTGTTGCGTTAGTTTCTGCTGTAGAGCAAAGTGAACCAGCTGTCTGTGCACGTGAATCTCTTTCCCGGGTTTCCTTCCCGTTTAGGTAACCACGGGAAATTGAGCAGTGTTCCCTGTGCTGTGTAGGGGGTTCTCATTAGTTATCTATTTTATACATAGGCTTTAGGGTCTTCCTGGTGGCTCAGTCGGTAAAGCATCTGCCTGCAATGCGGGAGACCCAGGTTCAGTCCCTGGGTCGGGAAGATCCCCTGGAGGAGGAAGGGGCAACCCACTCCGGCATTCTTGCCTGGAGAATTCCGGGGACAGAGGAGCCGGATGGGCCGCAGTCCACGGGGTCACCAAGAGTCAGACACGACTAGGCAACTAACACTTGTACACAGTACAGTATATATGTCACTGTGCTTACTTTTAATGTTTTTGGTAAAAATATTAAGTTGATTCTTGGGGAAACCTCATTTATGAAAACAGGTTATATATTAATACTATTATCCCTGAGGAAAATATACTTAATAGAACATCCTGGGGCAGAGTTCCTTTTAAGAAGTTTTTTTGCTTATCTGTGTGGCCAGTTCTTCTCCCAGGCTTCCAGGCTCCTGTGTCCCCCAGCCATCAGGAACATCCTGGGCCCCTGCGCCCCATCCAACCACATTTTATCCGTCTGTCCGCTCGCTTCAGTACCTGTTCCTTGTCTTTATTTTAGCTCATAAGATTATAAGAAGTAGGTTTTGGTGGATGAAAGATTGACTAATGGAAGAAAAGGTTTTA
Organism: Redunca redunca; assembly: GCA_006410935.1. Lineage (NCBI taxonomy): Eukaryota > Metazoa > Chordata > Mammalia > Artiodactyla > Bovidae > Redunca > Redunca redunca. The sequence goes on along the minus strand of SJYQ01000134.1, from coordinate 491,329 downwards.
GGAAATCATCTACAGAGTATATGAAAACATTCTTTGGTTGATGTTAATTGTGGTCCTAACTGCCCTTTGACAGCCACTCCCCCCTGTTCTTCCTCTACACTCCAGCCAGAATGCTGTACCTGACCTTGCCGCTCCTCTGTTACAATCTTCGAGACTTCAGTTGCAACCAGAATGAAGTCCACAGTCTTCACAGTGCTGTAAAAGGCCCTGCGGAATCTGCCTGCACCTCTAGCTTTATTTGGAGCCCTCCCTACTTCCCCTCTCCACCTCCGCCCCCCAACACCCTCGTGAGCTATGCCCCTGGCATGATGTTCACATTCATACCTGATCAGTCTCTAGGGCGCCAGCTCACAGTAACTCATCCTGCAGGGCGTAGTATAAGCAGCTCCTCTCAGAGATGTTCATGCATCTGTCTTCTGGTTAGCCCCCTGTTCCCTGGGAGTCTTTAGCCCATTCTGTCATTTTGTGTGTGTGATAATGATCCAGTTTCACTTTTTTTTTTTTTTTTTGCATGTGGCCAACAATTTTTACTGAGGAAACTGTTCTTTCCACACTGTAGATTCTTGGTTCCTTGGTCATATATTAATTGACCATGTAAGTGTGAAGCATGGGAGTGTATATCTCATCACTGTTTTTTTCTAGTCTCTCTGTTCATTTGTTTTTCTTGTACATAGTGGAAATCATTTCATTTAAATTTTTATATAAACTGTAAAATATACCACGGGGTGGGCAGTGAACCTTCCCTTGACACTTCAGTGGGACACCCTTACCAGTTCGTACTGGTGTGTGTAAGGAAGGAGGATTCGTTGAATAATTCAGCAGAGCCACAGACTGCAGCACACAAAACTGTAAGAACTAATAGCTGCTGAGCATTTTAGGTCTAAATTCCTTGGCATACGTCCCGGTGAACTGCAGTGAAGGTGGGCATGACCATCCACTGCTAAATTAAATGGTTCTTGGAAACCAAGTGCCTAAAATACTAATGAACCATCTGGCACTTCACAAGTTGTTAGATGACTAATTCTCTGAGTGGCTTTTATCCAAACGTGTGGTCTCATCCCTCACTTTTAAACCTCTATCCCTCCCCCTTTCTTCATTTCTGAGCATCCTCCAGACACTGTGAATACCTTTCGCTCATATTCCCGAGCACCTCCTTTGTACTCACTGCCTTAAACCCTTGCTCTTCCCTGTCTCCAGCACTTGGCTTTTAGCTTGGGAGGTTCCATCTTCTTTCCCTCTCAGACTGAACAGTGCTTGCTCAGAGAGGACCTCCTTGATAAAACAGGCCCTTGTGCCAGGAAGCCTTTGTCCTGTCCTTCCCCTCTGCACCAAGACTCTCCTTACCATTTGACGCCCTTCATTTAGAGAAACGGGGGCTGATAAACCTTCATAATGCCCTTAAAATATGGTAGTGTCAAATCTGAGCTATTCCATTCCAGAGATGATTTGTATAAGCTATAACAAGAGAAGGGGGAAAAAAAGTAATTGTTCTATGGATTTGTTTTTTTTAAAAAAAAACTTCCTCTATGTCATGAGAAATGAAACGTGTGCCTACAACCATGTAATGTTTCTACTCATAAGAGGCGGACTGCCTCTCAGAACCCCAGATGAGGAAAGGAAAGCTGGAATTGGACAACTTTGCTGTCAGTCATTTGGGTGGAAAAGTGGCCTCCCCAAGGGCACTTGTGATCAGTTTGTCCCAAGATCTTGTGCATTAACTAGCCTCTCTTCTTCCATCCATCTGAGGCTATATTTTAGATGGGTATATGTGAGTGGCGGGGGGGTGGATGAGGAAGGGGCTTCAGTGTTTAGACTTTTGCAAAAAAATAAAAAGAAAAAAGAAAAACTTCAAAAGCAGTAAGCTAAAAAAATCAGGGCAAATATTACTGGTTTGTTACTTAATTTTAAAAATTATTGCTAAAAATCATTGGAACATTATTGAAAAAGAACCCTTTTGACTGATGTCTTTTCCATGGTGTTCTATGTCTTTACTCCCTGCCTTATAAAAATAGAGCTAATTAATTTAAGTTCTGGCAAAGAAAAGGGAGGATTCCCTGGTCCTGGGCCAAGAATCCCCTCCACTACCACCAACATTCTCTCACACTCCCCACTCCCAACCCAGCTACTCTCCCTGACATCATCTGGTGCTTTTCCATGCTAGTTTTCATTAGAATTTGGAGTTGTAGTGTTCTAAATTCTTCGTTTAAAATTTGCCTCTCCCATTAGAATGCAGGCTTCAAGGGGGCCAGGTCCTTCTTGCTCTTGTCCAGTCTGTCTCCTAGGGACCTCGGCCAGGGCTTGGCATATGTGTGGCAATTAAGTGTACATTAAAGAAGTAAGTAAATGGATATGAATCCATTTTTAAAGTGTACATGGGCTTCTGACAAGATCTTCACATTCGCTCAATAAACACTTACTAAATGCCTGTCACTAGGTTCAGCCCTGGAAATGCCACATGAATAAGACACGATTGATGCCCTCCAGGACTTCAGAAGCCAGCAGAGACACACACATGTGTGTAAATGACTGCAGTTCTTTAGGAAAGAGTGGAATAGCAGCATGTAAATATGAGCCGTCAGAGTACAGGGGGGAAGAGTTGAATTCACTCAGAATGTTAGAGTTTTTGCCCGGCCAGTGGTATTTTTACTGAGCTTTGAACAGAGATCGTGCCTGGAGAATCCCATGGACAGAGGAGCCGAGCCAGGCAGGCTACAGTCCATGGGATGGCAAAGAGTCAGACACGCCTGAGCAACTAAAAAAATATTTTTTTTGTAACAGAGAGGGGAGGTTAGACTGGTTAATTAGCAGGAGGAAGAGCATCCCAGGCTGGGCAGGGGGTCAGAGAGGTGAACAGGACAGTGTGTTCGGGCAGTACTGTGTGTTTTAGGGGGTGGATTGTGAACACTGTGCTAAGGGGTTTGGATTTGATCTAAAGGGAGCCAGGGAACCTCCTTAAGCCCTGAAGCCCATTGCAGATACGGAGTTCACTGGAGATGAGTTCGTGCTTTGGTTAGAAAGTTAAACCATTCGCTGCAATTACAGGCATTCCCCCCCACCCCATTAAAACAGCCTTAGAGTCCATAATATGTCTTTCATAGACAAATTTTAGAATTTCAGAGAGATATTTTGCTAGAAATTGGTAGCTGTTTAAAAATGTATTTTCCAGATACGTTTTAATGTATTTTATGTTGAATTTTAGAAGCTTTTGAAACCTATTTATTAAAATTGTACCCAGAAAAATGTTATAAGATCTCTCCAGAACAAACTTCATGAATCCTCATGTGAACTGTGATGAAATATTTTGGAGTTTCCAGATGAGTGTAATACCTATGTCTTTCCCCCATTGTTAAAGGTAATGCCTCTTTGTCAATGCCTCACTGAAACTGAACAAAATGCATCTCCCTTGCAGTTCCACGGCAGCCTTCAAATGACTTGTTTGAAATATTTGAAATTGAAAGAGGAGTCAGTGCAGATGATGAAGCAAAGGACGATCCAGGTAGATCCCTATATTCTCAGTACTGTTATAATGATACTATTCCCTCTATTTCATTAAAATAACATTTTTAATTGGAGGATAATTGCTTTACAATGTTGTGTTAGTTTCTGCTTTACAACAACATGAATCAACTTTAAGTAAAGCAGCTTTTAAATTGTAGATTGGTTACATCTGAGAAAATGGTATTTTTTTTTTTTTTTACCACTTGGTTTCCCCTGTAGTTAGATCAGTTGAATAAAAGCAATGAATCATCATTATCGTCTTTTAAAAAAAATATTGCAGCAGCATTAAGCTGAGGAGGAAGTCATATTTTATAAGTGATGATGTAACAAGGTCATAATTTGGCAGCAGTGGTGTGTTCTATTTTTACAGCTGAGCACTGATGCACAATTGTGCTGAGAAAGGAGTCATGTGATTTCCTTTTGATCTCATGGACAGCCCTTCTGGTGGGACATTTAAATGTGGACAGGAGAGAACACTTGGACAGATACTCCTAGTTCACAAGACTTTTTTTGTTGTTAGCCCTTGGGTCTGTGGTCTACTCATCTTTCTGGTAATTTCCTTGCAGGTGTTCTGATACACAGTTGTAATTTTGACCATGGGCTTTGTGGATGGATCCGGGAGAAAGACAGTGACATGCACTGGGAACCAGTGAGGGATCCAGCAGGTAAAACCATTCATCTAACCCTAGTACACATTTCAGCTGGATCCCATCTGAGGACCCCAGATCCGCTAAGCAAGGATACTGTAACACAGCTCTTTGTTTACTCAATAGAAAAGAATGTGTGTCCAGCACTCATCTTCCATTTTTTTTTAGGTGAACTGAATTTGTTAGCTAGCAATTAGAATTATAAGTAGACAAGTAATTTATTAAAAGGCCAGCTAATTTCTCTCAAAACAGCTTGGTGTAAATATAAAACATGTAGCTGCTGCTGCTGCTAAGTCGCTTCAGTCATATCCAGCTCTGTGCGACCCCATAGACGGCAGACCACCAGGCTCTCCCGTCCCTGGGATTCTCCAGGCAAGAACACTGGAGTGGGTTGCCATTTCCTTCTCCAATGCATGAAAGTAAAAAGTCAAAGTGAAGTCACTCGGTTGTGTCCGACTCTTTGAGACCCCATGGACTGCAGCCTACCAGGCTCCTCCATCCATGGGATTTTCGAGGCAAGAGTACTGGAGTGGGGTGCCATTGCCTTCTCCGATAAAACATGTAGACTCACTCTAAAATATAAAGTTATGTGTAGTCCTCCCTTCCCAAGTATAAAAATAATATCATGGTACAGCGGCCATCATATAGTCCTTGGTGGTTTTCTTGATTATGTCTTTCTTTAAGAAATAGAAGGAAACAGTGGAAATTTCTGTGAAGCTGTGAATCTCTCTCACAATCTAATTTTCAGTCTAATTTGGATGCTGGAGAAATTAGCTATAAATTACCACCACTTTTTCCACAAGAGAATGTTATTGGAAAGGTAGATGTAAATATAGACCCTTGGAAAATTAGGACTTTTAAATTACACACATCCTACGAATCTAAAGTTTCAGAAATTACAACATGTTTTGTCATCTTGCTTCAGGAAACAAAGCTACATATTGTTGTTGGTTTCCACCACCCCCTTTAGTAGTTGTTAATCTTTTATGGATGAGTCAAACTTAATGGAAGGGTGAGAAGTTTGGTGTTTTTTTTTTCCATTTTACACTCCTGATTCTAGACTCAGGAATGAAAGATGCAAATATCCCAGCTATAGAGATAGAGCACAGAACATGTAAAGGTTAGCCTGAGGATATGCTCTATTAAAACCAGCTCTTCTTAGTGGTCAGTCTGCACACAAATCAGCCAGAGACCTTGTTAAAATGTAGGTTTTCATGCATTTCTCATACTTCCTGGGGATACTTTTCAGGTTCATCCCTCATGTACAGTTTGAGTAGCAAGTTATGAAAGGTTTGGGGCAAAAATATATTCATTAGATCCCCTAAGACTGAATGTTAGAGATATTTAAAAAATGAAATTTGAGGTAAGATTTTAAAAAATTCCCTGGTGGTTCAGACGGTAAAGAATCTGCCTGCAGTGTGGGAGATCCGGATTCAGTCCCTGGATTGGGAAGATTGCCTGGAGAGAGGAATGGCAACCCACTTCAGTATTCCTGCCTGGGAAATTCCATGGACAGAGGAGCCTGGCGGGCTACAATCCATGGGGTCACAAAGAGTCCGACACGACTGAACGACTAACACTTTCACTTTAAAAATAAGTACCCAACAAATTCAGAGGGGTTTTTAGATTTAACTATAAAATAATTTTTAATCTCACACACACACATACCAGTACAGTCTCTCTCGTTCTCACTTCAGGTTAGCTCTGAGACAGATGACATTATTATTAATGTCATAGATAACTGTGAATAAGGGAGAAATCAACATTCATTTGAGATGTACGATAGTCCTGACTCATCATCTCAGTTTTATTTAATCCTCTTAGCTAACCCTGTGGAAGTAATGTTTTTATTTCACAAAGGCCCAGAGGTTACATCAGTTTCCTAAGGCTACAGAGCTACAGGACAGACTTCCCGTCCAGGCCTCTCTGTCCTGCCCATGCAGCCACCTCAGCAGTTCAGCCCACAGCCCCTGCAGCATTACTGAGGTTTGCCCCTTCCAGCCTGGCCTCCCTGTCCTGTGATTGTGCGCATGATCTGATTAGCACGTCTCAGGCCTGGAGATTTGAGTGCCCACTGACCCGGAGTAGTGTGCTACAGAAGGATCTTTAGCAACCCGATGTGATAAAATGGTGAATAATGCTCATGATCATAATGAATAAGTGTCCTAAGTAAGGTACACTGGGGAGAGTAATTCACACTCAACTCAGAATTCATTGCACTTGTCTGTAAACAACCCGTGTGAAATATTTGACTTTTTAGAATTTAAATACTGTCTTTTAGAACCAATTTAGTACTTTTCAATAGTTTTTATTAGTCATCACATATGTAAATGTTTAAATTTGCTGTGACAACCCGCATCCCACCCCCCCGGCCAAATCCACTTGCCCTCCAAGAGAAAAATGAAAAGAGGATTGTCAGTTAGAATGGGAGACAGAAAAAGGTCTGAAACGGTCCTTTGGCTGTGATGATAAAGAACAAGCAGAAAGGAATGGTGGCTGCCTGGGTAATTAGATAGCTCCTGCTCATGGACTCTGGCTCCTCAAAGATGCTTTTCTGGGGTTGCTCCAGGTTTCTGCCAACAACTTGGATGAACTGGATGTTGAAGGCATACTAACCAATCTGTGGATAACATAAAGCCATGGGAGAAAGCAACTGTGTGTGCCGACACAGCCTCCAAAGATTAGACCAGTGGGCCACACTTAAGAGGTGGCATCTCCTGGGGATGAATACATAGTGTAGCTCTAGAACCACCCACACAACTGTGGGAGTGGAAGGATGTGACTTAGTAAGTGTGCAAGACTTAGAGTTTTAATAGATAAAATTAATGTGAGTGGACCCTGTATCACTGCTGCCAGAAAGTTGGGTCATTTCCGTAGAAATAGGTGTTTTTTTCTAGAATGGAAAATACACTTTGGTTCTTACCAGAGAAAAGAGGTAATTGTTGGTGACTCGGAAGAGTATGACCCTGATGGAAAGATATCTTAAAGCTTATAGAAAAACAGGTGAGAAACCGAGGAACCCAGAATGTTTAGTCTGGAGTAGAAATAATGGAACAGGGCAGCTTTTCAAATACATGACCGGCAACATCTATCTCACTTGTTCTGGGACCCCAAGGGGATAAGAACTTGGATCAGTAGGTAAAAACTTACAGGGGGGCTGACTTTTGCTCACTGTCAGAACTTTCCCATAGTCAGAGCTGTCTAAAGAGAGATCAGGGGGCTGTCAGTGGAGACCTTGGACTGGCGACACATGACAAGGTGTTGTTTTGAGAATTGGACAAGGGTTGGATTCGAGCCCTGGGAGCCTTTGAACCAGGATGGAACATGCCAGGTCATCCACGGAGATGAGAGCAGAGTTCTATCTTGGAAAATGGATGGGAAGACCAAAGATGACAGAGTTAGAAGAGGTGGTTAGAAGACCAAAGATGATACAGCTTATATGTCAGGGCATAATTGCAGGTGGTTTTTTTTTTTTTTTTTTTTTTNAGGTGGTTTTTTTTTTTTTTTTTTTTTTTTTAGCACATATTGGGAAATTCTAACCATATACAGATTCTAACACACTCAGATGATAAATACTATTGAAGCTTACTTTCTGAGCCTACTTTTCTTCTAGGAAGTCCAGGTGAGGTTGTGCGTATATCACATGCTAAGGCCAGAAAAAGACTATAGGCAATTTAATCAATCACTTTTGTGTGATTATTCTAATTATCAAACTGTTTGCTTCTTTCTATCTAGATAATACCATTTGTAAGGGAACATATGTTTGGATTTCTGCAGTTATGACTGATTTTTATGTTGTGTATTTCTTATGCAAGATCCAGATTTGCAAATATTCTTAGATACTAATATCTCTAAGACAAACCTTAATTAAACAAACTCACAGCTTTGAGAAATAGCTGCAAAATAAGTGCATTTATTAGCTGCCTTCCTTGTGCTCATTAGATTTTATCACATTCAGTCTTGAACTTAATTGTGACTTAGTGAAACTAATCCATCCTCTAGGGAGTGTGTGCTCCTGACAGACGTGATGCTATGCTGTAGACTTGGAGCTGTGACTCTGCACGTCCTCCTCCTATAGTGTCAAGGCTAAACTTGGGACCCTTTTCCTGGAACCCTAATCTCTGGGGCTCAAGAGTTAAGGGCAACTGACTCAGCCTGCTCCTGAGAGCTACAGGGAATTCATTTAAATATAAAATTATATGCTAGCATGTATGTACAAGTATGTCTACTGGTAGCATTAAGAAACATTATTTTGAAATACATGAAAATAGGAAAAGAAAAGCTCCCTCCTAACCCTGGCCCCCAGATGCAGCCAGTTTCTTGGTTACCTTTCCAGAGAGATTTTTCCACGCAACAGTCCCCTCTTCGGTACCTTGCTTCTTCCACTTAACGGTGTTATCTTAAGAGTTAACATAAGTGTGGACTTTGAAGCCAGGAAGCCTGGGCTGTAACCTGGCACCACCACTTACTAACTTTGATCTTCAGCAAGTTAAGTTACTTCAGTAGTGTCTGCTAAACATATGTAAAGCATTTAAGGCAGTCCCTGGCCCAGAGTTACCATTAAAATAGTATTAGCTGTTGCTGCTGAAGATTGTTCTATATCAGCACATACAGGGCACCCTCACTCTTGTTAATGGTGGGTGCTCCATTACTCCTTAGATGTATTTAAGCAGCCATCCACTGAGGGACGTTTCAGTTGTTTCCAGCCTTTGGATAGTTCAGACAATGCTGTAGAAAGTAATCTTGTACAGATATCATTTCCTATCTGTTTGCAATTAAAATTTTATCACCTGTATATCTGGCATCTATTATTGACCAAAACCAACTTTAGGTACTGTGGTGCTTTAAACTGAATCCATGAAAATAAATGTAATTTTATATTTAAACCAGTATTTTGGAATGAGAAGTGAAAATATTTAATAGGGTAGTTTGTTTGGAATGCTCACTTTTCCCTTCACTACCATTCTAAATTTGTAATAGCTCCATTTATTAAAAAGGGAAAAAATTCTTTGTGGTTAAAAAACAAAATAAAAAATTCCTAGTGGCCACAGAGTAGCCCTATAGGGAGAGAGCAATTGTAACCTCATTTATAGAATTTTAAGTATCTATATAAAAGGATTATTTGACTCTTCATAGGATTCCTTGGTTTTTGTTAAGTTGTCTTGTTTGCAGGCAGTGTCTGGTATGGTGAGAGTATCCATTCCACAGGGACTTAAGATAATCCTTGTTTTCTTAAATATTACAGATTAACTGTAATAACCTTATATCTTTGTCTTAACCAAAATACCTGTGATGATTCAAAAAGCTGACTAACAGGGAGACATTATAAATCCATCTAAATATTTTGGCTCAAAATATTGTTTGGATTCATTTGGGGAAGAGAGAGGTGGAAGGAGTACAAAAAATTGTTTGTTTTTGGTGAGTCAAGTACATGACTCAAGGACTTATTTCTCTGTTGTTTTTTGCTGTATTCTTGGAACATCATTAATTCAACAAATGGCATTAAACGCCTACCATGTATTAGGAATGTAATGAGGTTTAGAGGAGAAGTTGGTTACAACAAAGAGTTCAGTCTCCTGGAGGAGGGAAGTGTGGAGACAGGTGATTCCCATGCTGATCAGGTATTCAGGCAGTTCTGAACTCAAACTGTTACTCAGCTACACAGTGGCTGGATGACACCTTGAGTGACATCACCTCTCAAAACCTCAGGCTTGTTTGCAGATGCAGAAGCTAAGAGGTGTTCACCTCAAGGGCTTGTTAGCAGGCTGAATGGGATGCTCCCCGTGGAGCACTGGCACAGAGCATCACAGGTACGCACAGGTCACCTCTTTGGGTCTTTAAAGGCCCGGAGGGGACTAGGTAGAGAAGTCACTTGCAGATTAACATTCGAAACCTTGTCATGTCTTGTAGAGTCTGTGTTAAGAAATCATCTCCAATGAAATGCAAGTGGGGTTTCTACCAAAACAGATACACATATTCAGCATTGCAACCACATTATTTCTATGGATAAGTCAGTGTTGAGACATCAGTGTGTTTTTCAGTTGGTTGCAATAAAACAGCCTGAGGAGAATGTCATTTGTACACGGGCTGAGTTTCAAAATATGACTTGCAGCTTTCCCTGTCCTGAGAAGCAGCACCCCCTCCCACATCACTGCTGCTCAAATCTTTCCCCCTTAATTGCAGTTCCTCTAACAATAGGGGGAAGCAAAAGCGTAGGCCTGAAGATCCAAGATCATCAAAGTGACCTTTCCAAAGGGAAAGATTTTATTAACATTTTGTATTCATGTATACATAATAGAAATTATATATACTAATTGCATTGTTATGGATTTGTTTTCCATATAAACGTGTTTTAAACTATTTACCTCCAAGTAATACTGATGCTCTGGGAAAAGTGGCAGGTTTCCAGAACACTTCTGCAACTTCTTGAGGTCAGGTATGAGAAGCACAGTGAACTCATTTCTAAATGATCCTTCTCCCTTGAGAGGATTTTTTTTTTTAAGTGGGAAGAAGTGAGAATAATCAGATCTAGTGTCCCTTTAAATCACCATCAGCTCTACTGCCGGGAAGTAGAAAATCCACCCAGAAAATTCTCCCTGGCAACTTAAGTCAACCACCACACCAGCCAGGCAGTAGACACATGCGGATCAAGAGGTGGTGAGTGTGTGTTTGCCTGTGTGTGTCTGATCATATTTAACTGGAAATATTTATAGTATTCGGATTACTATCTATTGCCTGTTCTTGGCATAATCTGTACCCCTCGGTTAATAGAAAACCACAGAATTTAAGACAGTCATAGAGATAAGTCCTGTCCTCCTCCTTCAAAAGTCTGCAATTCTGTACAAATGACTGGCACAGCCCGAGGCTTACCGGGACAGAAGTGAAGCGCCGGTCCCTGCCCTGGTGCCAGCAGACACCTGAGCGCATGCGCACACACGGCCCTGCTCTTCCCCTGCAGGTGGACGGTATCTGACAGTCTCAGCAGCCAAAGGCCCGCTGGGCAGGGCCGCCCGCCTGCTGCTGCCTCTCGGCCGCCTCCTGCATGCAGGGGACCTGTGCCTGTCATTCAGGCACAAGGTGACGGGGCTGCACTCCGGCACGCTCCAGGTGTTTGTGAGAAAACACGGTGCCCACGGAGCAGCCCTGTGGGGAAGAAATGGTGGCCATGGCTGGAGGCAAACGCACATCACCCTGCGAGGGGCCGACATCAAGAGCGTAAGTAGACCCGCCAGGGACGCAGAACCGGGGAGGTTTTCCTTTCAGAGGAGAACTCGGGGGTCTGCAGTGGAAGCCGCCTCCTCTCTTCCTGAATTCAGGCACGAGGCTGTTGCATTTTCCGGGCGTGGTGACCCTGCCTCTTGCTTCTTTCTTTAACCCGTGCTCTTTCATACATGTTCTTCACGGCCACCTCTGATCACCACCTCTCCCCTGACCCTGGTAACAGCCCCTGCTTTTAATGAAAAAAAAAATTTAGGAGTTGCAAAAGTTAAAACAAAGTTAACAAAAACTTCAAAAGGTGGGGGGTGTGGTGGGCTTAACCTGCTTTCCTTCTACTCAAACTCCTTATACTTCAAACTATGACCACCATGAGCCACCCTAAAGTGGATTATTTTTTAAATGTTTCTTTAACGTCTTTTTTCCCCCCTCTTTGGCTCAGAGATCATAGTTAAGCAGCCTAACCAGAACAATATGTTTGGAAAGTATTATTCTATTCAGGACAGGATGTGGGGAAAGCTTCGATCGAATATATAAATTTTATCTGAAGTAATCAAGTTATAGGTGGCAATAAAAGATCTGTAAGACCCCACTGAAATAGTGAATGTATTTGGGGAACGTGTCGTCTTTATGGTGATACTTATTAGGAGATTCTGCATCTATACCTAGAGGTGTTGTTTCTAGAAACTGCTTTAAAAAGAAAGGATGGAGTCCATGAAGACAGCTTTTATCAGAGCATTAGATTTTGTTTTACTATTTTTCTGAAAATTTCTCTTAATATTTACATTGTTTGGAGATAAAAAACAGTAAGTTGTTTGACACCCTAACATAGGTTTCTGTTTTAAAAGGAGCAAGGATGCTCTACAGAAGATAAAATGCAAGACAGACTTCGGTCTTTACATAAGTGAACAAGGCTGTGATTGCATTAGGGGGTTTGGTTCTACTCCATTTTAAGCGACAAAACTTAGAAACCATCTAAGATAGGCTGCATGATTGTGATCTTTCAGATCTTTGGCTCCTCATTTCTACACCATTATATTCCATCTCACTCTTTTCTTCTGACCTTGGTAATCTTTGACAAAGTCTCCACTTGATAATCATTCCTCAAGGGAACTATTGTTTAGAATGACTTTTCAAAGAGGAACCGATCCTGGGTAAGGTGATCTGATGAACAGTCTGCCGATGACTTAAATTCCTACCACAAGGCAAGCATCAGGGACACTGGCAACTCTGTTCTAGTCTTTCCTTCTGTTAAGTTGACTATTTAGTTTGGGGGGAAAGGTTGCCTTTATTTTGGTAAATGAGCAGACGTTGGAAAGGAGCAGAGGAGGCTTGACCCGTGTGTGCGTTCTCTCTCTAGGTCATCTTCAAAGGTGAAAAAAGGCATGGTCACACTGGGGAGATTGGATTGGATGATGTGAGCTTGAAAAAAGGCCACTGCTCTGAAGAACGTGAGCAACTCCAGAACTAGCAATGAACCCCGTGTTGCTCCCTCCTCTTTTTCCAACCTTCACCTCCTGTCCTCTCCTCCCTCTTATCAGGCCTAGGAAAAGAGTGGGTCAGGAAAGTCTGGTTGGTGACCCACATCTTGCTGGCCTGCTTTTGTTGTGCAATCCCAACGAACAGTGACACCCTCCTTGAAATACAGGGGGGCATCTGTAGATGTGTCCAAAGTCGTTTTTGGGTGTTAACCTTTCATGCTGTGTCTCTTAAGAAGGCCTTCGGCGTGTGTGACCTATACCATCCTTCATCCTGGTTGCAAGGTGTTTCTTATAGCAAATTATGGGAGAAGGTTTCAAAAGAAATCTGTGCAAATGGCCATTCTGTTATCTGTTCAGTGTTGTACCACGAGTAGTATTGACTTCCCCTAAGATGTGTTGTACAGTGTGCTTGTGAAATTTGGTTTCTCCTCTCCACTTGGTATTGATAGTTCTTGTCTGACCTGAACTCTTTCACTGCCATTCTCTTTGTAAAAGAAGGGTCTATAACATATCAAGATGCATTTATTCTTGTTAACTGTATTTTTCCTCTAAAGACAATTATGTAAAGTGGGCACATAATCCCTTGTTAGTAGTATTGTGTTTTGTGTAAATGTGTTATTGGTAATAAGTAGTTACGTGTTCCTAATAGTTACAGACTCTAGTTGCAAGGGAAAGGCAGCTTGTGATCTCTTGAGTTAAAAAATACACAGCGGAATGACATCCAGTTCCATGACCTTATATTGGCAGCAAGAGAAAATTGGAAGAGGTGTCAGGTTGTGGTCAGAGGAGGTGAATTTAATGGCATTGAGTTTGATCTCTACAAAGGACAGTAGACCATTCAGTAATAGACAGGAAACTGAGGTTAACATATAAAACCCTCACTGTTTCAGGTTACACTTGAAAACCAACAGCTTTTACCGTAACAACATGGCTCTTTCTGGTAATCTGTAAGAAGCTTTATGAAAGTTCGGGTTGTTTTGAAGAAAAGGTTCTGTTTGTGGAAGCAGGGTGTTTGGAAGCATGGGAGAAGCTCCATTGAATAGATTTTCATACTAATTTTTAAACCAGCATAAATTTAGGCAGATCTAGATCACGACCTATGTGCTGTTGTGTCAGGAAAGGATAGGAGGCAAATCTTATGCTTTGAGGCGTTGGATGTGCTGGAATGGGTTTCATACACACACTAGGGCAACAGGACAAGATTGGAATTCTAAGATCAATGAGCCCCCAACTACATTTCCTCCCTGCAAAGTTTACTTTTAGGTTTAAAAATATACATACCGAACTTTTAAANAAAAAAAGGAAAAACTGTAAAATCTATTTATTCCAAAAGAGTATGATGGGCAGATATTTTAGTATCTCAGTGACATGCTAATGTTGTGGTGTGTATTTTTTTTCTTAGTAAAGTTATAACCCTTTCACTTGCTAAATGATGATACTTTAAATTTTTAAAGAGACTATAGCTAAGAACATAGCTGAGAGAGATTTTTATCTGCTGGGAGAGATTTTTATCTGGTGCAATCTCCTTGCAGTGTGTGTGACAACTTAACCTGGCTATTGATAAAGAGTGCCATGCCCAACACCACTGCCAGGACCTTTCCTTCACCTAATAGCAGAAGTTTCTCTTATCGATTGGAATCTTCAAGCCCCACAAAATGGTATTGTTTTTGGAACAATAGGACTGTAGACTCTTTCATCATTTAACTTGGTGGAGGCAGGGCTGGAGGGGGAATATAAATCAGTAAGCCTTTGAGTTAGGGGCCAGGAAATACAGCTTGAGATCCATTTTTAATGATGCATTTCCTTTTTGGTCATAGAACTGCACAACTGGAGATGAAAGGGGAAAATAGAAAATTTCACTTTTAGGTGCCAATAATACATTGCACTACACTGATCGAAGAAGTTATCCAAAGTACTGTATAACACCTTGTTTATTATTTAATGTTTTCTAAAAGTGAAAAATGTTAGTGGTTTTCCAAACAGCCAAATAAAAATAATTCTTTGTAAATAAAAACACTGTTAATAATACCAATCGTCTCTCTGAGTTTCTTTTTTTTTTTTTAACTGGAAGAATTATCAAGGTAACTTGAGTTTTCACAGAAGCCATCTATAGTAGAACCACTTTAATACCAGGAATATTGGGAACAAAGATGATAAATATTGCCATTGTCAGTAAACAAAGGATGTCAGAGTCATCAGCAATTGCAGCCCCCCAACCTGAGCTGGTGAGCCCTGAGAAACAGCTGAGAAAGGAAAGAATACCTACCATCTAGCAGCCATTTGCCTGCAGCCACTCCCTTTGGTGAGCCCTGAGGAAACTCAGGAGGATACTAGCCCCAGGGAAGTGAAGCGAAGTGAAAGTTGCTCAGTCGTGTCCGACTCTTTGCTATCCCATGGACCATACAGTTCATGGAATTCTCCAGGCCAGAATACTGGAGTGGGTAGCCTTTCCCTTCTCCAGGGGATCTTCCCAACCCAGGGATCGACGCCCCAGGGAGCTGAGTTGCATATCAAAGGAAGGATTTCACTGAGCCCAGACTCTTGCATCATCCCATACAAAAAAAGAAAAGTGCGAAATTCCTTGAGATATCTAGTTTTCTTTAACAATAATCTTGATGTTCAGACTACCTGCCCATTAATGCAAGACTTCTATATAACGTGGCTCCTTCCCTTGCCTTCTTGGAGCAGTTCTCTCGGGATTACTTGAGATGCTGCCTCCCAGGCTTAAAGTCCTAAAAATTGGCACTGAATGAAATGTAACTCTCAACTTTCAGGTTGTGAATAATTTTCTAGCTGAAAGATGTTACCACATTATTATGCTTTCTGAGAAAGATCAGAAAATCACTATAACATGTCATACCTCAGCAAATTGCTTTAGTTATGTTTTCTCATGTCTCATTTACTTCTAAACATTTGTCTTGAATTTTTTTATATAAAGGGGTATAAAGATATATATGAATTATGAGCATTTTTTTAAAAACATGTTGATTTGGTTAATTTGTGACATTTTACTGCTATTCCAATAATCTTTCCTGATAGACAAATCTAAAGATCAACAATTAGTCCTACAGAATTATTATAGAGAATACGTTAATGGCTTCTTCCTTTCCAGTACTCAGAGAACCCTTAGTGGCTAGGAAGCTCAAATTTTGTATAAATATATACTTTGAGCAAAGGATAATGAAAAAACTGCAGCTTCCTTCCTAATCATTTCTAGGAGATCTGAGAAAACTGAAGTTTTCCAAATATGTTAGAAATAAAGCCTCTTCCTAAAGTGTTTGAACTTGGAAGAAGCAAGTAAGTATAAGATCTCAGAGTCTAGTTCATTGATTTATTTGACAGTTTATAGCACTCACTATGTGCCTGGCTCTGAGGTACAACCCCCATTGTGGAGTTTCAATCTAGAGAGGAAGATGGACATTTATCATAGTCGTACAAATAAATGCAAAGTTGCTGTTGTAAATTCTGGTATACCTTGAAGGCTCTGAAAATGTGATGGGTTCTAGGACCTTTGGCTCACTGCTTTTCGAACTCTAATGTATGTGTGTGTGGGAGGTGAAAGTGAAAGTCGCTCAGTCATGTCCAGCTCTTTGCAACCCCATGGACTATACAGTCCTTGGAATTCTCCAGGCCAGAATACTGGAGTGGGTAACCTTTCCCTTGTCCAGGGGTCAAACCCAGGTCTCCCACATTGCAGGCGGATTCTTTACCAGGTGAGCTACCAGGGAAGCCCAATCTTCTTAAAAATTCAGCTTGATTTGGGAATCTGGAGTGGGGCTTGAGATTTTACATTTCTAACCAGCTCCCAGGTGATGCCCATGTTCCTGGTGTTGGAATCAAATTTGGATTACAAGCCCTTACTGATAATACACTAGGTGGAGGGTGGGGTGGCTAGGGCCTTCATCTCTGTTAACATTCATTGTTGGAAGATATAAAGGACCATGGTAGCAAAATGTATATTCACAAATATTCGCTTAGTTCCAGTGCATTCTTTCCTTCAAGAAACTTTTGAGCCTCAACAAATAGAGAATATCAATTAAGTAGAGAAATACTGGGGCAGGAGGAGAAGGGGACGACAGAGGACGAGATGGCTGGAAGGCATCATCGACTCGATGGACATGAGTTTGGGTAAACTCTGGGAGCTGGTGATGGACAGGGAGGCCTAGCATGCTGCGATTCATGGGGTCTCAAAGAGATGGACACGACTGAACTGAACTGAGAGAAATATTATTTTAAAAACATGGATATCATAGCACAATCACTAAAATGAAAAAAAATGATCAAAATACTCAACAGCAGAACTGAGCTGGTAGAATAAATAATCAGTCAATTTGAAGATTGGTCAGTTGAGATTTTCCAATTTGAGGAAAAGAAAGATAAAGCTTAAGTAAGGATAAACAACTAGACGAGATCAAAAGGATATAGAAAAGTCGAAAAGTTCTATAAACCAAGCAGCATGCATGCATGCATGCAAAGTCACTTCAGTTGTGTCTGACTGTAGCCCTCCCACTTCCTCTGTCCATGGAATTCTCCAGACAAGAATACAGGAGTGGGTTGACCTACATTCCTTCAGGGGATCTTCCCAAACCAGGGATCGAATCCATGTCTCTTACTCTCCTTCACTGGCAGGTGGGTTCTTCACCACTAGCACCACCTTGGAAGCCCAAACCAACCAGACCAAATATCTACAGAACATTCCACTAAACACAAGAATATATGTTTATTTCAAAGGCATAGAGATGTTGACAGACGTAAATTAGGCCATAAGACACAATCTTAAATTTAAAAGGCTTGAAATTATACAAAATAGGTCCTTCCACCTCAGTGGATGAAATCAGAAATCAGTAACAAAGGAAAATATGAGAAATTCAAAATATGTGGAAACTAAGCAATATGCTTCTAAACAATGGCTAAAAGAAAAAATCACAAGGAAATTAAGAAATATTTTGAGATTAATAAAAATGAAAATATGCCAAAATTTATGGGATAAACTAAACCCTTGTTTAAAGGAAAGTTTATATTCATAAATGCCTATATTAAAAAAGAACTTTATAACACTAGGAAGAACAAATTAAATCACAGTAAGCAAGAAGAAGGAAAATAAAAATTAGAGCAGAAAAAAAAAATATAGAAAATCGATGAAACTAAAAGTTGGTTCTTTGAAAAGATGAATTAAAATTTGCGTACATTTAGATAGAGTGGAAAAGAGAAAAAAAGACTTAAATGAACAAAATCAGNAGCCATGAAATTAAAAGACGCTTACTCCTTGGAAGAAAAGTTATGACCAACCTAGACAGCATATTCAAAAGCAGAGCCATTACTTTGCCGACTAAAGTCCGTCTAGTCAAGGCAATGGTTTTTCCTGTGGTCATGTATGGATGTGAGAATTGGACTGTGAAGAAGGCTGAGTGCCGAAGAATTGATGCGTTTGAACTGTGGTGTTGGAGAAGACTCTTGAGAGTCCCTTGGACTGCAAGGAGATCCAACCAGTCCATTCTGAAGGAGATCAGCCCTGGGATTTCTATGGAAGGAATGATGCTAAAGCTGAAACTCCAGTACTTTGGCCACCTCATGCAAAGAGTTGACTCATTGGAAAAGACTTTGATGCTGGGAGGGATTGGGGGCAGGAGGAAAAGGGGATGACTGAGGATGAGATGGCTGGATGGCATCACTGACTCGATGGACGCGAGTTTGGGTGAACTTCAGGAGTTGGTGATGGACAGGGAGGCCTGGCGTGCTGCGATTCATGGGGTCACAAAGAGTCGGACATGACTGAGCGACTGAACACTTTCCATATATAGAATACCTACCCTATCTATCCATATATAATATCCATATATAGAATATTTCAGAGATTACCACCATCTGAACAATATTAAGTCTTTCATGAACAATGAATGCAACAAAGGCAGTACTCAGGTACTGCAGTAAACACAATAAATAGTGAAAAGATCTAAAATCAATGTTGTTGTTGGTAAGTCATGTCCAGCTCTTTTGCGACCCCATGAACTGTAGCCTGTCAGGCTTCTCTGTCCAAGGGATTTCCCAGACAAGAATACCAGAGTGGGTTGCCATTTCTTTCTCCAGGGAATCTTCCTTACCTAGGGATTGAACCCACGTCTCCTGTATCAACAAGCAGATTCTTTACTGCTGAGCCAGCCAAAAAAGATGCAAATTAAACTGAAAACCAGCAGGAGGAAGAAAATATATATATATGAATGAAAATGAAACAGAGAAAACCCAGAGAATCAACAAAAGTAAAAATTTGTTCTTTGAAAGGATCAACAAAAATTAGAAACTGTTAACTAGACTAACAGCCAAAAAAGCTCCAAATAACTAAAATCAGGAATGAAACTGGGGTTGTTACTAACCTGACAAAAATAAAAATGATTATAAGAATGTTACAAATAATTATATGCCAGTTAGTTAACGAGTTAGTTAACAGTTAATGAGTTAGATATTCTAAATGAGATGAATAAATTCCTACAAACTGGAAAAAAACAAACAAAAAAACCCCTCAAGAAAACAAAATCTCAATAGGTTTATTACAAGTAATGAAAGTGAAAGTGAAGTCGCTCAGTCTTTTCTGATTCTTTGCAACCCATGGACTGTAGCTTCTCCATCCACGGGATTTTCCAGGCAAGAATACTGGAGTGGGTTGCCATTTCCTTCTCCAGGAGATCTTCCTGACCCAGGGATTGAACTCGGGTCTGCTGCATTGTAGGCAGACATTTTACCATCTGAGCCACCAAGGAAATCTAAAGAGACTGAGGCAGTAATCAAAACCACCCAACAAAGAAAACCCCAGGACCACCTAAATGTCTTCACTAGTAAATTCCACCAAAATGTAAAGAATTAACATCAATTCTTTTCAAACTTTACCAAGAAATAGAGGATGAGGGGCAGTTCCTAACTCATTCTATGAGGCCAGCATTACTGATACAAAACTAGATAAAGATATAACAAGAAAATACACTTGATTCAAACAACTTGGGTTTGAACTATTGGGGTCTACTTATACGTGGATTTTTTTCCCCCCAATAAATACCACAGTACTACATGCCCTCACTTTGGTTAAATCCATGGATACAGAACCACTTTATAGTGGGAGGATCAACTATGAAGTGGTGCTCAGATTTTCAATCTCCCCAGGGGTTGAGTGCCATTAATCCCTACACTGTTCAAGTGTCAACTGTATAGATCAGTAACCTTTATGAGTACAAATATCTTCAACAAAATACTAGCAAACTGAATCCAAAAGCACATTCCAAAGATTCTATGTCATGATGGGATTTATGCCAGGAAGGCAAGGATTTATGCAAGGAAGGGAAAAGTGGTTCAAAATAAGACAATCATTCATTCAACATTTTACTGGATGGTCTAGTTAATGCAATTAGACAACAAGAAGTAAAATGTATTGGAAAGGAAGAAGTGAAGCTGGTGCCGAAAACCAGGAATTCAGGAAATCACGGTAAACTGCAGGCTTCACATGGCTGCGGCTTGAGGCCCCTAACTTACTTCTTATTTTCTTTCTCTTGCTCTCCCCTTTGCTTTCTTTTCAAGATAATGGTAGGTATAATCTGTCTGCTCACAGAATTATGGCTTCCCCCAACAACACTGTGGCTGGCAAGGGAATCCCCAGGCCTTGCAGATTCAAATAATGGTTGGAGGACAGCTAATGCTGTCCTCTGGGACTGGTGGAAACATGATTTCTGAACCCAAGCGGTCTCACTCTCATTCTTTCACTGTCCCATCTGGAACCCTCCACTATTCTTTTCTTTCCCACTTGACTCATACAAGCAGGTCTCTTTCCACATTTTATCTCCTAGCCCTTTTAGGGAAGGAGTTTAGGATGTCATTTCTAAACTACAGCCCCACCGTCAAACCCGGTACTGCCTGTGTCAAACAGATTCCATTCTATCTTAGCTGCCAGGCAGATAGGGCAAAGGCTTTGGGGGTTTTCTGCTGTCTAGTCTCTCATTTCACTCAATCCTCAGACATTTACTATGACAGTTTCTCTCTCAGCCCTCAAGCCTTAGACCCTGTGCCATCTTCCACACTGCTGGGTGCTGCACTTAGTCACTCAGTCATGTCTGACTCTTTGTAACCCCATGGACTGTAGTCCGCCACGCTCCTCTGTCCATGGGGATTCTCCAGGCAAGAATAGTGCAGTGGGTTGCCATGCCCTCCTCCAGGGGATCTTCCCTACCCAGGGGTAAAACCCAGGTCTCCCACAGTGCAGGCAGACTCTTTAACATCTGAGCCACCAGGGAAGTCCACCTTCCACAGTGCCCAGCTCCCATTTCTCCAAGGGTTTCTCTTTGCATCCACTGGACTCCCTTCACCCCAGGCCTTGGCAGCCTACACACTGCTATGGTTTATCAGGCTGACCACTACCCAGAAGCCTAAATTACAAACTCTGTGGATGCTCAGTCACAAGGAACACACCCCAGTGGGCATGCATGAGTGGGTGCTAAGTCACTCAGTTGTGTCCGAGTCTATAGACTCCATGGACCAAAGTCTGCCAGGCTCCTCTGTCCATGGGATTCTCCAGGCAAGAATACTGGAGTGGGTTACCATGCTCTTCTCCAGGGGATCTTCCTGACCCAGGGATCGAACCCATGTCTTTTACATCTTCTGCATTGGCAGGCAGGTTCTTGACCACTACCTGGGAAGCCCACATCCCAGTGTAGGAAGACTTACAGGACATAAGGTCTATAGACAAGGGATACCTCCTCAGGAAAGTCCTGACAACTGGTCTGCACTAATCCAAAAGTCCTCCTCTGGCTATGCTGGGGGAGGCACCTTGCGCAATGTCAAAAGGAGGGCCAGAGATGTCTGGTCAGAAATCACTGGGAGAGTAGAAGATGCTTGAAACCCCATCAGATTTGAAGGGAATTTGGGGGATGCCCTGATATCCAGGTTACAGCTCCCTGGTAAATGTTTCTGAGTCACTGGATTCCATTCCAGGAGTGCTCTCTTTTTCTCAGGTGTAGGTCACTCAACATGGGCGGAGCCCCCTCTGAGCCAGGAGAAACACCTCTGTATATATTTATATACAGTGTGTACTTGAGAATCAGAATTTTTGGCCTGACACCAATAACGAAGAAAGAGGCAGTGCACAGTGGGATGAAGGCTGCCTTAGAGCAGTACTTGGAGGACAGAATGAAGAATCCATCCCTCGTTGGAGTGCTATGCACAGATTCACAATGGCTCAGTCCGGGCTGCCTCGGGACCCTGTCAGAGGAGCATGCTGGGGTGATATCTGTGTTAGCCCAGCAAGCAGCTAAGCTGACCTCAGACCCCACTGATATCCCCGTGCTGTGTCTAGAATTAGATAATAGGGCCATCAGAAACGCACTGGCAGTGCACGAAATGGCCTTTTGATGACTCATGCTGGTTCCCCAGCGTCCTGTCACAGGGACTTAGCCATACTTAATGATCTTCTAGAACTATTAGAGTTCCAGTAACTAGACCATTCGTGTAATATGCACTGGGTACTTTATTAGAGTCAACTGCTTTTTGACATGCTGTGGATTGAATACTATCAATACTTATCAAATACTAGATAAAGAAAGTATCATGTTTTGAAGCAGCAGGTTTAGGTCACCTTGTATACAGAATTTTGTTATGTTTAGTAAGCCTGGTTGGAGGGGAGAAGAATTGATTTTTTTTTTTTTAACTGAAGAGCTAAAAAAGGAAAAACTTAAATTCTACTGTAGCAGTGCCTGGCCTTTGTGTAAATTGGAGGATGGAGAAAGATGGTCTAAAAAACGGGTCTCTAACATATAATATCACTCTGCAATCGGATCTTTATTGTTGCAGGATGGGAAAGTGGAGTGAGAGTCCTTATATTCAGGCTTCTGTGGTCCTTTACCAAAATCCTGCCTGATACAACTCTTGTAATTTAAAACCTGGAGGACCAGAAGAGACTCTGACATTTTATATGATTCTCTTCTAAGCTCTCCTGTCTCTAGGAAGGAAAACCTCCTCCTCCTCCTGACAGAACCCTTACTTCTCCAGAGGCACCTACTTCCCCTAATCCCTCTGATCAGCCTCGGACTTCACCTTCCTGGGCTGGAAGAAGCACGAGCTGGAACCAAGACTGCCGGGAGAAATATCAATAACCTCAGACATGCAGAGGACACCACCCTTAAGGCAGAAAGTGAGGAGGAGCTAAAAAGCTGCTTGATGACAGTGAAAGAGGAGAGTGAACAAGTTGGCTTAAGGCTCAACATTCAGAAAACGAAGATCATGGCATCTGGTCCCATCACTTCATGGGAAATAGATGGGGAAACAGTGGAAACAGGGTCAGATTTTATTTTTTTGGGCTCCAAAATCACTGCAGATGGTGACTGCAGCCATGAAATTAGAAGACACTTACTCCTTGGAAGGAAAGTTAAGACCAACCTGGACAGCATATTAAAAAGCAGAGATATCACTTTATCAACAAAGGTCCGTCTAGTCAAGGCTATGGTTTTTCCAGTGGTCACGTATGGATGTGAGAGTTGGACTGTGAAGAAAGCTGAGCACCAAAGAATTGATGCTTTTGAACTGTGGTGTTGGAGAAGACTCTTGAGAGTCCCTTGGACTGCAAGGAGATCCAACCAGTCCATTGTAAAGAAGATCAGTCCTAGGTCTTCATTGGAAGGACTGATGCTAAAGCTGAAACTCCAGTACTTTGGCCACCTCATGCAAAGAGTTAACTCATTGGAAAAGACCCTGACGCTGGGAAGGATTAGGGGAAAGAGAAGAAGGGGACGGCAGAGGATGAGATGGCTGGATGGCATCACTGACTCGATGGACATGAGTTTGAGTAAACTCCGGGAGTTGGTGATGGACAGGGAGGCCTGGCGTGCTGCAGTTCATGGGGTCACAAAGAATTGGACACGACTGAGCTGAACCACCCCACTATGTTCCTCCATAACCTCTGTTATCCCAAGAAACAGAAACTAGTCCCTCTGGGGTAACTCTCATTGGAGTTGCTATCACTCAGGATCCTAAGTTTATGCTCTCTCAAGGCAGTGGCAAATGGTGAAGAAACAGAGTACATGTGCCCTTCTCTTTAACCAACTTAGCCCAATGCAGACAGGAACTGAGCCAATTTTCTGAAGACCCTAATAAGTTTGTTGAAGGGTTTCATGCCCTCACTCCAGTTTTTGATTTATCTTGGAAGGATGTTCAAGTCATTTTATCTACTTACTGTACCCCTGAGGAAGAACAGAATCTGGACAGCAGCCCAGGGTCACGCTGACCAGCTTGTTGGAGACCAACCCAGACATTATACTACAGGTGGAGATGTAGTCCTAAGCCAGGAGCCCCCTTAGAATCGTAATTCCTGGGAGGGAACAGAAGCCAAGAAGCACATGAGCTAATGTGTATTAGAAGGGATGAGAAAGTGTTTTGAAAAAGTCAGTTCACTATGAAAAGTTTAAAGGAGTGACCCAAGAAGAAAAAGAAAACCCAGCTCCCTTTCATGGGCAGCTTGTGGAGCCATTTAGGAAATGTGTATCAGTATAGATCCCTCCACTTCTGAAGGTCAATCCTTTCTGGGAAAACACTTTATTAACCAGTCTGCCCCTGATATGGGGGCAGAAACTCCAAAAGTTACAATCTGGTCCACAAGTGCCCATGCCCCAACTTCTATATGTGGCCTTTGAGGTATTTAATAATCGAGACCAAGCTCAGGAGGGAAAGAGAATCCAACGCAAGAAAAGACAGGCCAGGGCTAACACACAGCAGATAGCTATTGCTGTCAGCCATGCCTTGCTACCTCAGGACAATCTGAGGGGGCAACAATGTCCAACCATCTGGCTAGAGGTAAGACCAATGAGGGGGAATGCTACACAGGCAAGTCAAATGGCCACTGGGCCCAAGATTGCCAGAAAGAGTTCCCCGGGCCGTGCCCAGCCTGCCAACAAACAGGTCACTGGAAGAGGGGCTGCCCTTAGTCCTGAAGGGGAAGCGGGGGCTCCTGCTCTCGAGATGGCCATGCTGGTCGACCGAGCCCAGGGATTCTGGCGGCTCCCCACAATGAGATGTCTGTCTCCATGGAGGAGCCCTGGCTAGTTCTTGCAGGGGCAGGTAAGAAAGTCTATTTTTTAATTGATACAGGAATCCCTTACTGTCTAAATTTCTCACATTGACTTCTTTCTTCCAGAAACTGTACTGTGACTCGTGTTGATGGAAAGCCTTGCACCCACTATCTTACTGGGTCTCTCACTTGCCAGTAAGAGCAGTAATTGATTTCACATGCCTTTTCAGTTGTACTAGAATGTCCCACCCCATTACGAGGGCAAGACCTTCTGAGCTCCCTCGGGGCCACACTATGATTAGGAGGCCCTGAGTAGCCCCTTATCTTGACTCTAAGACAGACCAGCCAGAAGAGCAAGGTGTTATTCCCACCATATTCCACAAGCAGTTGACCCTCAGTACGGGAGAAAAAAAAAATCCCTGGAAGGGCCACAAATACCCATCCTATAAGAATTAGCGTTAGGCCAGAAACTGCCTAACCTAGCAGGAAACAATATCCTATAAAGTTGAAAGCGAAGAAGGGTTTACAACTTCTCATGGATCAATTCTTAAGGCGTGGCCTCTTGTTGCCCTGCCAGACTCTGTGCAATCCTTCTGTTCTGCTAGTTGTTAAGCCAAAGAGGGAACACAGGGTGGTACGCGACCTTAAAGTAGTAAATGACACAGTGGTCACAGTACATCCCCTCATGGCCCATCCTTACAACATGTTAACCCAGATCGCTGAGGACGCTAAATCATTTATGGTACTAGATCTCAAGAATGCCTTCTTTTTCATCCCAGTTCATTTCTCATCACAATATCTGTTTCCTTTCAACTGGACTAACCATGACTTGAGCCAAATGCAATAATATACCTGGACAATATTGCCTCAGAGGTGTCCAGACAGCCCACACTTGTTCACCCAGACCCTGGAAAGAGAACTACGGGAAATACACCTAAAACAAGGTGCTGTTCTATAGCATGTAGCTGATATATTAATATATAGTCCCTCCATGGGTCAAAATACCATTGAAGTCCTTAATTTCCTGGGGACCTGGGGTTACAGAGTCTCTTGGACAAAAGCACAAATCTCAAAGCATCAGGTTAAATATTGGGGATTATATTATAAACCCTGGAAGTAGACAGTTATCTCTGGACAGGAAACAAGCTATGTTAGGCCTAAGCACTCTGAAGACAAAGAAACATCTCCATACATTTTTGAGCATGGCAGGACTTTGTGGAATTCGGATTCCAGAACTCGGGCTAATGGTTAAGCTCCTATATGAAGCCACTAAAGGTCCAGATACAGAATTGTTACTTTGGAATGGAGAACAGGAAAAGATGTTTAACAATAATGAGCAAGCTCTCACCAGAGTCCCTGTTCACAGTCTTCCCACCTTGAAAAAGCCATTCATTTTGTACATGGCTGAAAAGCAGGGAACAGACTTGAAAGTCCTCATACAAAAGTTAGGGGGAGTTTCTCACCTATAGGTTACTTTTCCAAGCAACTAGACTCCATGGCCTGAAGTTGGCCTAGCTGCCTCTGGACAGTAGCTGCCACCACTTTCTTAGTGGAAGAAACTAACAAACTTACCTTTGAACAGCCCCTGGAAGGCCGGACCCCTCATCAACTGTATGTACTCATCAAGTACAAGGGATGCTAGAGATACAAGGCCACCCTTGGCTAACTGGAGGCTGCATGATTAAGCAGCTTTGCTCCTTGACTCTGCAGAACTAAAACTCAAAACTTGCCACACCCTTGGGCTTCCCTGGTGGCTCAGTGATAAAGAATGCACCTGCCAATGCAGGATACACAGATTTGATCCCTGGTTTGGGAAGATGCCACATGCCATTTAACAGCTAATCCTGTGTGCTCCAACTATTGAGCTTGTGCTCTAGAGCCCGAGAACCACAACGACTGAGCCCATGCACCACAACTACTGAGCCCAGGCACCTAGCATGTGCTCTGCAGCAAGAGTGGGCAGGGAGAAGCCTGCACACTGCAACAAAGAGTCACCCCCACTCTCCACAGCTACTAAAACACCTGTACAGCAACGAAGACCCAGAACAGCCAAAAATAAATGAATTATACATAAAAAATATTTGCCACATTCTTAACTACATTCAGTTCAGTTGCTTAGTCATGTCCGACTCTTTGCGACCCCATGAATCGCAGCATGCCAGGCCTCCCTGTCCATCACTAACTCCCGGTGTTCACTCAGACTTACGTCCATCGAGTCAGTGATGCCATCCAGCCATCTCATCCTCTGTCATCCCCTTCTCCTCCTGCCTTAACTACATTAATGCCCACCAAAATCCCATAGCTAACACATTCTTGCCTCAAAACCCTTGACCAGGTCCTGTGCCCATTCAGTTCAGTCGCTCAATCGTGTCCGACTCTTTCTGACCCCATGGACTGCAACACACCAGGCTTCCCTGTCCATCACCAACTCCTGGAGCCTACTCAAACTCATGTCCATTGAGTTGGTGATGCCATTCAACCATCTCATCCTGTGTTGTCCCCTTCTCCTCCTGCCTTCAATCTTTCCCAGCATCAGGGTCTTTTCTAATGAGTCAGTTCTTCCCATCAGGTGGCCACAGTATTGGAATTTCAGCTTTAGCATCAGTCCTTCCAATGAATATTCAGGACTTATTTCCTTTAGGATGGACTGGTTGGATCTCCTTGCAGTCCAAGGGACTCTCAAGTGTCTTCTCCAACACAATTCAAAAGCATCAATTCTTTGGCGCTCAGCTTTCTTTATAGTCCAACTCTCACATCCATACATGGACCTTTGTTGGCAAAGTAATATCTCTGCTTTTTAATATGCTGTCTAGGTTGGTCATAGCTTTTCTTGCAAGGAGCAAGCGTCTTTCAATTTCATGGCTGCAATCACCATCTGCAGTGATTTTGGAACCTCCCAGAATAAAGTCTCTCACTGTTTCCATTGTTTCTCCTTCTATTTGCCATGAAGTGATGGGACCAGATGCCATGATCTTTGTTTTCTGAATGTTGAGTTTTAAGCCAACTTTTTCACTCTCCTCTTTCACTTTCATTGAGAGGCTCTTTAGTTCTTCTTCACTTTCTGCCATAAGGGTGGTGTTATCTGCATATCTGAGGTGATTGATATTTCTCCTGGCAATCTTGATTCCAGCTTGTGCTTCATCCAGCCCAGCATTTCGCATGATGTACTCTGCATATAAGTTAAATAAGCAGGGTGACAATATACAGCCTTGACGTACTCCTTTCCTGATCTGGAACCAGTCTGTTGTTCCATGTCCAGTTCTAACTGTGCCTATAGGTCTGACCTAACAGACCAGGTATAGAAATCCCTGAGGAAGAATGGTTTACGGATGACAGTAGTTTCATTAAAGATGGAGTCAGGAGGGCAGGATATGCTATGGTGGGTATTCATAGAGTCACAGAAGCAAAACCTTTGCCACCTAACAAACTCAGCCCAAAATACTGAACTGATAGCTCTAACCTAACCTGAGCCTTAATCCTAAGGGAAGGAAATATTGTAAATATGTACACAGACTAAAAATATCCCTTCCTCTTTTTACATGCCCACACAGCTATCTAGAAAGAGGGAGACTTCTAAATGTAAGAAACTCCCCTATAAAATATGGGGTTGAGATTTTATATCTCATAGAAGCGGTTCAAAAAGCAAAACAGGTAGCAGTCATTCACTGCTGCAGGCACAGAAAGGGACCTTCTCAAATTTCCCAAGGAAACAACAGGGCAAATTGAGAAGCAAAGAAAGTGGCTTTGATGCCCATAAACAGAGTGGCTTTAATCCCACCCCTAACCCCTTTTAACATCATACATGGTACTTGACTTCCGAAGAGCGCTGGGCACAAAACAGAGAGGGAATTAGAGGAACAGATGGTTGGTGGCACATAGATCAGAAATTGCTCATACTTCTGACCAATGGAAAATTATCAAAGGGCTCCCGGAGACAGTTACTCAAGCCTGTGCCCTTCGCATCTCCCATAATCCAGGAGGCAACATCAAGCCTCCCCCTCTTGTTAACCAAGTCCAGCAACATGGGACTTACCCAAGAGCAGACAAATAGATTTCACTCAGGTGCCCTCTTTTCAGGGCTTCAAATACTGACTAGTCTTTATAGATACCTTTGCTGAATGAATAGAGGCCTTCCCCACTAGAAAAGAGAAGGGACTCAAGTGTCTAAGGAGCTCCTAAAGGAAATTATTCCTAGATTTGGGTTGCCCCCATCAACTTCAGAGTAACAATGCACCTTTGTTTGTAGTGAAGGTAACTCAACAAATTTTGCAGCTTTAGGAATTAGCTACCATCTCTATTCATTCTGGAAACCTCAGTCCTCAGGAAAAGTGGACAAGGCTAATCGTACTCTAAAGAAACCCTTGTACAAACTCTTAGGAAATGCTAGAGTCATGGTATTGCCTGCTGCCAATGGCCCTTTTAAGGGGCAGGGAAGCTCCTAAAACAATGACTAAGTTAAGCCCTTTCGAAATGGCATATGGAAAACCGTTCCTTACTCTGAACATGCTAGGTGATCCAGAAAACCAAGCTCATAAACCTAGCATTAGTCACTCAGTCATGTCCAACTCTTTGGGACTCCATGAACTGTAGTCTGCCAGGCTCCTCTGTCCATGAATTCTTCAGGGAAGAATACTGGAGTGGGTAGTCATTTCCTTCTCCAGGGGACTTCCTAACCCAGAGATGGAACCCAGGTCTGCCTTGCAGGCAGATTCTTTACCATCCGAGCCACTAGGGAAGCGGTGTATTCTAGGTGTCATAAACCGAGGCTAGATCCCAAAGCCTAAACAAGAATATGGCAACAGGACTTCCCTTATGACTCAGTGGTAAAAAAAAACAACAAAAAAAACCTTCCTGCCAGTGCAGGAGACACTGGTTCAATCCCTGACTTAGGAAGATCCCACAGGCCATGGAGCATCTAAGCCCAGACACCCCTGTGCCCTAGAGCCTGGGAGCTACAACTACTGAAACTCTCCCACCTTAGAGCCCCTGCTCTGCAACAGGAGAAGTCACTGTAATGAGAAGCCCATGCAGCAGTGAAGACCCAGTACAGCCAAAAATAATAACTGGAATAAAAAAAAATATATGAATATCGCAACAGAGTACAGCCCTCTCCAGATAACAGTTCCAGTGGCTCTGTTGTAAACTCTGAAGAGTGGGTACTTTAAAAGCCCTTGAAAAATGAGTCCCTTGGTGACCAGCTACTCCCAAAATGGAAGGGTCCTTTCCAAGTCCTGCTGAGCACCCCTATGGTAGTCAAACTCCAGGGGTTCACCAGCTGGGTTCATCTGTCCAGGATTAAACCTGCTGGTGAACCTGAAGACCCACATTCCAGCCCATCCCTGTGAATCTACTCCTTCCTCTAAGACTCCACAGGATCCAGAGGGTCCAGGACAGCATGAAAATTTCAGGTGGAGGAGTGAGCCACTGCAAGACCTGAAGCTACTATTCAAAAAGGCCCCAGGCCTAAGTATCCACAGCCACAATCTTCCTTTCACCTCTTGGTACTCCATTCCACTTACAGAGCAATTGATATATTCTGGTAAATATTGTCTTTTTTTTGCTTTCACCCTTGCTCTCAGAATTCATTGAACTTTTCTGCCCTTGTTGGGTGATTTAAATATGATCCTGACTGGTGCTGCTATAAAGCTACTAATTGCCTTAGCTTTTCTATGACTATTTCCCTTATCCACAGGATAGACATATAACTCCCTGGTTTGCACTGCACAAACTTTCATTTTCTCCACTCAGTTGACAGAAGGCTGGATTTGTTTACTCCAAGCTAAGTCCATCATGCACCAGAACAACCCCCTTGCCCATCCCATAAGGAATTTTAACCAAGTTCCTGATGGAAATTGCTCTTCTACCAGAGATCCAAAGGCTCAGAACAGTAATGTACAGGGTCAGAGTTGTTCATTTTCCTACTGAAGAAAATTCTAATGTCTCTTGCCTAAGTCTGCCTTTAGCAACAGAAAGAGAAAATGAAGTCAAAACTGGAAGGACGAAGAATTGGCATTAACACACCCCAGCACTTTATAGTGTCCCCTCCTAAATCAGAATTCTAGTTACCTATGTGTGCTGAGTCTAACTTGCTACCCAAAGGAAGAAGGATCAATATTTAAGGAACAGGTATCAAGATGGAGGGGCTTCCAAGGTAGCTCAATGGTAAAGAATCTGCCTGCCAGGCAGGAGCTTTGGGTGTGATCACTGGGTCAGGAAGATCCCCTGGAGAAGGAAATGGCAACCCACTCTGGTATTCTTGCCTGGGAAATCCCATGGACAGAGGAGCCTGGGGGCTACAGTCCATGGGGTCACAGAAGAGTCAGACCTGACTTAGCGACTCAACAACAATCAGGTTGGAGAACATTTTTCATAACAATAGAACTGAGTGGCTGGGCCTTGAAACCTTAAGCCCACTAGTCTATATTGTATGTGTTTCCATATGCCAGGTGGGTAAAAAACCATGGGCCACTAATTGCCTAGGCAATAACTCCACACTTACACAGTGTACGCTTCCCTTGTGGCTCAGCTGGTAAAGAATCTGCCTGCAGTGCGGGAGACCTGGGTTCTATCCCTGGGTTGGGAAGATCCCCTGGAGAAGGGAAAGGCTACCCACTCCAGTATTCTGGCCTGGAGAATTCCATGAACTATCTAGTCCGTGGAGTCGCAAAGAGTCGGACACGCCTGAGCGACTTTCACTTTCACTCTACACAGTGTATGCCAGGAACCTTGATTACTCCTTTCTCAATACACCCCTTCAATGAAACCAAGCACTGGGTGAGTTCATCAAAACTTGACTGGATTAACTTGAGATTCACCTGGTGCCATCCCAGACAGAGACACCTATTTCTCTGGGTAAACCTTGTTACCATCGTGGAGAATAGCCGCACACCAACATGTCCTTTGAAACCTGTCTCATCCTCTTACTGCTATAGCTAATAGTACTGCTAACTCTTATTCATTTACAAAAGTCTCTAGATTCACTGGCCAAGGCTGTACTTGACAACCATCTGACACTGGATTATCTGTTGGCAGGAGGAGGAGAAGTGCAGTTGCCAACAGTTCCTGTTGCACTTACATTAACACCTCTGCCCAGGTGGAGATGGACAGCAATCCTCGCTATTCAATACAGGCAGAAGAATTGAAAACTGGCTTTCTAACTTGTTCTTCTGGATCTCCCAAGGTATGAAAAACTTTCGGATGGAAGGTTTCCATTTTCTTATAACCTTCCTCATTTCAGCCATACTGGTTTATGCTATATGTTGCCTGGGACTTTGTTGTCTTCCATATTATTGCAAATCTGCAACTAAGACCTTTCAGTCCAACAAGGAGGCCTGCGACCAACAGGTTCAGACTTTCCATTTTAGAAATAGATATTAAAATTTTAAGCCTGTGATTAACAAAGATATGCCGAACTTGCATAATCAGATTCCTACCCTTGCTTGAGCCTTGATTATAATAGTCTTTTACTGGTCTTTAGCAAAAGACCCCTGCTTCTCTAATCAGCTTATTTTCTCCAGGGCACCATAAGATGATGATGATGCAGGGACTTCAGCCACTCCTTAAAGCAGATTCTGCCGAAATAACCATAGAAGTCACTCTGGGCCCCTTAATGAGATAGGTTGAGAGCTCTGTGACCCCAACTAGGTAGGGTCTAAGAGCCTCTTGCCATCTTTAGAAGCTACGGAAAACAGACCTTTGCCCTTCATCTTCCCAATAAAGATTTCTTGAGGTCTCTCAGTGGGTATTTGAGACAGGAGGTAGATGGACCTCCCAAGATAAAGCAATCAGAGATTCATCCCCTGTGGACCTGGCTGCTCAGATGGCGCTAGTGGGAAAGAACCTGCCTGTCAATGCCTAAGACTCAGGTTCAATCCCTGGGTCAGGAAGATACCCTGGAGTAGGGCATGACAACCCACTTCAGTTCTCTCCAGTGTCCATGCCTGGAGAATCCCGTGGACAGAGGAACCTGGCAGGCTACAGTCCACAGGGTCACAAAGAGTTGGACACAACTTAAGTGACTTAGCACGCATCATTCATATGCCCCTGAGGACCTATACTCTGAGATGAGGATAGCAGGACAATTGAGAAAGGAGGCTGGGCTCTGCCCAGATAGAAGGTAAGAGATCACATATGTCTCAAAGTCAGGAGACCTCACCAATTATACACACACACACACACACACACACATATAGAAAGGCCCCTGGAGGTCAAAAGGGGAGTGATGCTAAGTGATGCCAACTACCCACAGGCCTTTTTTGTAGAATCTATCTTGGCTAAGAGATGTGTGCATACATGAGTGGATCCTGAGATATACCAACTATGGACTCTGAATCAGCAAATCAATGATCGGCCAAGGGAAACCTGGAGGAAATAGCCCATAAAAGTAGCTCAAACTACCATGAGTGCACGACTCTGTGACTCTGAATCTGCCCATGTGTCTTCCACATGTACTATATGCATTCTTTTTCTTTTAATACATACTTGTTTCACTATATTCCATCTTTGTGGAAATCCTTTTCCGCAAAGCCAAAGAACTAGGGCCTTGTCACTAGACCAGCCACTGGTCTAGTTAGGTTAGGATTCGGTGCTCTCACCCCCATGACCTGACATCAATCTCTGGCCAAGAACCAAAACCCTGCTTTCAGTCACTGCAGGCCAAGACCACACGAGATCAAAACTATCTCTAATGCAGACGTCATGATCCTACACATAGAAAATCGCAATAAACCCACAAACAAGCTACTAGAGTTAATAAAAAAATTCAGCAAAGTTGCAAGCTGCAAAATTAACAACTCAGTTTTTCTTTGCATCAGCAATGAGCACTGTGAAAAGGAAATTAACAACTTCATTCATAACATCCAAAAAATAATACTAAGAATACATTTAGCCAAAGAGATGAAAGAATTGTACACAGAAAACTAAAAACGCATTGCTTAAATAATGTGATGAAATAAAATTCATATTTTATGGCAAGGCGAGAGCAATTTAAACATGAAATGTGTCTTCTCTTGTTTGGGCCTCCTTTCCCTTTAGGGTATATTGTGTATTTGCATTAACCAGACCTCCTTAGGAGATAACCTTCCTTTTTAATCTGCTAAGGGGCCATGATAACCCATGATCCACTGCTCATTCTTACGTGTAGATCTGGACAATGTAAACTGTCAGCAATACATCATTTGACATACAACCCTTTGTCCTAAAACTCTGTATAATTGTGCTTTGACCTTTAACAGGTAGAATAGTCCTCAGAGCTTTCTGAAAGATTGTCACCCAGATTATAATATTTGAATAAAATTTTCCCTTTCTTTCTTAGATCAACTATTGATTAATAATTATCTACCAGTGGAAGAAGATTTTAATAAATTGAGACATTCTGTATTTGTGGATTAAAAAACATTATCAAGATCTTACTACTGCTAAAAGTGATCTACATACTCATAACAATGCCTATCAAAATTCCAAGGACCTTTTCTTGAAAAAATTGGAATACCAATGTTCAAACTGACATGGAATTTCAAATAGCCAAAATAATCTTGAATAAGAAGGACAAAATTGGAGGATTCACACTTCCCATTTTTAAAACTCACTGCAAAACTACAGTAAGAAAAACTGTGGTAATGGTGTAAAGACATACACACGGACCAATGGAAGAAAATTAAGAGTTCATAAATAAAGCCATACATACAGGCAGTTGTTTTTGACCAGGGTTTTAAGAACATTCACTGGAGAAAGGACAGCGACAAATAGAGCTGAGACAAGAGGATATCCACGTGCAAAAGAATGACATTGCATCCATACCTCATATTACATGCAAACATTAACTCAAAACTGATCAATGACTGAAATGTGAGAGCTAATACTGTAAAACGTGGAGAAAACATACAGGTAAATTCTCATGACCTTCAGATTTGGCAATGAATTCTTAGCTATGACACCAAAACCATGAGCAATAAAATAAAAAATGGGCAAATGAATTTTATGAAAATTAAAACACTTTGTGCAAAGGACACAAATAAGAGAGTGAAAATACAACCCATCAAATGGGAGAAAATATTTGCAAACTGCATATCTCGTAAGAGTCCAGTAAATAGAATATGTAAAGAATTTTCACAACTCACCAAAACAATCCAGTTTAAAGATGGTTAAAGAATTTGAATAGACATTTCTCAAAAAAAGGTCTAATCAATTGGTCAATAAGCACATGAAAAAATATGCATAATTAGTCTTTTGGTGTTCCAAGATTCAATTTCCAATGTGTGTATATGTGGGTTGGGGGAGGGGGGGTTGTCTCCCACATACCAAACAATTTTTGGACACCAGCAGGATTTTCAAGAATTCAGCTCACTCCTGATATGAAATATCCACATCATTTACCTGGAGACAGTAACTGATGCCATAGCTTAAGAATTCAGTGTCACAAGACTGCCACCCAAGTCCCCACTTCTGACCTCAGTTGCAAGCCCAGGCTGTTAACGTGTGCTTCTGACGGATCAGCTACAGATGAGAGATTCCTACAAACCTTCTTTGGGTTTGATTAGTTTGCTACAGCGGCTCACTGAATTTAGAGAAACATTTTATTTATTAGATTACTGCTTGTTTTAAAAGGGGATATAACTCAGGAACAGCGGGGTGCAGAGGGAAGGTATGGGGAGGGGCTGGGGAGCTTCCATGTCCTTTCCTTCAGGTGCCATTCTCTCAGCACCTCCTCGTGTTCACCAACAAAAACGCCTTCCAACGCTGACCTGTGTGGTTTACAGAGCATTCCTCACACAGGCAGGACTGATGAAATCCTTGGCAAGTGGTAATTGTTTCAACCTCCAGTCCCTCTTCCCTCCCCAGAGGTCAGGAGGTAGAACTGAAAGTTTCAACTTTTTAATCACTTGGTTGGTTCTCCTGACAACCACACCCATCCTTAGGGGGTGTCCAGAAGTTCCCTCATAGCAAAAGAACATTTATTGCTCACCTCACTTAGGAAATTTCAAGAATTTTAGAAGCTCTGCACCAGAAACAGAACAAAGACTGTATATATTTATTTATTTATTATAAATCACAATATCACAATTCATCATTAGGGATATACAAATTAAGACCACTATGTGACATCACTTCATACCCACAAAGTAGGTGATACTCAAGAAAATGGAAAGTAACAAGTGTTAGTGAGGAGGTATTACTGGTGGGAATATAAAATAGCACAAACACCTTGAGAACTGTTTTCCACAGTTGAACAGTTAACCTATGACCCAGAAGTTTCACTCCTAGGTCACTGACCAAAGTTTTGAAAACAGGTACTTAAACAAATACTTGTATACAAATTTTCATAGCAGCACTATTCACAATAGGCAAAATGTAGAAACAACCATATGTCCATTAATAAACAGATAAGCAATTTATGCATCAATTCATGGAATATTATTCAGCCACAAAATGGAATGAAGTGATGCCACATGCTGCAATGTGGATGAACCTCAAAAATACTATGCTGAATAAAAGGAGTCAGACACAAAGGTTGCACATTCTATTATTCCACTTATGTGAAACATCCAGAATAGATAAATCCACAGACACAAAGTAAATTTGTGGTTGCCAGAGGGTGAATGGAGAGTAACTGCTTAATAGTAAGGGATTTATTTTGGGGGATTAAAATGTTTCGCAACCAACCGGAGGTCATGTTTGCACGATGCTTTGAGTGTAATAAATGCCACTGAATTGTTTACTTCAAAAATGGGTAGTTTATGTCAAGTGGGTTTCACCTTATAAAACATTTTTTAAATTTTCAAATGATATAGTAGAAAAAAGAGAAAGAACAGTAACCAGATGAAACAACTAGAAACAAAGAGCAAGCTGACAGATTTAATCAGGAGCTTTAATGGCAATCATATTGTGTATAAATGGGCCTAAACACCCCATTTAAAGAGACTGTCAGATTGGATTTTTAAAAAAGCAAGACTCAACGATATGCTGCTAGAAGACCGCCCCAAAAAAGACATTAAACAAAACTTTGGAGCACAGAATAAACTTGATAACCTGGTACAAAATGTTCCTTTGTCTAATAAATAGCAGGGGCTTCAGAATAAGAAAGTAATAATTGAGGACACTTAAACATAAGCGAGGCAGCGATCCAGAAAGCCCATATTTTAGAAGACAAAGGGACATTCATGTATTGGGGACAGTTGACTACAAATGCTTTGCAGGACTCCAGGAAGAGGAAAGCTGAAAGCAGCTTGGAATTACAGCACAAGTTAGTTCCAAGTTGATTATCTGGGGTTAATTCACTTAAAAGCCAAACACTGAGCCCTCATCATAACCTGGTCATTAAATTTTGAAGAGCATGGATTACTACTCTGTGCCATTGTTTCACATGGATCTTCGTTTTTCAGACCAAGCCCCTTCATCTTTTCTGGATTTTCTCACAGTCTTTCCAGATCTGTTGAATTATCTAAAGTTGTGGTTCCCATTTGGGGGCAATTTTGACCCTCAGGGGACATTTGATAATGCCTACAAGCATGTTTAGTTGTATTATCCCAGGGATGCTAGTGGCATCTAGTGGGTAGAGGCCAGATATGTTTGTACACATCCTATAAAGCCCGAGACAGCTCTGTACAACAAAGAATTATCTGTCTAAAATGGCAATATTACCAAGGTTACAAAAGCCTGATTTAAATCAATTATTTCCAAAGAGTGGCCCCCAGCCATGTAACCCCAGTGCAGGGAATATATTAGAACTGCACATTCTTGGGCTTCATATCTGACCTGTAGAGTCTGGAATTCTAGTGGTGGGGCCCAGAAAACAGTGGTATTACAAGCGCCCCAACTGATTCGGATATATGTTGGTTTGAGATTAAATTTCCTTTCTCTTTCTACTTTCCACCGACTACCTACAAGACTGACTTGCATGAGACTCACCTTCCAGTGCCTTAATACCACTGCTCGACTCTGAACTTTAACTGTTCTGTTAAGATTTTTTTTTCAAAGACTACATGTTCTCTTTGTTCCACTGTTCAACTCACACGCAACATCACACCAGCAGCATTTGGCAATGGAGGTTGCTGTACCCACTTCTCTGAAATTTTCTTCTCCCTTGGGCTCCACAAAAGACATTCCTACATTTCCAACCAGTTACTAGAAAAACCCAAGAGATCCCCAAACTGTATGAATTATAGTTTATTATTTTTCCTCCCTTTTTTTCTTTTCCCCAAACCTGCTCCCTGTTGCTAATTCCTCCTTTCTCTGGATAAAAGCAGCATCTTATCAACATTATTAATTCTTGAAATCTGCCATTGTTTAACTTATGTATTATTTCTATTTATTCAAATCATTGATAAAGTCTAACCATTCTGCTTCTGAACAGTTCTTCTGAGTGTGTTCCCGCACCCCCCCTACACACACAAAATGCAAAATATTTGAGATGACACTTTAAAATTTGAAGTTAAGAGAGAATGATTTAATTCACAAGGCATTTTAAACGATAGGTCAGTAGTACTGCTCAGTCCTTTCTCATGAACTAGTTTAGTCTCTTTGGCAGGCGACAGCCACAGATGCAGACTTTTTTTCAGTTTTGTTCTTGTATGCACTTCTGCAAGCTCTTTCTAATATATTATTCAATAATGTAAGTAACATAAAACAATTGGACATACCTTGGTTCCTGCAGGGTTGAACTTGTGGTCCACACTAGGCGAAGAGCATGCACAGTCGAGACCGAGAGTAGGAAGCTTGGGATACTTAGGAATTAGAAAGGGATCAGCTGCTTCTGCTTCTTCTTTAGTAGACATCAAATGCATACAAATGGGTTGTACCTTTTAGCTTGTTAGTCAAATTATGGTCAGCAGACCAGTTGAACAAGCATCCCCTGTGTGCTTTTAGAAACAGATTCAGGAGCCCATCTTAAACCTAATGAAGCACAATCCACAAGTAACAAAAATCCCTAGGTGACCTGTATGCCCATTAGGTTTTTTTTTCTTCAGAAGAGCTTTTAATAAAAAATGTACTTAGGGACATTGATGCCAAAGCACTATGGAGAATTTAGCTAATTAACGATTTATTTTTGCCTTATTCCTTCAAAAATGTTGACATGACATTTATGTTGTATTTAAAATATTATAATACCTATTCTTTTAAATGACACATCTTTGTTTTCACTGCCTCATGAATTTTAGTATTTTCCTAGAAGATGTGGACAACATAACTACAGATTTGACAAATTTATAGGATGCTATATTTATTTCCTAGAAGAAAGTGCCATGTTTTGAACAGGACTCCCAGATCCAACTTTGGTGCTGGCAAGGCTGGTATGGAATAGTGCATTTTCCTTTAGTGGTTTCCTCTGCCTCAGGTAAAATCAGAATAACCAGGTACTTTACAGGTGAACTTAATGCTTGTTATTTTTCTTTTTTTAAAAAAATGTATCTATTTATTTATTTTTTATATTTTACTTTATTTTACTTTACAATACTGTATTTAAAAACCATTCGGGTTTTTAAAGCACCACTTTTAGAATATAAAAAGTTTCTACAGAGCTGAGCCTTTCCTACATATAAGGCCCTGTGCAACAAGTCTACCCAGCTGACCATGTTTGAGAACAGTGGGTTCTCACAGTGAGGTCCTGGAACCAGCAGAATCAGCATCACTAGGGAACGGGCCAGTAATGCAGGTTCCTAGGCCCACTCTGAGGTGGATCAAAATCTCAGGGCGATGCCCAGCGGTCTGGGTTTCGGCAGCCCCGCAGTGATTTCAACGCTAATTCTAGAGAATCGCTGCCTTGGGGAGGACGGGTCTGGACCGTAGTTGCTGGAGAAGCTCCCTGCCTTCCCTAATAGCTTCTTGAGTGCCTGCAGATGACAGCACATCGGCAAGCACCCGCAAATCCCTAAAACGTGGTTTAGGGCTAATTCATAACTGGGAGAACCTGAGTCAGTGCTAGTTCCTTGGCACTGTGAATAGTAACATTTCAGGTATCCACAGAAAAGTTACAATTTACAAAGTGCTTTACGAGCTATTTAATTTAATCTTCACTGCAATACAAGGACATAAATATAACTGCCTCCCTCAACAGATAAGGAAACTAAGTGTGAGAAAGATTCAGTGACTTTTTAAAGGACACGGGGATGCGAAGGGGCAGAGGTAGTACTGGAACCCAAAAGCAAATTGCAGAGAGAACTTCTACCAGCTATTTGGCAAGTTAAATGGAGGCGGAGTCTCAATGTGGCTGAATGCACCAAATTGTTTTTACCTGTTGGAAAACAAATTCCAGACACTCAGGTTAATGAAACAATACACATAAAAAATAAAATTCACAACTTTCCTTCTAATGGTTCAACAGCACAATTATGAAGATAGAGAGACAAAGCAATAAAGCAAATGAGGCAAAATGTTGATGTTTGGAAGAGTGTTACAGAGGAAAGTTTTCTGAATTTTCATTACACAATTTTGGCAACTTTTCTTTGAAAAACAATACCCACAGGGCTTTAATGTGTGTCTGTGCTAAAGTAGATATGATGTGGGTGTTCCCTGGTGGTCCAGTGGTTAAGATTCCAGGGGGCAAAGATTCCATCCCTGGTTAGGAAAAATAAGACTCCGCATGCTGAGCAGCACACCAAGAAAAATTAAAAAATAAAGTGGATGAGATGCTATACTTCTTATCTGTCATTGTGTGTGTTTTTAAGACTTGGGTCAAAAAGCTTCTAAGTATAAAAGAATTTAACATGTCTGCATTGTGAGAAAGCAGAGAATAGACATATAAGTAACAAGCAAAATGCATTTACATTTTCTCTTTTGGAGTGAAGATCATTCATGTATGCCAATATTCTTCATGGGGTCAATAATTCACTGTCAAAGGGGCAATTCTGAATCACAGTTTTTGTTAATATGGTTGTTTCACTCTAACCCCAGGCATAAGATCAGTTTCACCAGGGACTCTGGGGATGTCTTTAGAGAATCTGGCTATTGACCAGGCTGCAGCCCTGGGGCTCTGTTCCTCCAACCTTAGAGCCAGGACCTACAGTCAGCCGTGTCTCAGGACATTTCATACTTGTAGACCACTTTCTTCACATTTAGAAACTTCACAGCTGGAGTTTCTAAAAGCTTTTTTGATTAAATGTCAAAATGTGAAAACAATGACTAGAAAGACATTACTGAGACAAGTAGGGAAATCTGATTTCAATAACAGCATTTCTGTCAAAAATGAATGATTATACCACCACACACCTGTAAGCCACTTGTAAGGAGCAGTCCTATCACCTGGGCTTGGGTCCTCTTGACTTCTCCTATTCCTGTGTGGATAGCAAGGATATTATAAGAGCTAAGAATTGCACATGGGTTACAGTCAACAAACACTTTTTCATTATCTCATTTGGCCTCATTGGATAACATACAATTCCCTTGTATGACCACAGTGCTTGACTGCAGGCATTACTAAGTTTCTTATTTCACAGACAAGAAATATGAGGGCCATTGAGTAATAAAACTTCCCAGGATCACTTGGACAATAGGTACCAGGCCCAATTTTCAAAGTGTTCTCATTTACTGCAGAGCCAGAGTAGCAAGTCCCAGAGGCCCTACCGGGTGGTGGGGTGAGGCCAGAGCAGGAAGGGGCTTTAGGGTATGAACATGTACTCAGGGGTACCCAGAGAACCCAATGAATGTTTCTGGAAATGCCAAAAGTCTCATTGAAAAGTATTGAGAAAATTCAAAAAAAAAAAAAAAAAAAGGAAGAAAGAAAAGAAGGAAGGGAAGGAAGTAACAAAGGAAGACATTGTACCTCAACCTGGAATGGGCATGGTTGCTACTTGGGTATGTATTCTTTCAGAACTTTTGTGTGAACCTATGCTCACTCTCCAAACCTCCAGGTAGAAGCTTATAATTAACAACACCTTATGGACAGCTTTCCCTGAAGTTGGACATGCCTTTACTACCTCGTCTGAATGGCTGTTGAGTATTCTTTTGAATAGATAAACCATAAACGTTTGTTTCTCCAGGACTTTGGACTATTTCAGTGGATAGGCCCTCCTCTGTGAGCCCAATTATGCTGCTGAAAATGAGTCACAAGCTGTTTGTAATTGCTGGCCTCTTTCCTTCCCTTCACTTGCTCCAGTGAACCATGGCAACATTCCCTGGAGGCCTGGGACCAAGTGCAGGAGGTTAGATTCCCAGAAAAGCCAGATTGGAGTGGTTGGTAGTCCTTTAGAAATAGAAATAGGGAAGACACAGGCCAATAGGAATCTTTTAGACTCAAGCATTTCACTGAAAAACAACAGAAGGAAATGGGTGACAAAATTCACTGCTCCCTCCCAGCTGCTCTGCAGGCCCCCTGCAGGGGAACTTATAGTGGGCAATAAGGGAAATTTGTAGATCTGAAGGTTTTGCAGTTGAGCTCAGTGGATTATTCCTCCAAGGCCTTGGTAATTAAAGCATTATAACAGTGAGGCTAGAGTCAGAGTTTAGATGCCTTTGTAGATAACAGGTTCATTCTGGAAGTTTACTGCAAAGGCAAAAATGCCTATGAACCACATTGAAGGCGGCAAATCTGGTGAATTGTGACCAGACCAATTCCAGTGTTGAAAGAAATAACTTGCAGTCATGTCTCTAGATGACTGTGGAGCCCTTTGGATAAATGAAGTACTGTACATTATTTTCTATGCTGGCTTGTTTAAAATGGAATTTTACTTTAACACTACTTAAGCTGCTGTATGCCAGCTAAAATTGCATTGCTTGGGATTAACTGTTGTAGGAATTCTTCATAAAAGCTCACAGGTCCAGGGGTTTCTGGGTGATATGTGAAAAAA
The DNA here is from genome assembly GCA_006410935.1 of Redunca redunca. NCBI lineage: Eukaryota > Metazoa > Chordata > Mammalia > Artiodactyla > Bovidae > Redunca > Redunca redunca. The sequence continues at coordinate 448,674 of SJYQ01000134.1, read as the reverse complement.
CAAGCAAAACAACTAACAAACACAAAACCAAACACCTTGCCCAATTCTGCTTGGAAAGGTGTTGCTTTTTACCTTTGACTGTGTTCAACGAACTGTTAGGTAGTTAGAATAGAAGAAAGGAGACCAGAATGGTGGTGGCTAAAAGACAAAAGAAGGGGAAAGCCCGTGAAAATGGAACAAATAAAATCCACAGACTGGAGTGAGAACTTCAGGTGAAACAAACATGCCCCCTTCTTGGCCAGCCCAGTTTGCAAAGGGCAGGCTCAAAGGGGGAAGGAGACAAACCTATAAAAGGAGGAAGCCAAGATGGATTGAAGCCTCTCCTTCGGGGTCGGTCCACCCTCACAACTCAGCGTGTACTTTTCTTTGGTTGCCAAATAAAACCGATCTGTAACTGAGCTGTAACACTAGTCCACTGCTTCAAATTTTTGCTGCAGTGAGACAGAACTGGGGAAATTACACACTCCCCCGACATACTTGGTGCTGTTTCTGGGATTTAACCTGGCTGAAACAATCTTGGCTTGGCCCCCAGAAGGTGGAGGCCAAGCACAGCAGAAGCCCAACTTGGCGAAAGCTGAACATGAAGAAAACCCAGTGCAGTAGATGTGACAAAAAGCCCAGCATGCTGGAAATCAGGACAACAAAAACAAATTCGGTAGAAAGCTCACGTGGCTCAGTCTCAAATTCCAGAAAATCTCCAGTTATGGTAGGAAGTCCTTGCCCCTACGGCTGGAAGGTCATATGGCTAACAAAACCTTAATTCCTTTGCAATCTCTTGTTTCTTGTTTCCTTGAACCCTCCGTGAACAAGCGAGTGGCAGTGGGTGCAACTGAGGGACTCTGGCAGGGGCTGCTCCCCAGTGTGTCCCAAAGGCTCCACTATCCTCTGTGCCCTTGTAGCTGTTGCCCAAGCAGGTGAGGGTTCTTCTGTCCTTAACCTCCTTTGTGCCAAGGATCAGGCCAATGAAAATTGTGGGCACAGGTGAGGCATTTAGCAGTTTTTCTGGCAAGTTATGAAAGGGGTTCCTTGGCATGCTTTTCCCACTGCCTTTTCCTCCCATCCTTCAGCTCCTCTCTCCATCTATCACTGTTTGATTGGGCAGGTCATCATCTTTCCATTTCTGAAGGTTGTGTTTGAAACTGTTTATCTAAGGTTGGGACTCAAACCCACATGGCAGGGACTCTGTGCTATGCTTAGCCACTCAGTTATGTCCGACTGGGACTTGAGCCTGGTCAAAAACCATGTTGCCTGGTTTCAGGATCAATGAAGCTCAAGTTCTTGATGTCTCATTGCAAAAAAAATTCAGCGAGAGACACAGCAATAGGTAAGAGGAGAAGGGAATGGCAAACCACTTCAGTATTCTTGCCCTGAGAACCCCATGGACAGTATAAGAAGGCAAAATGATAGGATACTGAAAGAGGTACTCCCCAGGTCAGTAGGTGCCCAATATGCTACTGGAGGTCAGTGGAGAAATAACTCCAGAAAGAATGAAGGGTTGGAGCCAAAGAAAAAATGATACTCAGCTGTAGATGTGACTGGTGATAGAAGCAAGGTCCAATGCTGTAAAGAGCAATATTGCATAGGAACCTGGAATGTCAGGTCCATGAATCAAGGCAAATTGGAAGTGGTCAAACAGGAGATGGCAAGAGTGAATGTCAACATTCTAGGAATCAGTGAACTAAAATGGACTGGAATGGGTGAATTTAACTCAGATGACCATTATATCTACTACTGCAGGCAGGAATCCCTCAGAAGAAATGGAGTAGCCATCATGGTCAACAAAAGAGTCTGAAATGCAGTACTTGGATGCAATCTCAAAAACGACAGAATGATCTCTGTTCGTTTCCAAGGCAAACCATTCAATATCACAGTAATCCAAGTCTATGCCCCAACCAGTAACGCTGAAGAAGCTGAAGTTGAACGGTTCTATGAAGACCTACAAGACCTGTTAGAACTAACACCCAAAAAAGAT
>SJYQ01000134.1:408358-446389 GCA_006410935.1 Redunca redunca | reverse complement strand
AATCAAATCCCTTATGATTATACAGTGGAAGTGAGAAATAGATTTAAGGGCCTAGATCTGATAGATAGAGTGCCTGATGAACTATGGATGGGGGTTCGTGACATTGTACAGGAGACAGGGATCAAGACCATCCCCATGGAAAAGAAATGCAAAAAAGCAAACTGGCTGCCTGGGGAGGCCTTACAAATAGCTGTGAAAATAAGAGAGGTGAAAAGCAAAGGAGAAAAGGAAAGATATAAGCATCTGAACGCAGAGTTCCAAAGAATAGCAAGAAGAGATAAGAAAGCCTTCTTCAGCGATCAATGCAAAGAAATAGAGGAAAAGAACAGAATGGGAAAGACTAGAGATCTCTTCAAAAAAATTAGAGATATCAAGGGAACATTTCATGCAAAGATGGGCTCAATAAAGGACAGAAATGGTATGGACCTAACAGAAGCAGAAGATATTAAGAAGAGGTGGCAAGAATACACAGAAGAACTGTACAAAAAAGATCTTCACGACCCAGACAATCACAGTGGTGTGATCACTCACCTAGAGACAGACATCCTGGAATGTGAAGTCAAGAGGGCCTTAGAAAGCATCATTATGAACAAAGCTAGTGGAGGTGATGGAATTCCAGTTGAGCTGTTTCAAATCCTGAAAGATGATGCTTTGAAAGTGCTGCATTCAATATGCCAGCAAATTTGGAAAACTCAGCAGTGGCCACAGGACTGGAAAAGGTCAGTTTTCATTCCAATTCCAAAGAGAGGTAATGCCAAAGAATGCTCAAACTACCGCACAGTTGCACTCATCTCACATGCTAGTAAAGTAATGCTCAACATTCCTCAAGTCAGGCTTCAGCAATACGTGAACCGTGAACTTCCTGATGTTCAAGCTAGTTTTAGAAAAGGCAGAGGAACCAGAGATCAAATTGCCAACATCTGCTGGATCATGGAAAAAGCAAGAGAGTTCCAGAAAAACATTTATTTCTGCTTTATTGACTATGCCAAAGCCTTTGACTGTGTGGATCACAATAAACTGTGGACAATTCTGAAAGAGATGGGAATGCCAGACCACCTGATCTGCCCCTTGAGAAACCTATATACAGGTCAGGAAGCAACAGTTAGAACTGGACATGGAACAACAGGCTGGTACCAAATAGGAAAAGGAGTACATCAAGACTGTATATTGTCACCCTGCTTATTTAACTTCCATGCAGAGTACATCATGAGAAACGCTGGGCTGGAAGAAGCAAAGGCTGGAATCAAGATTGCTGGGAGAAATATCAATAACCTCAGATATGCAGATGACACCACCCTTATGGCAGAAAGTGAAGAGGAACTAAAAAGCCTCTTGATGAAAGTGAAACAGGAGAGTGAAAGAGTTGACTTAAAGCTCAACATTCACAAAACAAAGATCATGGCATCCGGTCCCATCACTTCATGGGAAATAGATGGGGAAACAGTGGAAACAGTGTCAGACTTTCCTTTTTTGGGCTCCAAAATCACTGCAGATGATGACTGCAGCCATGAAATTAAAAGATGCTTACTCCTTGGAAGAAAAGTTGTGACCAACCTAGAAAACATATTCAAAAGCAGAGACATTACTTTGCCAACAAAGGTCCATCTAGTCAAGGCTATGGTTTTTCCTGTGGTCATGTATGGATGTGAGAGTTGGACTGTGAAGAAAGCTGAGCACCAAAGAATTGATGCTTTTGAAGTGTGGTGTTGGAGAAGACTCTTGAGAGTCCCTTGGACTGCAAGGAGATTCAACCAGTCCATTCTGAAGGAGATCAACCCTGGGTGTTCTTTGGAAGGAATGATGCTAAAGCTGAAACTTTGGCCACCTCATTTGGTTACCTCATGTGAAGAGCTGACTCATTGGAAAAGACTCTGATGCTGGGAGGGATTAGGGGCAGGAGGAGAAGGGGATGACAGAGGATGAGATGGCTAGATGGGATCACTGTCTCGATGGATGTGAATTTGAGTGACTTCCAGGAGTTGTTGATGGACAGGGAGGCCTGGTGTGTTGCAATTCATGGGGTAGCAAAGAGTCGGACACGACTGAGTAACTGAACTGAGGGGAAGAAATCAGTGACTTACTCCCTTAGAGCAGTAAGAGGATAAGGCTTATGGCTGTTTCACCAGATTTCCAGTTTTAGGGCACAGGCTTGGATTGCTATACATCATGGTATCTATTCCCATCCACAGTGGACAAACCAGCAATGAGTTAAGATTATAACCCCTTAATCCTACCCATCACTAGTCCCAGTGAGAACGTGGAGATGCCCAACTCCAGCCTGAGGTTCCAGGAGTTTGACCTGCCTTGACATACTTAGGTATCTTGTCTCCAGGAGATTGTCATGCCTCAAACTTTTTCGGGATCCACCTGTCCAGGGGTCCCAAGAGGTTGCCATGACCGACTTGCTCAGGGACCCAATTCTCTGGAGGTTGACATGCCTTTGACCTGCCCAATGATTCGGTCTCCATGAGGTTGTCATGCCTCAACCTGCCTGGGGATCTGCACCCTGACCTGGGGAGGCCTGACTCTCATGTTGCAACAGTACTGAGAGGATAAGCTTCAGAAAGACTCAACCCTAAGGAAGTCCACCCATGGAAATAAAAGAAATCTAATTATTTGTGGGACTATGCCCAGTCTCAGCAGTAACTCAGGAGCCCATCGAGAACCCCATTGCCTTTCTGGAAAGGCTAAAAAAGGACCTCCAAAAGTTTACCAATCTAGACTTATACTCTTATGAGGGACAGGTGATTTTAAAGGACAAATTCCTTTCCTAACGTGCATCAGACATCAGTATAAAGTTACAACATCTACAGCAGTAGGACCCTGCTGCCTCTTTAGATGAGATGGTCCAGACAGCCACCAATACCTTTTATAATAGAGAACAGGAGAGGGAAGCCAAGTCCTAGGAAAAGGAGATAAGGAAAGGGACAAGGCATGCCCAGATGCTGGCCACCCTCCAGGAAAGCCCTATGGCAAACCCTGAGTCCTTGCAGGACAAGGCACGAGGCAAATGCCTAATTTGTAGACAGGAGAGACATTGGGCCAAAGAGTGTCCAAACCATGGAAAGCCCCCTAAAATGGCTTGCTACAAGTGCCATCAATTGGGACATTGGGTGGCACTCTGCCCTCAGGACCCAAGGGCCTCAAGGTCAAGCACCAACCCTTCCCTCACAATGGTTCAACAGGACTGCAGCAGCCCACTCCAGTCAGCCCACCCATCACAGATAACCATCATGGGAGGAGAGCCAAGAGTGCAAATGGATGTGGCAGGTAGGTCCGAGACTTTCTTGGTCGACACAGGGGCTCCCTACTCTGTCCTGACATCCTGCTCCAGAGCCTTCTTCCCCAAAACCTTTACCATTTTGAGTGCTACATGAAAAATAATTATACAAAGATTCACCTGAGCACTTTGTTGCTGGGATGGACAAATATTTTCCTACCAGTTTCTCTCCCTGCCTTTGAAATCTTGTAACTATTGCAGTCTTGACAGAAGATGCTTTAAAATTCTCTCTTGGGGGAAACTATTTTTACCAGCCACCAAGTGAAACAACTTCTGAATGGGAGAGGCCATTTATGGATGTCCGATTAAAGGATCCTCAGATATCAAGTAGTGCTGGTGGCAAATCCAGGCCTGACTATAACCCCTTGTGAGGCTCTTGACCCAGCTACTCTCTTGCCTATCCCCCAAGGGCTCTCTCCCCTTTCAATCTTGCCTAGAAACCTTGGACCACTGGACAAACCTCCAAAAGGGATTGTCAGAAGATCCTCTGACCCATTCTGCTGCTGCTGCTACGTCACTTCAATCGTGTCCAACTCTGTGCGACCCCATAGATGACAGCCCACCAGGTTCCTCTGTCCACAGGATTCGCCAGGCAAGAATGCTCGAGTGGGATGCCATTTCCTTCTCCAGTGCATGCATGCATGCTAAGTCGCTTCAGTTGTGTCCGACTCTGTGCGACCCCATGGACAGCAGCCCCTCAGGCTCCTCCATCCACAGGATTCTCCAGGCAAGAATACTAGAGTGGGTTGCCATTTCCTTCTCCAGACCAATGCTGAGGAAATCTGATATACTGATGGAGGCAGCTTTGTCTTGGATGGAAAAAGAACTGGATATGCAGTAGTCTCCAATTTTGAGACCTTAGAAGCTAAACCTTTGCTACCAGGTTCTTCAGCCCAATTAGCTGAGCTCATAGCCCTGACTTGAGCTTTAGAGCTGGGAAAAGGAAAGAGTCTCCATTTACAATGACTCCAAGTATGCCTTTAGAGCTACATGCACATGCTGCTGTTTGGAAAAAAGAGGCCACTTGACCACCTGAGGGTCCTCAGTCAAATACGGTGATCAAATCCTTAGGCTCTTGGAGACAGTCCACCTATCCACTGAGGTTTCAGTCTCCCATTGTAAAGGACACCAAAAAAGGAGCATCGAGGTGGCAGAGGGAAAAGAGCAGCATTACAGAACAGTGACCTAATACGGGTTGCCACCTTAGTTCCACAGACTAATTTGCCAGAAACTTCATATACCGAAGGTGAGACTCCTAAAGCTAAAAGTGAGGGTTGTCAAGAAGATCATATGGGGTGGTCCCAAAAGGAGGGATTCTTTTTCTGTCTGGGAACCTCCAATGGAAGTTGGTTAACTCCTTTAGGGGGAAAGGTCCTCCAAAGATTACTAGAAAGATCCTTCAGAGGAACATTCCTCCAAACGACTATAAGGCAAATGGTCTCCTCTTGTCCCACTTGCCATTAAACAACCTCCATGGAGCTCAAAGACCCCAGCTGGCCCAGCCTGTCCAATGGCATGGGACCTATGCAGGAGAGGACTGGTAGATGGACTTCACCAGATGCCAGTTTCTCAAGGGTATAAATACCTATTAGTCATGATAGATACATTCACAGGATGGATTGAAGGCTTTCCCACCAGGACTGAGAAGGCTGAGGAGGTGGTAAAAAAAAAAAAAAAAAAAAAACTGCTTCATGAAATCATTTCATGATTTGGTCTTCCCGGGTCATTGCAAAGTGACAATGGGACATTGTTTACTTCTAATGTCAGCCAAGGGGTCTCTAAAGCATTGGGCATTACTTATTATCTTCATTGTACCTGGAGGCCTCAGTCATCAGGAAAAGTAGAAAGAGCCAACCAAGTCTTAAAATCAGTGATAAAATAGATAGCCTAGGAGACCTCCCTGGGATGGAAGGAGGCTTTACCAATAGCTTTCCTCCATACCCTGTGTTGCCCCTAAAGAACAGGTTGGTTCTAGTCCTTATGAGATGCTATATGGCAGATCTTCTGTTTATGTCAATGATCTCTTCCTAGATTGAGAGGCTCAGACCCTCTGGTCTTATACCATGGCTATTGGGCAATTCCAACAAAGGTATATGCTTTTGGGTATCAACCAGGATCCAAAATATTCTAAAGAGCCATGACTATATGCTCCAGGGACTCAAGTCCTAATTAAACCCTGGAAAGATGGGTCTCCAGAGGCTCAACTTCAGCCCACATGGAAGGGGCTCCTACCCTGTAATACTTTCTACCCCCACAGCAGTCAAGGTAGCAGGACACAACTACTGGGTTCACTACTCGCAAGTCAAGCCGTGGAAGAAAACAGAAGAGGACACTCAATACACCTGCCAACAAACTACATCATGCAGTGCCGGTTCAGCAAGGACATATAAAACTACACCCGACCACATAAAATATCACTCACCCTAGGATGGACACTGCTATGAGGACTCTGAGGCTTGAGAACAGCGAGAGGGGGAGACCCAGGGGGATGGCCCCTCGCCATCCCAGCTCAGCAGGAAGTAGCCAGAGGGACCTCGATGGCCCTACTCCCAAAGAATTGGGCCTCCCATCTCTCGAGGGGGGAATGTTAGGTAGTTAGAATAGGAGAAAGGAGCCCAAATGGAGGTGGCTAAAAGATAAAGAAAGGGAAAAGCCCACAAAAACAGAGCAAAAAAACCCTGTGGACCAGAGTCAGAACTTCAGGTGAAACAAACATTCCTTCTTCTTGGCCAGCCCAGTTTGCAAAGGGCAGGCTCAAGGTCGGGGGGAAGGAGGCAAACTTATAAAAGGAGGAAACCAAGACAGATTGAGACCTCTCCTTTGGGGTCGGCCCACCCTCATGCCTCAAGGGTGTACTTTCCTTTGCTTGCTGAATAAAACTGAGCTGTAACTGAGCTGTAACACTGGCCCGCTGTTTCAAATTTTTTCTCTAGTGAGACAGAACCGAGGAAATTACACATTCCCCTGACAGAACAAAAGAAGGTTTTTCTCAACAGAGGTTTAAACTCTTTGGGAGTCTGTTTCCTTCCTGTAGGGCTACTTTAGCAAGCGGTCCTGTGTGTACATGGAGGCAGTCATACCTCTACACCACTGGCTTGCTGTCCTTAGGCTTCCAAGCACACGCTGTCCATATCACTCCTCTGTCCCAGTGACCTTCAAGCTCCTTCTCTGGCCCACAGTCAGGCTAGGATAGCTACCCTAGAGCTAGTCTGCCCTTTTATTTTCAAACAAAACTCTAAACTGTTCTGTGGCTTTCAAATAGCTAGGAGTCCCGATCCTACCCTCCAGTGTTACTTTGGATTCTGGGTGGTCCTGGCCAGTTCACACAATTCTCCCTCATTCACACACAGTTTGATCTTCTCCAAGCAGAGTAGATGGCTCTTAAAAAGTCAAAGGTCCTGGGTCCCATTGGGAAGTTGAATTCAGTCAAGCTTTGTAATATATCCACCCTCAGGGTAGGAAAAAAGCTTGGCTATCTGTTCTCCCATAGGGAAGTGTGAGATTAGGTCTCTGTGGGCCTCTCTCTCTTTTTCATTGTCACTGGGGGCGGGGATGGGGGGTGGTGGTGGCTAGGAGAGCCGTCTGCACCTGTCCTGGGTTCGCCCAAGGACCTGTTGATCAACAACACCATTAATCTAGAGAAGTCATGATCCAGAAGCAGAAAACAAAATAGGGAAAAGAGAATTTTATTTAAGTTTTTTTTTCTAGTTTTTAACACTCCACATCATGTTATGTTGCTAGCAAAGAAGAAAAATAATGACCTTTGAAGCTCTGTTCTGAAGAAGTCTGTTCTTTATTTTAAGGAATGAGAAAGCTGTACCTACTGATTCTGCATTTGCATTATGGTTAATTTTTAAAGGTATGTTTTTGGTCTATTAAGAACTATGTGGGAACTGAAGTTTTTTCAATGTCCTGTCACAGCTTGATGAGAACCTATTGCAGAGAGTCAATCATTAGGTCTTTCAAAGAGTATAGAGTTCTGTAACTGCAAGGTGTGCATACATTGTTGCCAAAGTAAAAAGGCACTATAAATGCTCAAAATTCTCCAAGCCAGGCTTCAACAGTATGTGAACTGATAACTTCCAGGATTTAGAAAAGAGGAACCAGAGATCAAATTGCCAACATCCGTTGGATCATAGAAAAAGCAAAAGAATTCCAGAAAGACATCTGCTTCTGCTTCATTGACTATGCTAAAGCCTTTGACTGTGTGGATCACAGCAAACTGTGGAAAATTCTTCAAGAGATGGGAATAGCAGACCACCTTACCTGCCTCCTGTGAAATCTGTATGCAGGTCAAGAAGCAATGGTTAGAACTGGATATGAAACAACGGACTGCTTCAAAATTGGGAAAGGAGTACATCAAGGATGTATATTGTCACCTTGGTTATTTAGTCTTCCCTGGTGGCTCAGATGGTAAAAGTGTTTGCCCACAGTGTGGGAGACCAGGGTTAGATCCCTGGGTTGGGAAGATCCCCTGGAGAAGGAAATAGCAACCCACTCTAATATTCTTGCCTGGAAAATCTGATGGACAGAGAAGCCTGGTAGGCTACAGTCCATGGGGTCACAAAGAGTTGGACACAACTGAGCGACTTCACTTTCACCTGGTTATTTAACTTATATGTAGAGTACATCATACAAAGTGTTTGGCTAGATGAAGCATAAGCTGGAATCAAGATTGCCAGGAGAAATATCAATAACCTCAGATATACAGATGACATCATCCTTATGGCAAAAAGCAAAGAGGAACTTGAGAGCCTCTTGATGAAGGTAAAAGAGGAGAGTGAAGAAGCTGGTTTAAAAGTCAATATTCAAAAAATGAAGATCATGGCATCTGGTCCCATCACTTCATGGCAAATAGATGGGGAAGCAAGGGAAACAGTGACAGACTATATTTTTGTGGGGCTCCAAAATCACTGCAGATGGTGACTGTAGCCATGAAATTAAAATACACTTGCTCCTTGGAAGAAAAGCTATGACAAACCTAGACATCATATTAAAAAGCAGAGACTATTTTGCTGACAAAGGTCCATATAGTCAAAGCTATGGTTTTTCCAGTAGTCATGTATGGATGTGAGAGTTGGACCATAAAGAAGGCTGATTGCTGAAGAATTGATTCTTTTGAACTGTGGTATTGGAGATGACTCTTGAGAGTCCCTTCGACTACATGGAGATTAACCCAGTCAATCCTAAAGGCAATCAATCCAGAATATTCATTAGAAGAACTGATATTAAGGCTGAAGCTCCAATACTTGGGCTACCTGATACAAAGAGCCAACTCATTAGAAAAGACCCTGATGCTGGGAAAGATTGAAGGCAGGAGGAGAAGGGGATGATAGAGGACGAGATGGTTGGATGGTATCTCTGACTCAATGGACATGAGTTTGAGCAAGCTCCAGGAGACAGTGAAGCACAGGGAAGCATGGCATGCTTCAGTCCACGGGGTCACGAGGCGTCAGACATAACTAAGCGACTGAACAGCAACAAGAACCTTCTAAATCTACATGGTGAATAGGTGGTCCTGGTTTGAGTTAGACACCTGGAATCATTTTAATGGTAACTTGAGGTATTTATACCACCACCTGCCCATTTGACTTTTTCATGGACTTCCTTAAAGATATCCCCTGACACCAATGACTGATTATCATTCTACTGTAGAAAATAGATTATCTTAGTTTTCTATTAGTCTAACCATATTTCCACTAACCTAGCAGCTTAAAACGACACACTTATTATCTCACAGACACTATGAGTCAGGATTCTAGGTGTACGTGGGTTCTCTGCTTCATTGTCTTTCAAGGCTGCAACCAAGGTGTCAGCTGGGTGTGTCACTATTGGCAGAATTCAGATCCTTGCATACGGTTCGTTTCCTTGCCGGATGAAGGCTGTAAACTTTCCTTAACTCCTTGAGGCTTCCCACAGTTTCTTCCCACATGGGGCTCCCCAAGATGACTCCTTCCTTCTTCAAAGCCAGCAAAGGAGAGAGAGACACCAGCAGGATGGGCACTAAAATATTTTATGATGTAATCACAAAGCAATGTGCATGTACTCATCCAATGGTCCATTTAAATACATCTAATTTGTAATACACAAAGATTATCCCAAGTCCTGCCCTATGATATGTGCAAATGTGATTTGTGTCTGTCATTCCTACATGGCAATCAAAAGCCTCAAGTTATTTATCTCCTCCAAGATCAGAAGAAAGTTCCTCTGCATACAGCAAACTTTCAAAGAGCTATGCTAATCCTGGGAGGAACACTTTGCAAAAGACTCTTCCCACTTTGATGTGCTAGCTTTTACCCTACATTCAAACGCAAATCTCTCTCTATTCCTATTTTTATGAGATCACTGAGGAATGGAACTGCCATAAATTTCTCCTCTAAAGGGTCACACTTGTATGCAAAGAATACCAAGTTATTTTTATAAAAATGTTAAGTCTCTAAGTATTTTTAAAAATAGTATTAATGGGGAATTCTGTCAGTGTGTACTGCTCTTACTACCAAGTCTGTGTCTTTTCAAGTTGGTTGCAACTTGATCATCCAAGATTAGCCAGCTGTCCTAAACAAGACTTTGTTTTGGCTTCAAAGTTTGTGTGACCTTATTAGGACACCCCTGGGGTGGGGGATTTACTAGCAGTGCTCACTGTTGAATATCAGCTTAATTCCCACCCCCTGACCTTCTTCTATAAAAAAATCTGTGATTTCCTTGGGCATGAAGGAAATCCTCCCATTGGTGGGAGTGGTTGGCAGCCCCTGTTATGAGATCACTGGCTATTTTGTCCAAGGTGAAACATTTCCCTTTGACCTGGCAAGGCCATTTCTAAACCCACAGCATTTTCAGAGGAGGTGAACAGTGCCCACTTGCAAAATGGGTTAATCTGTTTGTTTCAATAATTTTAAAATCCTAAACTCATTGAATAAGGAACATATGATCTTAACTGCTTTAATTAAAAAGTATCATTCATTACAAAAACTTCTTTCCCAGCAAAACTCATGAAAAATGTATTTTTGAGTGTACAGCTTGTGACCTGAACGTGTCAACCACTCTTCTTCACTTCTTCCTCTATAACCTTAGTGTGTCTGTGTCTCAGTGCATAATGTTCCATAATTTTAAAACTCGCTACAGGATAGTAGATATTTAGAACCTTGAATCATTCTTTAGGATATTTCATATTTCTAACACCTCCTTCTATCCTTACACTTTTGGTGGGGGGCACCTTTTTTCTCTCTTGCCATTCTTATTTCCCTCTAGAGTTTTCCTTTTTATTACTTGTCCATACTAACTCTTGGATGTGTGTAGGGATGGAGATTCAGAGAGGGGTGGATGGTGATTGCTGTTCCCCCTCTTCTGGGTTCCTACGAACCCACAAATTTAGGAACTCTTCCTTTTCTGAAGTAGCAAGAAAGTCACAGCATTCTCCTTTCTTTACTCTCCCTCTATCTTCCCAGGACCAGTGAATAGTGTCAGGCTAGACCTTTGGTCCATAGATCCTGTTGGGTGGGGCTAGTGGAGCCTCACGCCTGTCTCTCTTTGCCTGCCTGTAGTTTTCACATGTTTTTCTCAATCTTATAAGCCCCCTCAGGGAAGATTGTGCTCCTGGAGGGCGTTGGGGAACAGTCCTATAACTGTCCAGCTGCTTTGGCTAAGAATGTCTCTTCAGCAAATGGTGATTGGTCATTTAGTTACAAAGTCTTGTCTGACTCTTTGTGACCCTATGGACTTCAGCCCGCCAGGCTCCTCTGTCCTTGGGATTTTCCAGATGAGAATACTGGAGTGGATTGCCATTTCCTTCTTCAGAGGATCTTCCCAACCTAGGGACCAAACCTGAATCTCCTGCAGGCAGATTCTTTACTGCTGAGCCACCTGGGAAGGAAGCCATTGGGTTGCAGATCCAAGCTACCTTCTTAAATCTTGCTTAGCAGTGATACAGCTAGTGTTTTAGTCTCTGACAACAGAGACTTTTAAATTCATTCCTCATCTAGCAGAGAAGGGGGTGCTATGAGCTCATATCCTCAAATACCAAAAAGGTGCTAGATCTGCCTCCCGGGGAGAGAGACTGGGAGGAAGGCAACAGGAGTCAAGTGGCAGCAGAGCTTGAGAGCTACTTCACGGGTCCTGCTCAGGAAAGCAGAAAAAAAGCCGGATGTCCTGTGAAATGAGGGCATTTGTGATGTGGGCCATCAAGCCAAGTTTAGTTCTTCCTGATTCCAGCCAAATCACAGGAGGGGTGCCAAGGTTTCAGTGGAGACTCTGGGCAGGAAGCCAGGCTGGAGAAACCTGCTAAAAACACACCCAGCAAGTACCAAGGGCACAGCTCATAGACCCAAAAGATGGACATCCTCAGTCATGATGACAGAAATGGACAAGCTGGCCATGGCCCGGAGGAAGCAGGCTTGCTCACAGCTTCTAGATTGTGCTTTCCAGTGTATGTGAGGCAGGAACAACAATATGTCCCCAAATCGCTTCCTTGAAATTAAGAATCACGACTTTGACCAGCCCAGACTTCAGTGAGGTGAACTCAAGAATTCTGTTAAAAATAGGGGAGGGCCCTATCTGACTAGGAAGTTGGTGTGGCCATGGTAGGATGCAGAGAATGGAGTATGCACACGGAAGCTAAAATGTCCTGCTTCACCCAGGTATGTATCATGAAGAACTCCCACATCCCCCTGCTAGCAGTCACTTGGGGTGAGTGAAGATAAGTATCTCTGGCAGGCAGGAAGGGAAAGGAAGGCCTTTATTATCCCCTTTGATGATGAGAGCAAGTTTGTTGAATGAGATGCCTTAAAACCAAAGGAAATGCAGTGTCTGATCCTGAGTGCTTCAGTGAGGCCTCTTCAACACCCCAGAGAAACAGTGCACCCTGTCACCACAACCACATCACCAAGAGCAGCAGCTATAGCCCCATGGGACCCACAGTTTTGACTCTCACTCTGAAGCCCCCTTCTTCCTCCTGTAGGTCTGTGCTTGCCTCAGGGAGTGTGGGGTAGGTGGGTAGGTGGAGTGGGTGAAAAGGGGTCTCAGGACTGCCTGCCCCAATTGGCACTAACTGTGCGGTCATTCACCTGTATGGTGACTTGTCCTCATCCTGCGGCCCAGGTCATCCTGGCTCCTGGCCCCAGAAGGCTTATTGTTATCATCATTGTCACGGCCCTTTCCCCACAATCCAGGTTGTGCATCTCTGCTCATTGCCAGCTGTGTGAACTTGGGCAAATTAGTCAACCTCGCTGATCATCAGTTTCCTTATCTTAAAGAGATAAGATACTTCTTTCAGGATTTATATACTTGGGCATGCTCAACTGTGTCCAACTCTTTGTGACCCCATGGACTGTAGCCTGCCAGGCTCCTCTGTCCATGGAATTTTCCAGGCAAGGATACTAGAGTAGGTTGCCATTTTCTCCTCCAAGGGATCTTTCCAACTCAGGAATTGAACCTGTGTCTTCTGTGTCTCCTGCATTGCAGGCAGATTCTTTACCACTCGCCATCAGGGAACTTGAATAGTATATTTTTGTAGCACTTAACACAGCATCTGGCCATAATAGGCATCCAATGAATAAGAAGTCATTATTACTATTATTTCCAGTGTTATCATTAACATTGTTTTTGTTGTTATTAGTGGTAGCTTATTTAGATTGCCTATGCTAATACATTTGTTATACACCTCTATGTATATACAGTGGACCCTTGAGCAACATGGGTTTGAGCTGCACAAGTCCACTTACACACAGGCTTTTTTCACTAAATACACACTACAGGACTGCATGATCCATGGTTGGTTGAATCCACAGGAGAGGAATCTCAGATAAGGAAGGCCAACTATGAAATTTTGGGCTCCATAATCACTGCAGATGGTGATTGCAGCCATGAAATTAAAAGACACTTACTCTTTGGAAGAAAAGTTATGACCAACCTAGATAGCATATTCAAAAGCAGACACATTACTTTGCCAATTAAGGTCCATCTAGTCAAGGCTATGGTTTTTCCTGTGGTCATGTATGGATGTGAGAGTTGGACTGTGAAGAAGGCTGAGTGCTGAAGAATTGATGCTTTTGAACTGTGGTGTTGGAGAAGACTCTTGAGAGTCCCTTGGACTGCAAGGAGTTCCAACCAGTCCATTCTGAAGGAGATCAGCCCTGGGATTTCTTTGGAAGGAATGATGCTAAAGCTGAAACTCCAGTACTTTGGCCACCTCATGTGAAGAGTTGACTCATTAGAAAAGACTCTGATGCTGGGAGGGATTGGGGGCAGGAGGAGAAGGGGACGACAGAGGATGAGATGGCTGGATGTCATCACTGACTCGATGGACGTGAGTCTGAGTGAACTCCGGGAGTTGGTGATGAACAGGGAGGCCTGGGGTGCTGCGATTCATGGGGTTGCAAAGAGTCGGACACAACTCAGCGACTGAAATGAACTGAAGTGTGAAATTATATTCAGATTTTCAACCATATAGAGGCTTTGTTGTTGTTGTTCAGTTGCTCAGTGGTGTCCAACTATTTGTGACCCCACAGATTGCAGCGTGCTAGTCTACCCTATCCATCACCATTTCCTGGAGATTGCTCAAATTCATGTCTGTTGAGTCGGTGATGCTGTCCAAACATTTTGTCTTCTGCTGTCCCTTTCTCTTTTTACCCTCAATGTTTCCCAGCAACAGAGTCTTTTCCAGTGAGTCAGCTCTTTTATATCAGGTAGCCAAAGTATTGGAGGTTCAGCTTCACCATCAGTCCTTCCAATGAATATTTAGGATTGATTTCTTTTAGGATTGTCTGGTTTGATTTTCTTGACATCCAAGCAACTCTCAAGAGCTCCAACACCACAGTTCATCACTTCTTTGGTGTTCATCCTTCTTTATGGTTCAACTCTCATATTCATACATAACTACTGGAAAAACCATAGCTTTGACTATATGGACTTTTGTCAGCAAAGTAATGTCTCTGTTTTTTAATATGCTGTCTAGATTTATCATGGCTTTTCTTCCAAGGATAAAGCATCTTTTAATTTCATGGCTACAGTCACCATCTGCAGTGATTTTGGAGCCCAAGAAAATAAAGTCTGTCACTGTTTCCATTGTTTCCCCATTTATTTGCCATGAAATGGGACCAGATGCCATGATCTTAGTTTTTTGAATGTTGAGTTTTAAGCCAGCTTTTTCCACTCTCTTCTTTCACCCTCATCAAGAGGCTCTTTAGTTCCTCTTCTCTTTTTGACATAAGGGTGGTGTCATCTGCATATGTGAGATCATTGATATTTCTCCCTGAAATCTTGATTCCAGCTTGTGCTTCAAGAGCCTGGCATTTCACATGATGTACACTGCATATAAGTTAAATAAGCAGGGTGACAATATACATCCTTGATGTACTACTTTCTCAATTTGGAGCCAGTCCATTGTTCCATGTCCAGTTCTGTTACTTCTTGATCTGCATAGAGGTTAAGTGTCCATAAACCCTCACTGTTCAAGGGTCAGCTATATTCACATACATACTGGTTTCCATATCTAAACACTTACATCTTCACATGGCCAGCACTTGTATTATGAGGCATAGCACATACAATTTATGTATAGAATATATCTGTTATATTCAGGGTAATAGGATCAATATATACTGGAATTTTACTCCTATAGCTAGTTTTGAGATAAAAGAGCAGTATTTAGGTTTTAATTCTCCATTTTCATTGTATAGGTGGCGTGGCCAACTGTATGGATGGCCATCGTTTTAGCCTAACCAGGCTCTTGTAATAAAATACCATAGACTGGGTGGCTTAAACACAGGAATTTGTTTCTCAGAGTTACGGAGGTCAAGTCCAAGATTAAGGTGCCAGCCACCTGGGTTCCCTGAAGAGGTCCTGCTTCTTGGTTTGCAGACTGCCAACTTCTCACTGTGTCTTCACATGGACAAGCTCTCTGGTATCTCTTTTTACAAGGACACAAACCAGGTCCTGCTTCCTGGTTTGCAGACTACCAAATTTCTCACTGTGTCTTCACATGGACAAGCTCTCTGGTATCTCTTTTTATAAGGACACAAATCCCATCATGTGGGTCCCATGCTCATGGTCTCATCTAAACCTGTTGCTGTTGCTGCTAAGTCACTTCAGTCGTGTCTGACTCTGTGCGACCCCATAGACGGCAGCCAACCAGGCTCCTCTGTCCCTGGGATTCTCCAGGCAAGAATACTAGAGTGGGTTGCCATTTCCTTCTCCACATCTAAACCTAATAACCTCCAAATGCCATGAAATTAGAAGATGCATGTTTCTTGGAAGGAAAGCTATGACAAACCTAGACAGCGTATTAAAAAGCCAAGACGTCACTTTGTTGACAAACATCCGTATAGTTGAAGCTGTGGTTTGGTATGAAGGTATGGATGTGACAGTTGGACCATAAAGAAGGCTGAGTGCCTAAGAATGGAAGGTTTTGAACTGTGGTGCTGGAGAAGACTCTTGAGAGTCCTTTCGGCTGCAGGGAGATCAAATCAGTCAATTCAAAGGAACTCAACCCTGAACATTCATTGGAAAGACTGACGCTAAAGCTGAAACTCCAATATTTAGCTACCTGATGTGAAGAGCCTACTCATTGGAAAAGACCCCGATGATGGGAAAGACTGAAGGCAAAAGGAAAAGAGGAGGGCAGTGGATGAGATGGTTAGACAGCATCATCAACTTAATAGATATGAATTTGAGCAAACTCTGGCAAATGGTAGAGGACAGGGCAGCCTGGTGTACTGCAGTCCACAGGGTTGCAAAGTCAGACATGACTTAGCAACTGAACAGCAGCCACAGTGAGGGGGATTAGGGCTTCAACATATGGCTTTGGGGAGTCATAATTCAGTCCATGGCAGGCATGTTTAGCTGTTTATTTTTCTTTAAAAAAATTTTTTATTGAAGGATAATTGCTTTACAGAATTTTGCTGTTTTCTATCAAACCTCAACATGACTCAGCCATAGGTATACATATATCCCCTCCCTCTTGAACCTCCCTCCCATCTCCCTCCCCATCCCACCCCTCTAGGTTGATACAGAGCCCCTGTTTGAATTTCCTGAGCCATACAGCAAATTCCTGTTGGCTATCTATTTTAGATTTGGTAATGTAAGTTTCCATGTTACTCTTTCCATACATCTCACCCTCTCCTCCCCTCTCCCCATGTCCATGAGTCTATCCTCTCTGTCTGTTTCTCCACTGCCGCCCTGTAAATAAGTTCTTCGGTACCATTCTTCTAGATTCCGTGTATATGTGTTAGAATACGATACTTATCTTTTCCTTTCTGACTCACTTTCCACTGCATAATAGGCTCCGGGTTCATCCATCTTATCAGAAGTAAGTCAAATGCATTCCTTCTTATGGCTGAGTAATATTCCATCATGTATATGTACCAAAACTTCTTTATCCATTCACTGGTAGATGGACATCTAGGTTGCTTCCATGTTTTAGCTATTGTAAATAGCGCTGCCGTGAACAATGGGATACATGTGTCTTTTTCAATTTTGGTTTCCTCAGGGTATATGCCTAGGAGTGGGATTGCTGGGTCATATGGTAGTTTTATTCCTAGTTTTTTAAGGAATCTCCATACCGTCTTCCATAGTGGCTGTATCAATTTAGATTCCCACCAACAGTGCAAGAGCATTCCCGTTTCTCCACACCCTCTCCAGCATTTACTGTTTGTAGACTTTTTGATGGGGAGAAGGCAATGGCACCCCACTCCAGTACTCTTGCCTGGAAAATCCCATGGGCGGAGGAGCCTGGTGGGCTGCCATCCATGGGGTCGCTAAGAGTCGGACATGACTGAGCGACTTCACTTTCACTTTTCACTTTCATGCATTGGGGAAGGAAATGGCAACCCACTCCAGTGTTCTTGCCTAGAGAATCCCAGGGATGGGGGAGCCTGGTGGGCTGCCGTCTATGGGGTCACACAGAGTCGGACACGACTGAAGTGACTTAGCAGCAGCAGCGGCAGCAGTAGCAGCAGACTTTTTGATGAGAGCCATTCTGACTGTTGGGAGGTGATATCTCATTGTAGTTTTGATTTGCATTTCTCTAATAATGAGTGATGTTGAGCATCTTTTCATGTGTTTGTTGGCCATCTGTATGTCTTCTTTGGAGAAATATCTGTTTAGGTCTTTTCCCCACTTTCTGATTGGGTTGTTTTTCTGGCATTGAGTTGTATGAGCTGCTTATATATTTTGAAAATTAATCCTTTGTCACTTATTTCATTTGCTATTATTTTCTCCCACTCTAAGGGTTGTCTTTACACCTTGCTTATAGTTTCCTTTGCTGTGCAAAATCTTTTAAGTTTAAAATCAGGTCCCATTTGTTTACTTTTGTTTTTATTTCCAATACTCTAGGAGGTGGGTCATAGAGAATCTTGCTTTGATTCATGTCATCGAGTGTTCTGCCTATGTTTTCCTCTAAGAGTTTCATAGTTTCTGGTCTTACTTTTAGGTCTTTAATCCATTTTGAGTTTATCTTTGTGTATGATGTTAGAAAGTGTTCTAATTTCATTCTTTACATATAGCTGTCCAGTTTTCCCAGCACCATTTATTGAAGAGGCTGTCTTTGCCCCATTGTATATTCTTAACTCCTTTGTCAAAAATAAGGGACCCATAGGTGCAAGGGTTTATTTCTGGGCTTTCTATCTTGTTCCATTGGTCTATATTTCTGTTTCTGTGCCAGTACCATACTGTCTTGATTACCACAGCTTTGTAGTATAATCTGAAGTCGGGAAAGTTGATTCTTCCAGCTCCATTCGTCTTTCTCAGGACTGCTTTGGCTATTTGGGATCTTTTGTGTTTCCATATGAAATGTGAAAATTTTTGTTATAGTTCTGTGGAAAATGTCATTGGTAATTTGATAGGGATCACATTGAATCTGCATTGCATTTGGTAATATAATCATTTTCACAATATTGATTCTTCCTACCCAGGAACATGGAATATCTCTCCATCTGTTTATGTCACCTTTGATTTCTTTCCTTAGTGTCTTATAATTTTCTGTGTACAGTTCTTTTGTCTCCTTAGGTAAGTTTATTCCTAGACATTTAATTCTTTTTGTTGCAATGGTGAATGGGATTGATTCTTTAATTTTTCTTTCTGATTTTTCAGTTATTCTATAGAAATGCAAGTGATTTCTGTGTATTGATTTTGTATCCTGCAATTTTGCTAAATTCACTGACTAGCTCTAGTAATTTTCTGACACTATCTTTAGGGTTTTCTATGTACAGTATCATGTCATCTGTAAACAGAGATTTACTCCTTCTTTTCCAATATAGATTTCTTTTATTTCTTTTTCTTCTCTGATGGCTGTAGCTAGGACTTCCAGAATTATGTTGAATAATAGTGACAAAAGTGAACACCCTTGTCTTGTTCCTGATCTTAGGGGGAATGCTTTCAGTTTTTCACCATTGAGAATAATGTTTACTGTAGGCTTATCATATATGGCCTTTACAATGTTGAGGTAGGTTCCTTCTATGCCCATTTTTTGAAGAGTTTTAATCATAAATGGATGTTGAATTTTGTCAAAGACTTTTTCTGCATCTATTGAGATTATCATGATTTTTATCTTTCAATTTGTTAATATGGTGTATAACATTGATTGATTTGCATATATTGAAGAATCCTTGTGTTTCTGGAATAAACCCAACTTAATCATAGTGTATGAGCTTTTTGATGTGTTGCTGAATTCTGTTTGCTAAAATTTTGTTGAGAATTTTTGCATCTATGTTCATCAGTGATATTAGCCTGTAGTTTTCTTTTTTGCTGCTGTCTTTGGTTTTGGTATCAGGGTGATTGTGGCCTCGTACCAACCTAGAGAGCATATTCAAAAGCAGAGACATTACTTTGCCGACTAAGGTCCGTCTAGTCAAGGCTATGGTTTTTCCAGTAGTCATGTATGGATGTGAGTTGGACTGTGAAGAAGGCAGAGTGCCAAAGAATTGATGATTTTGAAGTGTGGTGTTGGAGAAGACTCTTGAGAGTCCCTTGGACTGCAAGGAGATCCAACCAGTCCATTCTGAAGGAGATCAGCCCTGGGATTTCTTTGGAAGGAATGATGCTAAAGCTGAAACTCCAATACTTTGGCCACCTCATGTGAAGAGTTGACTCATTAGAAAAGATTCTGATGCTGGGAGGGATTGGGGGCAGGAGGAGAAGGGGATGACAGAGGATGAGATGGCTGGATGGCATCACTGACTCGATGGACATGAGTCTGAGTGAACTCTGGGAGTTGGTGATGGACAGGGAGGCCTGGTGTGCTGTGATTCGTGGGGTCGCAAAGAGTTGGACACGACTGAGCGATTGAACTGAACTGAACTGAACTGAGAATGAGTTTGGAAGTATTCCTTCCTCTACAATTTTTGGAAAGAGTTTTAGAATAGGCATTAGCTTTTCTCTATATGTTTGATAGAATTCTCCTGTGAAGCCATCTGGTCCTGGGCTTTTGTTTTTTGGGAGATTTTTGATCACAGCTTCAACTTCAGTGCTTATAATTGGGTTGTTCATAATTTGTATTTCTTCTCAGTTCAGTCTTGGAAGGTTCGATTTTTCTAAGAATCCATCCATTTCTTCCAGGGTTTCCATTTTATTGCTATATAGTTGTTCATAATAGTCTCTGATAATCCTTTGTATTTCTGTGGTGTCTGTGTAACCTCTCCTTTTTCATTTCTAATTTTGTTGATTTGATTCTTCTTTTTCTCTTGATGAGTCTGACCTAAGTTTGTCAATTTTATCTTCTTAAAGAACCAGCTTTTAGTTTTATTAATCTTTGCTATTGTTCCTTTCATTTCTTTTTCATTTATATCTGCTCAGATCTTTATGATCTTTTTCCTTCTACTAATTTTGGGGGGTTTTGTTCTTCTTCTTCCAGTTGTTTTAGGTATAAAGTTAGGTTGTCTGTTAGATATTTTTCTTGTTTCTTGAGGTAGGATTTAAACTTCCCTCTTTTGATGCATCCCATAGGTTTTGAGTTGTCATGTTTTCATTGTCATTTGTTTCTATAAATTTATTTCCCTTTTGATTTCTTCACTAATTTGTTGGTTATTTAGACACATGTTTAATCCCCATGTGTTTGTGTTTTTTATAGTTTTGTTCTTGTAATTGGTATTTAGTCTCATAGCATTTTAGTGGGAAAAGATGCCTGATACAATTTCAATTTTCTTAAATTTACTGAGGTTTCATTTGTGACTCAAGATGTGGTCTGTCCTCGAGAATGTTCCATGTGCACTTGAGAAGGTGTATTCTTCTGCATTTGGATGGAATGTCCTGAAGATATCAATGAGATCCATATCATCTAATGTATCATTTAAAATTTGTGTTTCCTTATTAATTTTCTGTTTTAATGATCTGTCCATTGGTGTGTGGTGTTAAAGTCTCCTACTATTATTGTGTTACTGTCAAATTCTCCTTTTATGTCTGTTAGAGTTTGTCTTTTGTATTGAGGTGCTCCTATATTAAGTGCATAGATAATTACAATTGTTATGTCTTCCTCTTGGATTGATCCCTTGATCATTATGTAGTGTCCTTCCTTATCTCTTGCAATATTCTTTATCTTAAGATCTATTTTGTCTGATATAAGGATTGCTACTGCAGCTTTCTTTTGCTTCCCATTTGCATGGAATATATTTTTCCATCTTCTCAATTTTAGTCTCTATGTGTCTTTAGGTTTGAAGTGGGCTTCTTGTTGACAGCATATATATGGGTCTGGTTTTTGTATCCATTCAACCAGTCTGTGTCTTTTGGTTGGAGCATTTAACCCATTTACATTTAAAGGAATTGATATATATTTTCCTATTGCCATTTTCTTAATTGTTTGGGGTTGACCTTGTAGGTCTTTTTTCTTCTCTTGTTTTTCTTGACTATATAAGTCCCTTTAACATTTGTCATAAAGCTGGCTTGGTAGCAATGAATTCTCTTAACTTCTGCGTGTCTGAAACACTTTTTATTTTTCCACCAGTTTTGAATGAGATCCTTGCCAGGTATAGTAATCTTGGTTGTAGATTTTTCCCTTTCAGTACTTCAAATATATCCTGCCATTCCCTTCTAGCCTGCCTAGTTTCTGTTGAAAGATCAGCTGTTACGTGTATGGGGTTTCCTTTGTATGTTACTTGTTGCTTCTCCCTTGCTGCTTTTAATATTCTTTCTTTATGTTTAGTCTTTGTTAATTTGATTAGTACATGTCTTGGCATGTTTCTCCTTGGGTTTATCCTGTATGGGACTCTTTGTGCCTTTTGAACTTGACTAACTCTTTCCTTTTCCATCTTGGGGATATTTTAAACTATAATCTCTTCAAAAATTGTCTCATACCCTTTATTTTTCTCTTCTTCTGGGACCCCTATAATTTGAATGTTGGTGCATTTGATATTGTCCCAGAGGTCTCTGAGACTATCCTCAGTTCTTTTCATTCTTTTTACTTTATTCTACTCTTCAGAAGTTATTTCCACCATTTTATCTTCCAGCTCACTGATTCATTCTTCTGCTTCAGATATTCTCCTATTGATTCCTTCTAGAGTATTTTTAATTTCAGTAATTGTGTTGTTTGCCTCTGTATGTTTATTCTTTAATTCTTCTAGGTCTTTGTTAATTGATTTCTGCATTTTCTCCATTTTGTTTTCAAGGTTTTTGATTATCTTTACTATCATTATTCTGAATTCTTTTTTAGGATGTTTGCCAATTTCCTCTTTATTTATTTGGACTTCTGTGTTTCTAGTTTGTTCCTTCATTTGTGTAGTATTTCTCTGCCTTTTCATTATTTTTTTTAACATTGTGTTTGAGGTCTCCTTTTCCAAGGCTTCAAGGTTGAATTGTTTCTTCCTTTTGGTTTCTGCCCTCCTAAGGTTGGTCCAGCGGTTTGTGTAAACTTTGTATAGAGTGTGATTTGTACTGAGTTTTTGTTTGTTTGTTTGTTTTCCCTCAGGTGGGCAAGGCTAAGTGAGGGGTAATCCTGTCTGCTGATGTTTTGTAGTTTTTTTTTGTTGTTGTTGTTGTTTAGATGAGGCATCCTGCACAGGGTGCTACTTGTGGTTGGGTGATGCCAGATCTTGTATTCAAGTGGTTTCCTTTGTGTGAATTCTCACTCTTTGATACTCCCTAGGGTTACTTCTCTGATCCCCCACTGGCTGAGGGCGGGTCCAGTCCTACTAACACTCCTGTTTTCCCCCCTAGTTCCTTCATCCTATTGAGTTTTGCATGATTCTATATATCTTTTTCCACTGGTCAGGTACTCCTGTCTGCTGTCAGCTGGTGTTCTTCATGCATTTCTGTGTCTAAAGGTGTAGTCCTGATGTATCTGTGGAGAAAGATGTACTCCATGTCCACCTACTCCTGCCATATTGTTCTTGTCTCTGTTTAGCTGTTTCTAACCTACACATAGATCAGTCCAGCAAAGGATTTGGGTATTGTTCAAGATGGTGAAAGCAACATAAGTGGAAATAGCATTATGTAATGCATTCTCTTCAAGAAATAGATGTAGGGCAAAGAAATTCACTGGCTAGTGACTAGGAGACCATGACTGTTTACTTTTGAATGTTCAGTCACCTTGGAATATCCATGCATCAAAAGGTATGTGGAATTCAAACTTTATCTAGGCTGACAGGCTCAGATTCCTAAAGAGCATAAACCTTTGGCATCCAAACTAACAAAAATTATTAACTAACCAAAAGGACAAGACATGGGTTTAGAAATGAGTTATACATTTTTCTTGTTGTGTGAATCTAGAAAAGTTAATATAGGGACAAAGTGGATGCTCTCAACAACTGGCAAAGAAGCAGAGAAAAATTAGAAAGTCTCAAAGCCACAACAAAGAAAAAAACTATTTATTGCTGCTGAGATGCTTTATTTAAACTGCATCACAACTTTTAAAGAAATATTATTGTCCCCATTCTATAGATGAAGAAACTGAGGCCTGGGGAGTTTAAAAAATTTTTGCAGAGTCAACTTGGCAGTGAGTGGCAGTGAGGCTCTGAAGTGGCCCTCTTTCAAATTAACCACATGCCCCTGAACTATCCATTGTATTGGGTTGGCCAAAAAGTCCATTTTGGTTTTTCCATACTAACTTATGGAACAATCTGAACGAACTTTTTGTCCAAGCCAGTATTATCACCATAACTGCTCTAGTCAGTTGTACTGTATACAGACAGTGCCATTTTAAAGTACAGGAAATTAGGCAATGTAGAATGTGATTCTATGTGCTGTGACTAAGACCTAACTCAGCCAAATAAATAAATATTTTTTCATGTGTTTGTATGTGTGTTCAGTTACGTCTGACTCTTTTGCAACCCCATGGACTGTAACCTGCCAGGCTCAGAAAATTCTATGGAATTTTCCAGGCAAGAATACTGGAGTGGCTTGCCATTTCTGGCTTCAGGGGATCTTCCCAATGCAGGGATCAAACCCACATTTCTTGCATCTCCTGAATTGGCAGATGGATTCTTTACCACTGCACCACCTAGGAAGCAGTTTCTTAAAAAAAATATTTCCAATCCATGGTTGGTTGAATCCATGGATATGGAATTCAAAGACATGGAGGGCCAACTGTATTTTTAATTTTCAATATGTTTTATTTAAAAGATAGTACAATTTTCAGAGTTCAAATTCTAAAATATAGCAGTGATTCCACAGGTCTGAAGTATCTCCCGTTAAGCACCTCATCTCTCAGGGTTTCAGTGAATTAAGCCCTGCTCCTCAACCCTGTGAGCCTGGAATGGAGCAAAGTACTTTCCACTTAATGATCCCCGTGGCAAGAAACCACTACCCATATCCTCTTCCATAGATAAGGAAAGAAAGGGATACTCAAGAGAGTTGTCCAAAGTCAGTGGGTGGAACCAGAAATCAAACCCAAGCCATAGGCCCTGCAGGTGCTGTTCACACCGCTGGCCTTTGCTACAAAGGTTCAGGAAATGTTCTTGCGTGGGCAAGAACCTGGGGGGCAGGGGAAATAGATGGGAGCCTGGGGTCACTTCTCCTGTTAATTGCTTGAAAATGTTTCCCTCTACAAGGGGTTGATGTCACTGACCTCCGTACTCTTAGAGTAGAAAGAGTGGCTGTTAGTGAAGCAGGAAATCGTCCAATGACATAAGGACATCCCCTCGGTTTACTCTGCCAGCCCTGAATCCTGCCTGCCAGGTGCGTGGCCACATGCCACATCCTGTCCTGTCCTCCCAGCTACAGCAGAGCAGTCGGGCCACATGGAATTAGAAGGTTTATGTTCACCTCAAAACCTTCCCTCTGTGTGAGCTGCAATTAATTCTGCTCATTTCCATCCCACAGACTGGCCACCTCCTTCGTATCCACCAGACAGTTAATACTTGCCGTGTAAAATATTTCTTCATTTGTTTGCATGGGAACAAACTGAGATATAGCAAGATTTCATGCCAGCAACAAGGATTATTATTACCCTTATTGTACAGAGGAGAAAATTTGGGATCAGAGAGGTTGAGTAACTTGCCCAAGGGCACACTGCTGGGAACCATGCTGCCTGCCTGTCTGCCTGACTCCAGAGCCCATGTGTTGGCACTGCCTCGACTGAGTTAGGGGCACAGACCAGACTAGAAGCAAGTGTTTCTGCATCTGTTTCAAAGCCCTTTCCAGTCATTACACTGCTTCCCTCCCTGAGATGAACTGAACATTGGGTCACCATTTTCTAACACATCTTAGTGCCAACACTGTGAGTGTCTTACTGCCAAGGAAGGTGCTGTGGGATGAACCATGGGGTGCTGGCCCTGATGGGAGCCCCATATCTGATTTTCTTCAGATGGCTCCAGCTGCTCTGGCTCTTTAGTTCCTAACCTCTACCACTTCAATCAGAGTGAAATGCCTTTTGTAGCACAACCACTTTCCTGCAAAATTAATCCTCTAGCTGAAAGATCAGACAGTTTTCTCACAAGTGACTACCTTCACTGCAGCTCATGGGGCACTGCTGGTTGGCTGCTCAGGGGCGGTGGAAGCATCACTGAAGGTGTGACACACAGCCCCTGGTTGGAGCATCGTCACATCTATCACACCATGAGTTTCCTCTTCGGCGTTTGTTGGTTGTTTCCCTACTTCTGTTTTCCCTTCTCTAGATGACAGAAGCCTGATGCTAATTAGTTAAAACACTGTTTCCCCAGTCACGAAGGGGATTTGGGTAGACTAGACCCTCCCCTACCCCTACGCCCCAAGCTCCAGGATGAACTTGCTTGCTTGAGCTGATCAATTAGCTGGAAGTGGTTCAGGCATTGGCCTGCTACACAGGCCCGGGCTGAGCAGAGTACTCCCCTTGATCCAAAATTGAGCCTTCCACCCATGCTCGTCCATACCAAGTAGATCTCCTAGTTACTTCTGAGAAAATGAACATAGAAACTCCCTTCCCTCAACAATATGGTGTGAGGGTGACAGCTCTGTGGCCATGGCAGCCACCTGCCACCCTCAGAGGGACATCTGGAGGTGCTAACAGAACTCTGGAGTCTGAAGATAAACTTGAGCCTGTGGGAGACAGAACAAGATGCAGAGAACCTGGGTCTTTGGAGACACAGCTGAGCTGCTGGATCAAGCCTCACCTGAAGCCAGTACTCTCCTGGCCTTTGAGTTATGTGAACCAGGCAAGTCTCTCTGTAGTCTAAGCCAGCTTTCTGTCCCTGTTAACACAGAGGGCTGTGCTCCTGTCCTTGAAAGTTGCTTCCATGACTGTTTGGTCTGCTTTTCTTCCACATCTGCTAACACTGTGCTTTGCTCAGACTAGGGGCAAACATGCTTTTGCAAAGTAAAAATACTTCACTATTCATCTTTCAATGCATCTGTGAAATCAGCCTGTGGTGCTATGGTGCTTATTGCACTCCTTGACACACAGACATTTTTCATAGCTAGACCTGTGCACTAATCTGCCATGACGAGGCTGAAAATCTTACAGTTTTCTAATGCACACTGAATGCTGCAGGCAGAAAGCACATAAGATAAGTGATATTTGTGAGCTGTATCATGTTACCCTAAACAGGAATGATTTTGGTCCATCAAGCACTATTCCAGCCATTCAGAGAAAGGTATGAATTTTTATTTGTTTCCTATTCCTTTACCCTAGAAGGAATTGTTATATTAAAAAGAATTCCTTGGGAAACTTCTAATTAATTAGAATTTTGTACACAACCAAAGGGAATAAATTCTTAGAATCTGTTGCTATGGTGGAATCATTACATACAACTGTTTTACTGAACAATGTATTTTTTTAGTGCCCATCTCTGAGGAATACAAAAACTTTAACAGTTTTTTGCATAAGGGTTATGATTTTGATGCCTGAAAAACACCCGTGTTGCCTTGAGTGGGTTGTTTAACTTCATTAAGCCAGATCTTCCTCTGTAAAATACAAGAGTGGGTCACAGGAAAGTTCTTTGTTTTAATATTACTTAGCTGTTTACTATTGGAGAAGGCAATGGTGACCCACTCCAGTACTCTTGCCTGGAAAATCCCATGGGTGGAGGAGCCTGGTAGGCTGCAGTCCATGGGGTCGCTAAGACTCAGACACGACTGAGCGACTTCACTTTCACCTTTCACTTTCATGCATTGGAGAAGGAAATGGCAACCCACTCCAGTGTTCTTGCCTGGAGAATCCCAGGGAAGGGACAGACTGGTGGGCTGTCGTCTATGGGGTCGCACAGAGTCGGACACGACTGAAGCGATTTAGCAGCAGCAGCAGCAGCAGCAGCTGTTTACTATGCAAAATTGGCATTCTGACTACCCAGTGGTGTTTTCTCCAAGGGACTCAGAAGGGATTGGGATTGCCCTCACGCATGAAGTGCCTTGCCTGGAGACCGGAGGACATGGGCCCTCCATAAGTGTTGGTGGAGGACTTCCCTGGTGATCCAGTGGTGGAGAGTCCACTTGCCAGCGCAGAGGACATGTGTTTGATTCCTGCTTGGGTAAGATCTCACATGCCACGGAGCATCTATAACTGTTGCGCACCATGACTACTGAACCCGTGGTCCAGAGCCCACGAGCCGCAACTACTGAAGCCTGCATGCCCTAGAGTCCATGCTCCATAACTCGAGAAGCCACCACAGAGGGAAGCCCACGCAGCTAGGGTAGCCTCCACTCACCACAACTAGGGAATGCCCTCACTCCGCAACAAAGACCCAGTGCAGCCAAATAGTTAAATACATCTTACAAAAAAGAGTCAGTGGAAGGAAATTAAACAAGAAGGGAAGGGCCGGTTCTGTTTGAATCAATCTATCCGAAGAATTGCTTGAGATCTCCCTCTGTGCTTTACCCTGGCTAAGGGTGGAGGCGGGAAGTGTACCTGGCCCTCAGCTTGGATTGGTTGTTGGTTTGCAGAGACAAACCCAACATGCATGAAATAGCAACAGACATGAGAGTTCACAATTAAATGCTGTTGTGGATGACAGAGACCGTGAAGAGCTGAAAGGGTTTATTGGGCTGGGGTCCTTAGAGGGTGGAAAAGGTCAGGGGAGGTTTACAGAAGATGAAGGACTTGAGATGATCCTCAAAAAGAAGGATTTGGAATATGTGTGTGTGTGTGTGTGTGTGTGCGCACGCGCGTGCATGTGTGTGTGCATGTGCACATGTGTGTGGGAGGAAGGCTCAAGGAAGATGAAATCTCATATTTGAGTCTCTGCTCTGCCTTGGCCTCTGGTGTAGTAGGCTGGGACTCCTGCCGCTACTGTATCTTTAAAGCTTCTTTTCTTCAGTGCTGTGGAAAATCACCAGGGTAGACTATTATGACTCTGACTTAAGCCTTGGCCTCAGACTGTGCACATTTCCTGCATGGCAATGCAACAACCACCAGTAACATAACCCGCACATTAGGGAGCCAGTAAATAAATAAACCTTTACATTCCAGGTCAATCCATCCAGCCTTGGACAATGACTTACGGCTTGTACTGCTAGGTTAAATGTTAATCAAGGGTGCCCAAGTCAGCTTACACACAATTTCTGGAGGAAACACACAATGGCCATGAGCCTGGTCTGTGAACACAGCCTGGGCTGCTAAAATGAGATCATCTGGACATGAAGCCGTAGAAAGAGGAGGGAGAAACCGTAGAGTAAGATGCCATCAAAAAACCACAAACTCACTCACTCAGATAACGTGGAAAGCCGCCCACAATCATTTTTAAAGTCGACACAAATAATCAGAGAGCTTCTCAAAGACTCCTAAGTCAGTCAGTTCGGTCGCTCAGTTGTGTCTGACTCTTTGTGACCCCATGGACTGCAGCACA
The DNA here is from genome assembly GCA_006410935.1 of Redunca redunca. Lineage (NCBI taxonomy): Eukaryota > Metazoa > Chordata > Mammalia > Artiodactyla > Bovidae > Redunca > Redunca redunca. The sequence continues at coordinate 417,937 of SJYQ01000134.1, read as the reverse complement.
CCAGGCTTCCCTGTCCACGACTAACTCCCTGAGCTTACTCAAACTCATGCTCATTGTGTTGGTGATGCCATCCAACCATCTCATCCTCTATTGTCCCCTTCTCCTCCTACGTTCAATCTTTCCCAACATCAGGGTCTTTTCCAATGAGTTGGTTCTTCACATAAGGTGGCCAAAGTGTTGGAGTTTCAGCTTCATCATCAGTCCTTTCAATGAATATTTAGGACTAATTTCCTTTAGGATAGACTGGTTGGATCTCCTTGCAGTCCAGGGGACTCTCAAGGGTCTTCTCCAACACCACAGTTCAAAGCCTCAATTCTTCGGCGCTCAGCTTTCTTCACAGTCCAACTCTCACATCCATATGTGACTACTGGGAAAATGATAGCTTTGACTATTTGGACCTTTGTTGGCAAAGTGATGTCTCTGCTTTTTAATATGCTGTCTAGGTTGGTCATAGCTTTTCCTCTAAGGAGCAAGCATCTTTTAACTTCATGGATGCAATCACCATCTGCAGTGATTTTGGAGCCCACCAAAGTAAAGTCTGTCACTGTTTCCCTTGTTTCCCCATCTGTTTGCCATGAACTGATGGGACTGGATACTCTGATCTTAGTTTTTCTGAATGTTGAGTTTTAAGCCAACTTTTTCACTCTCCTCTTTCACTTTCATCAAGAGGCTCTTTAGTTCTTCTTCACTTTCTGCCATAAGGATGGTATCATCTGTGTATCTGAGGTTACTGATATTTTTCTCAGAAATCTTGATTCCAGTTTGTGTTTCATCCAGCCCAGCGTTCCTCATGATGTACTCTGCATAGAAGTTAAATAAGCAGGGTGACAATATACAGCCTTGATGTACTCCTTTCCCAGTTTTGAACCAGTCTGTTGTTCCATGTCCAGTTCTAACTGTTGCTTCTTGACCTGCATACACATTTCTCAGGAGGCAGGTCAGGTGGTCTGGTATTCCAATCTCTTTCAGAATTTTCCACAGTTTGCTATGATCCACACAGTCAAAGGCTTTGGTGTAGTCAACAATGCAGAAATAGATGTTTTTCTGGAACTCTCTTGCTTTTTACATGATCCAGCGGATGTTGGCAATTTGATCTCTGGTTCTTCTGTCTTTTCTAAATCCAGCTTGAACATCTGGAAGTTCATGGTTCATGTACTGTTGAAGCCTGGATTGGAGAATTTTGAGCATTACTTTACTAGCGTGTGAGATGAATGCAATTGTGAGGTAGTTTGAATATTCTTTGGCATTGCCTTTCTTTGGGATTGGAATGAAAACGGACCTTTTCCAGTCCTGTGGCCACTGCTGAGTTTTCCAAATTTGCTGGCATATTGAGTCAGCACTTTCAAAGCATCATCTTTCAGGATTTGAAACAGCTCAACTGGAATTCCATCACCTCCACTAGCTTTGTGCATAGTGATGCTTCCTAAGGCCCACTTGACTTCACATTCCAGGATGTCTGGCTCTAGGTGAGTGATCACACCATCATGGTTATCTGGGTCATAAAGATCTTTTTTGTATAGTTCTTCTGAGTATTCTTGCCACCTCTTCTTAATATCTTCTGCTTCTATTATGTCCACACCATTTCTGTCCTTTATTGTGCTCATCTTTGCATGAAATGTTCCTTTGGTATCTCTAATTTTCTTGAAGAGATCTCTAGTCTTTCCCATTCTATTGTTTTCCTCTATTTCTTTGCACTGATCACTGAAAACAGGCTTTCTCATCTCTCCTTGCTATTCTTTGGAACTCTGCATTCAGATGGGTATACCTTTCCTCTCTCCTTTGCCTTTAGCTTCTCTTATCAGCTATCTATCAGGCCTTGTCAGACCACCATTCTGTGTTTTTGCATTTCTTTTTCTTGGAGGTGGTCTTGATCGCTGGCTCCTGTACAATATTACCAACCTACATCCATAGTTCTTCAGGCACTCTGTAAGGTCTAATCCCTTGAATCTATTTGTCACGTCCACTGTATAATCATAAGGGATCTGATTTAGGTCATACCTGAATGGTCTAGTGGTTTTCCATACTTTCTTCAATTTAAGTCTGAATTTGGCAATAAGGAGTTCATGAACTGAGCCACAGTCAGCTCCCAGTGTTGTTTTTGCTGACTGTATAGAGCTTCTATATCCTTGGCTGCAAAGAATATAATCAATCTAATTTCCATATTGACCATCTAGTGATGTTCATGTGTAGAGTCTTCTCTTGTGTCATTGGAAGGGGGCATTTGCTATGGCCATCACATTCTTTTGGCAAAAGCCTTTTAGCCTTTGACCTGCTTTGTTTTGTACTCAAGGCCAAATTTGCCTGTTACTCCAGGTAGTTCTTGACTTCCTACTTTTGCCTTCCAGTCCCCTATAATGAAGAGGACATATTTTCTGGGTGTTAGTTCTAGAAGATCTTGTAGGTCTTCATAGAACCATTCAACTTCAGATTCTTCAGCATTACTGGTCGGGGCATAGACTTGGATTACTGTGATATTGAATGGTTTGCCTTGGAAAGAGAGATCATTCTATTACTTTTGAGATTGCATCCAAGTACTACATTTTGGAGAAGAAAATGGCAACCCACTCCAGTACTCTTGCCTGTAAAATCCCATGGATGGAGGAGCCTGGTGGGCCACAGCCCATGGGGTTGCAAAGAGTCAGACAGAACTGAGCAACTTCACTTCCACTGCATTTTGCACTCTTTTGTTGACTATGATGGCTACTCCATTTCCTCTAAGGTGTTCTTGCCCACAGTGGTAGATATAATGTCCATCTGAGTTAAATATTCTAAGAGAACTGTATCCAGGAGTATCCATAATAATATCAGCTTCCTTTCTAAAATGCTCTATGGTTTATATCCCTTTGTTGATATCAAGTCAATGACCCCGAGAGATAGGCCTTATATCCATCTTAAGATGAACAAAACAGGTGTCAGAGAAAACAAATTCCTTATTATTCCTTATTATTAAAGTTGGAAGGACAAGTACCCATTTTTATCATGAGATTTAAGAACAAACCCAAGGGTACACCTGCCTAACCACATACTAAGAGACTGTTTTCCCACATTGTAGCTTTCTGAAACAAATTACAGTACACCTAAACAGTGGAATACTTAGCATTAAAATCTATTCTGAGGACCCATGTCTATTAACATAAAAGGATATTCATAATATACTGCTGAGTTAGATAAGTAGCCACTGATCAAATATGGGTTATCTATTTGAAAATAAAAAATATTTGCATACCAGAAACAAAACAAAAGCCAATGATGTATCCAAGTATAATCAAAAGATTGCTAATATTGTAGAATTATGGGTGTTTTATGCTTACCTCTTTCTTATTTTTGTATCTTTAAATTTTTCTTTGAGATTCTGCTTTTGAAATAAGTATTAAAAATCAAAACAAAAAAGCAAGAACAAAAAAGACAAATTCTACAGAAAAAGCTAAGAATCTTCTTACACTAAAATGATCATCCCAAAGATTTATCTCAGTATTTGGAATTTCTACCATTATCACTTTTTGGATGAAAGCTATTTCAAAAGACATATATTCCTAGAGCAGTGACACTAATTTCCACTCTCACATCTTTGTGGCTTAGAGACAGATGAGCCAACTCCCATGAAGAGAGGCCTGGAGCAGGTCTTGCAGGAAATTCACATTTGCCCCGAGTACAGGGGCAGCCCTCAAGGAGGACAGGGCTTCTCAGGGAGGGCCTGAGAAGCATAAACTCCTGGATGTCAGAAGGAGGTAAAAGGAGATGGGAAAAGGAAGCAGAAAAGTGATGCACCTGCTCTTGGTGAGGGAGGGGGTGTGACCAGATGGACTGGATGAACCCACAGACCATCTCAGCAACTGGCCTGAGCTCCTGTTAAGTGTTAGCGAAGTAGGTGTAAGTGGAACCATGTCTTTAGGCTGGTAAAGTCAAGCCCTGGACCTAGGTACTGAATTAATCAGTGTAGGGCCAAGGGATTAACCTCTGTGAGGAGGTCAGGGGTGGGGGTGTGTGTCAAGATGGAGGCTGGAGTGGGTAGGAGCCCTTGAGGGATTAACCCTGAATTAACAGTGGCGCCACCTGAGTTGTGGCCTTGTTATTTGACGTGGTGCTTTCTGTTGTTGTTTAAACTCGTAGAATCAAGAGTTTCCGTTATTGGCAACAGAAGCCTCCTAATGAGCCCACCCGTACTTAATGAGCACACGTGTGTGCCAGGCACTGTGTCTCAGCGCTGCATGTATTACTCCATTCAGTCCTCACACAGCCCCATGACAAACACACCATTGTCAGCCTCTGCTGGAGTACAGGGAAGGGCGGCCTGGGGAGGTTTAGGAACCTGCCCCCATTACACAACCGTGGGGAGGCTGGTGTGTGTTTGAACTCAGACTAGTTGATTTGGGAGTCCCAATCTGAGCCTCTCAACAGTGGTTCTGTTCACACTCATGTTTAATTAGGTAAACATGTGCATTGCTCAGCTGATGTATTTTATCCAGGATTTATTAGTAAGTGAAAAGAAAGTATTGAGCCACACTTTCAAAGCACGTTCTCTTCATGCACTCTGGTCTCCTCTGCAAAAGGCCAAAACCCAGATATCTAGTTTGTTTAGAGGGAGATGCTGGGTGCGAGGGGGAAAAGGTGATAGGGAGGGATACATCCTAAGAAGTTCACCTCCTGGCTCTCAGGCAGGGTATCAAAGTTCTTGAGCCTCAGTTATATCATCTGAGATAGGGGCGGTGGGGGAGACCCATCTCCAAGACGTGGAGAACTTTACAGCACATAAAGCACCTGGCACTAAGTCTAGCTAGTTAAAAACTAGCCAGTTAGACAGAACAAGGTATTATACTTAATGGAAAACATGGTCCTGTGCTGGTTAGGAGCCCAGGCTTGGGAGTTCAGGCTGACCAGAATTCCCTTCTTGCCTTAGTTTCCTGCTTTCTCCCTAAAATGAAAATAGTTATCTGCTATATATATTCGACCTCCATTCCAGACCATAAACTGAGATTATAATGAGTTGGTTCTATACTATTCTCTATATATTTATTCTCCAGATAATAGTCTTAGAAATTATAATCTAATAGAGAGACAGAGACAAGAAAGCAGACAGCAATGTGGTCCATGAAATTCTAAGATGGAGAAATGAATGGTTCAGAGGACTGCGTGGGGATTAGATTCAGCCTTGGCTTGGAGAGTCAGGGGTGGCTCCCTGAGGAAGGGGCTTTTCAGGTAAGCTCTGAACCATGAGCAGGAGGGCTCCAGGTTGAAGGTGGCACAGGGAAATAGCAAAGAATACTTGGGTCTCGATTTGGGAAAGTAAAATATGACAATGCATATGAATTGGTTAATACAGTACCAGCAATTTGTCTCTGCACTTTAAATGGTGGTAATTTCCATATTTTATAACACTTGAAATCCATGTATTTCTCTATTCACATTTCTAGCTTCAGAATGAATGTTCTCCATTAACTCTGCAGTGGTTTTCCAACTCTCCGAAGCATTACTTTAGATGCCCTCCTAAAAAATTATGCCATCCTCTGAAGTGTTCAAGCAGCAGGGGAAAGGACGCCCTTCTTCCCTTCCTCACAGAAAATAAGTGGCAGGGAGAACAAAGTCTCAGTAAGTGAAAATAAAGAAGGCTGGCCTTTTGCTGAGGTTGCAGAAACACATCCATGACTCCCTTTACCAATGGTTCCATTCATTTTCAGTTCATCAGACAGGAAGAGAAAGCATAGAATTTTGTAATAGTTAAGTGATCTGCTCATGTTCACCCTATAGACAAAGCCTAGGGGTGCATGGTTTTGCTTCTGCTCTCTGGGCAAATATCCTGCATCTTGATGTATATTTATGCTTCTTCAGAATAATTTCTCCCTGAATCTGATTCTGTACACTCATTGGATTATTAGAGAAAGACAATATTCAGTTCTGGGGATAACATCTTAAGAGAGATATGAACCAAGTGAAGTATTGTATATGCACAGGAGAAGGTCATAGGGAGGTAATTATAACAAAAGTCAGGAGAGTGGGGAGGGGGGATGCTATGATTGGAAATGGACACCCTGGAAATTTCTGGAATCTAGCCATAATGTAAGTGCTCATTTTATAATTATTTTTAACTCTACATTTATATTTTTTACATACTTTTCTGTATATAAAAAAATGTAAAAATAAATCCTATGACCTTCTGTACAAATGGTGGCCTATCGAGCAAATCATTAATAAAATCATTCTCTAATGAACTTCCAGAGAGAAAATCTTTCTCCAAGAGCCTCTGTTAAGTGCTTCATTTATCTCTAAATTCAAGACCTTTGAGCACCACTGGTTTTGCTATAACTAGGAAAGGCTTCTTTTCAGATCCATCAGTGAATCTGGCTCTAATTCTCTGACAAGCAGGTTAGAGGGCTGGAGGGAAGATTTTCCTTCTTTGCTAACCTGTTTCTTGTGAAGAAAACAAGTTGGTGGGATCTGGTGTAGACTAGAAAACTAGTGTGTTTCTGAAATGAGGGTAATTGTTTCTAGAGGAACCTGGAAACATTAACCAGAGTCCTCCAGGGAGGGCCACTTGACAGATTATATTTTTGCTTCTTGCTTGTGCAGATTAGGAATAAGATTGGAGATATGCCTTGAGTTCCCCCTCTCCTACAATTCAAAATCTGTTAAACAAAGCAATATAGAAATCTAAAATGCATGAATGTGTTGTGCATTTTTGTTGCTCTCATGAAGGAGCGTCTGGCTTTGTTATTCTAAGTGGTTAGAAATTTTCAGGCATAGGTTTTCAAATACCAGAATCACTCCCTCAGTTGCCCTCTGCCATCTCAGAACCACTGTGGCTCCTAGAGAATAATCTCTGACCCTCACTGTCTTTATAAACACTTCATGAAGAGAACACTACATTAGAATAAATTATTTTAGGAGTTAAATGTTCCATTTCCCTCCAGCCACCAGTCAAATTTAATAGTACTGCAGCCATGAAATTAAAAGACGCTTACTCCTTGGAAGAAAAGTTATGACCAACCTAGATAGCATATTCAAAAGCAGACACATTACTTTGCCAACTAAGGTCTGTCTAGTCAAGGCTATGGTTTTTCCACTGGTCATGTATGGATGTGAGAGTTGGACTGTGAAGAAAGCTGAGTGCTGAAGAATTGATGCTTTTGAAGTGTGGGGTTGGAGAAGACTCTTGAGAGTCCCTTGGACTGCAAGGAGTTCCAAGCAGTCCATTCTGAAGGAGATCAGCCCTGGGATTTCTTTGGAGGGAATGATGCTAAAGCTGAAACTCCAGTACTTTGGCCACCTCATGCGAAGAGTTGACTCATTGGAAAAGACTTTGATGCTGAGAGGGATTAGGGGCAGGAGGAGAAGGGGATGAGAGAGGATGAGATGGCTGGATGGCATCACTGACTCGATGGATGTGAGTCTGAGTGAACTCCGGGAGTTGGTGATGGACAGGGAGGCCTGGCATGCTGCAATTCATGGAGTTGCAAAGAGTCGGATATGACTGAGCAACTGAACTGAGGAAATAAGGAGAACAGAGAAATGATTTAAATATGCTTTTCCATGGGAAAGCTATCACCAAAATCTAGAATGTAGGAAACTAGAGAGCAAACAACTTAAGGTTCCTCAATAAGCAAACTGTAAGAAAAAGAAAAAAAGAGACTTTAGAGTATATCAACCAAATGCAACAAATAAGTTAAAACATACATTAAAGAAACTAATAAGAGAATTGGGGAAATTTGAATACTGCCTGGATATTTGATGATATTAAGCAACCATTATTAATTTTGTAGTATAGAAATAGTTCCCTTTCTCTAACACCTGGGGTCTAGAGGTGACCAGATTCACATTGGTTTAGATATTTACTAGGAAAAAACAGAACACACAAACAAACCGGTGTGTTATGGGCTGAATTGTGTCCCACAAATTCATATGTCGAAGTCTTAACACCCAGTATGACTGCACTGGGAGACAGAGCCTGTAAGGAGGTAATTAAATGAAGCCAGAGACATCCCTGGTCTAGTGGTTAAGACCCTGTGCTCCCAATTCAGGGAGCCCCGGTTCAGTCCCTGGTCAGGGAGCCAAGATTCCACGCCTGACTTAGCAGTCAATAATAGCAACAATAATAAATTTAAACGAGATCATATGGGTGGGGTCCTAATCTGACTGTCACCTTAAAAGGAAGAGATGCCAGAGCTCTCTCTGTCCGAGTGCTCACACAGAGAGATTGTATGAGGACATAAGGGGAAGGCAGCCGTCTACAAGCCAGGCAGAGAGGCCTCCCCAGAAACTGAATGTTTTTGGAACTCTGATCTTGGACTTTGATTCTGCAGAACTGTGACAAAATGAATTCCTGCTGTGTGAGTGGCCCAGCCGGCAATGTATCCTTATGGCAGCATGAAGACTGATGCCCCGTGCCATCCTCGTTAAGAAGCCACCATCTTCCACATTCCGTTTTTGGTGTTCATGTACCAGGCACTGTACAGGGTTTATTTTCTTAAGTTAAATGATGCTGATCACTTAATCCAGTGAACAGACTTCAGAACTCACTGTGTGCCAGAAATAAGTCTATATTGGGGATACGGCAGAGAATGAGACCATATTCTGCCCTCGGGGAGTTTATACCCTAGTGGAGAAGAAAGGAAACAGCACTGGTGAGGGAACTCTGGTGCCCCAGGGCAAGTCATATTTCACATGAGAGATTTAAAATTTCTTTCCCTTCTCTTAAATGAACAGATCAGTGAGCATCTCTATGACCATGTTAATCAAGAACATAACCAACAGGAAGAAACACTTTCTTTTCTCCTTTAAAAAATTGCCAAATTTAACACAAATCTAAGTTTAAATGAGATTCACAATCTGCAAAATAGCTAACTAAAGGCTTTGGGGAAAAAAAAAAAACAAACTGTCCAAGCAAAGAAAGAAAAGGAAAGAATTGCTTCAGGAGATTATACAATAAACAACTTGTCAGACCATTGTTGGGAAAGCAACCCAGCCCTTCCACATGCATGCCTAGCCAAACTGCCAAATTCTGAGAGCCATGGTCTCCTTGCTGCGGTACAGCCTGGAAACCCTCTGGGAGGTAAGCTGGGTTAGAGTTACCCTTCTCTCAGTGGTCAGTGTCTGGCTGTGTCCATTGACCAATGTCTGAAAATCCTTGTTTTTTTTTTTCCGTGTGTTTTGTCTAATTTTTCAGTTGTTTGTGATGTGTATTCATTTTCTAGGATTGCTGTAAAAATTTACAAACTGGGTGGCTGAAAACAACAGAAAACTATAGCAATGTACTCTGCCATAGTTCTGGAGGCCAGAAATATGAAATCAAAGGACATGCCTTTTTTTTTTTTTAATTTTTACTTTAACTTTAGTTTACTTTACATTACTGTATTGGTTTTGCCAAACATTGACATGAATTGACCACGAGTGTACATGCGTTCCCAAACATGAATCCCCTCCCACCTCCCACCCCATACCATCTCTCTGGGTCCTCTCCTTGCACCAGTCCCAAGCATCCTGCATCCTGCATCGGACATCAACTGGCGATTCGTTTCTTACATGATAGTATACATGTTTCAATGCCATTCTCCCATCTCATCCCACCCTCTCCCTCTCTCTCTCCCC
>SJYQ01000134.1:350325-406403 GCA_006410935.1 Redunca redunca | reverse complement strand
GGCTATGAGATGTCAATGGTTTTGGAGTAATTTTGAGTTGCCTGTTTATAGAAGCTCAGGGGTGTGTTCCTGTGTTGCTGGAGAGTTTGCATGGTATGTCTTGCTCTGAAGCTTGTTTGCCCTTGGGCGGGGCTTGGTTTTAGTGTAGGTATGGAGGCGTTTGATGCGCTCCTATTGGTTAATGTTCCCTGGATTCAGGAGTTCTCTGATGTTCTCAGGCTTTGGACTTAAGCCTCCTGCTTCTGGTTTTCAGTTTTATTTTTACTGTAGCCTCTAGACTTCTCCGTCTACACAGCATCTTAGAAGCATCTTTCTCCTCTTTGGGCTTGGTCACCTTTCCACTCATAGATCCCAGCTTGCTTGACAGGGTTCGCCCAGGAGATGGAAGTCCTCGCTGAGTGGGCCGGACTTGGGAGAGTGCTTAGAGCGGCAAGTCACGACCGCGAGCTCCCCTCGGTGTGGCTCCAGGCGGAATCTGCTGTTCCCCAGCGCTGCCACCGCTGCCGCTGCCTGCTCTCTCTCCCTACACCCACACCCCCTAGGAGCTCGCCCGCTCCCTCGCTCGCGCTCTGCTTCCAAAGAACTCTCGGTCCTGGAGAGCCCAGGACATGCCTTCTGAAGGTTCTAGTGGAGACTCCTCTTCCAGCTTCTGGGGGCTGTCCTGGTGTCCCTAGAGTGTTCTGGCATCAGCTCCATCTCTGCCTCCATCCTCACACCACCTTGCCTCTGTGTGCCTGTGCTAACTCCCTTCGTTTCTCTCTCATAAAGACAGTGGTGACTTTCAGGGCCCACCTACATAATCTCCTCATCTTCAGATTCTCAATTTATACATCTGAAAGTAAGGTAATATTTCTTTCTTTTTTTTTTTTTCAAGGAAGGTAACATTTACTAGCCTAGGGATTAGGACTTGGTACTTTGGGGGGACATGATTCATGCTATTACAAGATGTGAGAGTAGATTAGGCCCCTGTTTTTCTGTTTTGTCCAGAAGCAGAAGACTGGTGAGGAAGTACAGCATGGGTAAGAAAAAAGGTGTATGGAATGAGGAAGAAAGAAATCCCAGAGATTTTGTCCTCCAAATAATCTGTTTTAACATTTTTTTTTTTTTTTACTAAATATTTAATATGTGTTGAGGACATAGGACTGAACAAAATATCCTTGCCTTCACGGAGCTAAGAATAGAATGGAATTAAGGTCTAGGAAATGCAATTGTTGGTGGGCAAGTGTCTGGAATTTATCCTAAATTAGTTTACTAAATCCTCACAAGATGAGTATTATTGCCTCTATCTTATGGATTGGAAAACTGACTTTCAAAAGGGTCTAGGGAGATGGGAGGGGATTCGTGTTTGGGAACGCATGTACACTCGTGGTGAATTAATGTCAATCTTTGGCAAAACCAATACAGTAATGTAAAGTAAACTAAAGTAAAAATAAAAATTATAAAAAAAAAAAAAAAACAACAACAAAAGGGTCTAGTGACTTGCCCAATGTCACTGAGTCAGCAAGTTGTAGAGTTGGGAATTGAAGCCCCAGTCTGGCTAACTCTAGAGTGAGGTCCTTCCAACAACCCTACAAGGCTTCCCTGTCAACTAGTTTAGACAGTAAGAATCATGTTTTTTGGACTCAAGACTCACTTCTTTATTTATGAGGTAAAGCTTTCTGACCCAGGGAAAGGTCTAGATTGGTTTCACAAAATGGGCAATAGAAGCTGTAACTGGAAATATCCATTACTTGATAACTATTTCCACTATTAGTCTGAAAACGAAGGATGTTGTATCTCACCACTAGGTTATATGAGATCATGAATGAGCAAAATATGATTAGGATTGATTAGAAAGAGAAACACGGAATGGGAACCCAGCCCAATAGTTAACATTCCACTACTGACATCAGGCCAGAAAACTTTTCAACTTAGGGGCAACACAGCCAATTTAAATAAGTCTCTCAAGCTCTAAGATAGCTCCCTACCTCCTCTACCCCCCACCTCTATCACTGTGCTCTGCCAGATTCGTGAGGCCATTTCTAAGGAAGGAAAGGTATCCCAGTGAATAGCCTGCCTCTCTGTCAACAATGAACCTGTTTATTCTCACTAGCCTTTCTTCTTGGGTCCTCTGTAAGATAAAAGGTAAAGTTGTTTATCATCTACTGCAGTACCTGGCATCAAATGTCGGTGACATTGATACAGCAGGATAAGAGAGCTCGTTCCAGGTGAAATGGATGATACTGTTTGGCCTGTTTATCAGCCAGCACGAGGGGAGGAAGGAAGGGAAACGGAGGATGGAGCAACGCACCACACAAAGGGATGGGTGAGCCGTGCCAACAGCCATCCCTTCCCAGGACACCGAAGAAGCCATTGTTACTGATTCTGCTTTTGCCTCCACAGGAGACGTGATCTCAGTTTAGAGGCTTATTTCCATCGCAGAACTATGCAGTCCATCCTGACCCAGGGGAGCCTGGAGATCAACATGCCCGGCCAGCCCCTGCTGGGACACGGGCTCCAGTGAATCTCCATCACACATGGTGAGTCTGCACCCCTCAGGGTGACCTCCACTGCTTCCTACAACTCTTGGGTCTCTGTGTCAAAACGGTGGAGCTTGTGATGTGGTGGACCACTTATCCTCTCCCCTGGCTCCATTTTATGTGGTCAGTGTTCCAGCGTTAAGGCTCCCTTCATCAAAATTGACGGAGAGGCAGGTGGCAGGAAGATTTTGTTGCTTTGGATTCTCTGGCAGCTGGGCAACTAGAAAGGTACTTGAGGCTGACTGAGCTCCACACAGATCTTGGCACTGGGAAACATTTGTATTCTTTGACTCACCTGCTACTTGGTGGAGGAAATCCAGTTGCAAGTTGGGAAGGAAAGATAGCAAGCAAGATGGGGTTTGTATTACACAAGCCAGGGGCACAGAGACAAGAAGTAGAGGGCATGGGGCCACTGAGAGGAATTTTAGAGTCCTTGTCTCATGTCTTGATGCCCCAGGGGAAGTGATATACTCACTAGGAACCAGTGCTGACTAATGCCTGGAGACTGCACTTCTAAGCTGATGGAGTCTGGGATGAATAAATATAACACGTGAACACACCCCCCACCCTTCCAGCCAATGTTAATTTTCTAAAAAAATTACTTTCTGGAGAGAGAGTGCCCCCAGATACCCAGTAGCTTAAAAAGTAGCAATATGAGTGTTAAGCTGACATCTCCGGAAGGAGGTAGCTCCATAAATTGAGAAGATGTTTAGCGTGGGTTTCAGGCACCCCAGGCCAAACAAACAGGCCCTGAACTTCCTGGCAGCCCCAGCTGAAGTCTGCACCAGCTCTTTTCAACGAAACTGAAGGGTGTGATTAACAATTTCCGTGACTTGGACTTCATTGCCTTCAAAATGACAAGAGGGTAAACAAGTAGGAAAGAAAAGGGAGATGCTGGTTCAGAGGAGGAGGAATAAGTCCAACCACAGGGAAAGCAGTCAGAAATGTGATACCCTTTTCGTAAGAGCCCAGGGAGACCCCAAATTGCCAAACCACTGCATCCGAGGAGGCACTGCTTGGGACTGGAGCTTCCAGCAGACTTGAAAGGGCTCATTTGTTTTACCAGGGGCTGAAGCTGATGGGGGTAATCATCAGAGAAAGCTATGGATCGGACTGATGCTCAGGCAAGCAGTCTTTCCCTGTCATCCAGGAAGCCCTCGGTAATTTCCCACCACAATGTGCCATGCAGACCCCTGTGTGCATGTGTTTGGGGTAGGGTGTAGGGAAAGGGATGGCTCCTCTGTGATTTTAAAACCAAGCTAAGAGCTTTCTTGGCTTGGTGTTTATACCACAGAGTCTTCAGAGAGAGGTGAAGGCATCAAAATTTTCTCTGTACTAAAGCCTATGCTAAAGATGAATTTCTGTTCTTCCTGTAACTCAAGCCTTCCCAGGACTCACTCTAACAGGATTAGATTTGTGGCAATAGCCTGAACATCACAGGCTTTCTCCCCTCTCCCTTCACTTTCCACTCCTCCCCTACACCCCCTCCCCTGCAAGCTTCATGGCCCCCAGTGAAGTCTCACCGTTTCAGATCCTCCCCAGTGGGGTCTCCTGTGACCTCAGGAACAACCCTTTTATGGTCTTCTGTTCAGGGTTCCCTGATTGGGGACCGAGAAGCCACCTGAGGGTGGCTGAGCCTCTCCTCACCTCCTCACGGCTCTGGTGTTCTTGACAGTCCAGATTCCACAGAGGGTCTCCAGTTCCTCATGGCCCAAATCAGCAGGAGGCTGAGGAGCTGCTCCACTTCCTGAAGTTCTCACTGGGTGATGTCACCTCCCCCTCGTTCTGACACTTTTGCCTCCTAGGTAGTGATCAAGCTGCCAGGTCACACATCACCTTATGAGAATGTATCCTTCAGCTTTTGCCTGTAGCCCTCCCTTTTTGTGCAGTGCAGACAAGAATTCAGAAGGCTAGGCAGGCAGATCCAGAGAAGGCGATGGCACCCCACTCCAGTACTCTTGCCTGGAAAATCCCATGGACGGAGGAGCCTGGAAGGCTGCAGTCCATGGGGTCACGAAGAGTTGGACACGACTGAGCGACTTCACTTTCACTTTTCACTTTCATGCGTTGGAGAAGGAAATGGCAACCCACTCCAGTGTTCTTTCCTGGAGAATCCCAGGGATGGGGGAGCCTGGTGAGCTGCCGTCTATGGGGTCGCACAGAGTCGGACACGACTGAAGCGACTTAGCAGCAGCAGGCAGGCAGATCAGCCTTCTCAAACGTTAGTATTTATTAGAATCACCTGGAGGCTTTGTGAAGCCCTTCTGGGTTTTAAGCCCAGACTTTCTGATTTTGCAAGTTTGGAGTGGGACTCAAGATTTACATTTCTAATGAATTCCCTGATGATGCTGAGGCTGCTGGTCTGAAGACCACATTGTGAGAACCACAGTTCTAGATCAGCACTGGGCTGACCCAGGACTCCTGTCCCACCCAGTGTCTTGCTGGTGGCTCCTGCCCACCAACAGGACGGATATGCCTGGACATATGTGGATCTTTGGAGAGGGTCCAATTTAGGTTCAAGCTCCAATACCATCAACGAAGAGGAGAAAATGCTGATCCTCCTATTTTTGCTTTTAAAGCAACATTACTTGCCTGGATTATGGCAATTAAGGACTTGATTTAGGAATTTCAAACTTGTGATTTATGTGCGAATGGGCTTCTCTGGTGGCTCAGGCAATAAAGAATTTGCCTGCATTGTAGGAGACCTGGGTTCAACCCCTAGGTTGGGAAGAGCCTGTGGAGGAGGGCATGGAAACCCGTTCCAGTATTTTTGCCTGGAGAGTGCCATGGACAGAGGAGACTGGCGGGATGCAGTCCATGGGGTCACAAAGAGTTGGACATGACAATAACTAACTATGCGTGAATGGTTGAACAACACCATCCTGGGGGTGGGGAGGAGCTTGCTTAAATGTTGAAGATAACCATTTGTGTGGCCTCCTTCCTCTCACTACAGAGAGCAGTAATTTGGTGGATAGCCATGTTTTTCTCTTGGTGAATTGGTAAAGTTAGTGATGTGTGGGAGGTCTGAATGATGAAATAAGAGAAGCTGTAAAGCCAGGGAGAGGAATGGGGGGAAGAGGATGAAATAGATGCCTTCACATGTCCAGTCTTTGAGGAATACGCTCAGAGCTATTGTTTCATCGTGGATTAAATGGGCTTAGTGCAAAAGGGCATTCCTGGGAGTCTAAACCATGTCAACTGTTTCTGTGTTATGAGAAGATGCAAACTAACTTACCTACAAATTGGAACTCAACTTGCTGCAAATTAGAGATTTCAGTAAATGTGTTGAAGTTCTTTTGTCAGAGATGAACATTCTGGTGCTCTCATATATTTATCATCTGTCATGCTATGGGAGAAGCACACATTAAATCTGGCACTTGCTAGGCTGTTGAATTATTGCTGTTATGATTGGGTTTCCCACGTCTTTCCCATGGAATTACAGAGCTCATCACCATGGCATCTGCTGGGCCTGCGATGGATCAAAGCGAAAGTTAGGATGGAAAAGCGAGGCTCCTGGAGACAGCTTATCTAGTGTGAAGTCTGCTCTTCTGGTTTGTCCCAACTTTGGAGTTTGGCAGCAATGGGACAGGCATAGAGCTCTGGGAAAGGAAGTGTGTGAAAACTGAATCTCCCCAATGTCATGAAACCCCGGGATCTTCAAGGTCATCTCATTTAATTCCTCTACACTGCAGATGAGAAACTGACATCCAGAGAGGCAATAACCACACAGTCTGAGCGTGGCCACCTGGAACCAGTTTGGGGCTTTAGCCGTGGAGCTGCCTCAAGCTGGCCTCCTGTAGAGTGTCCAGTGGCCCACCAGGGCTTGAGGAAGCTAGCAAGTGCTGGGTGAGATCAGTTTAGCAAATATGATGGTAGCTTGCTTAATCATTAAATGAGTATCTTTTCGGTAGAGTCCTCTTAAGCTTTAGTATGAGATATGTGAGTCTCCGAGAGAGGATATGGTAGACAGCCTCTTGTTTCCCCTCAGCCTTTGGCAGAAGTGACACTCTGTGGCATTCCCTTTGGGAAATACTGTATCATGTACATGGTTCTTAAAGAGACCCACTGGATCCGTGCCCTTTAGAACAGTGCAGAGGGCCTCCATCTGTGTCCTTCCACAGGCCCAGTAAGTATTCAGCACATGCAGCTTGCCCCTCACACATCCTCCATCGCTCCCCTCTTCTAGCTCTGGGCATTCTTTCCCCTCTGCCAGCACTGCCCCTCTCGTCTACCCCTCACTAGGTTTCAGCAACATGGTCTCCTGTGGCCTCGGCAAACCCAGGCCTCTCTCTGCCTTCTTGCTCCACAATGACCCGCCTCCTGTGGCCATCTTCTAACACCTCCATAGGCACTGCTGGCAGCTGCTCCTTTTCTTTGTATTTCCAGCCCCTCCTGGGCCCATAGACACCGTGAATAAAGGATGCTGCTTCTATTAGCCAAGAAATGCATCTTGCTTGCCCCATTTCACCACTGCTTACATTCAATAGCACGAGAATTTAGGAAAAGCACACACCAGGATGGGCACATGGTGTCTTATACTATTAATAATATTAGCTGCCCTGAATTAAGTCTTTCCTGTGTGCCAGGCATTTTGATAAGTGCTTTACATACGCGATCACATTTGTCTTCCCCATAGCCCTGTGAAACACACATGATTATTAAACCTGCTTGACAGAGACATAAACCGAGGCTCAGTAACATTAACTGTCCCAGGTCATAGCTGGGAAAGGAAAAGTCAGGTTCCCACCTAATGACTTCATGTACGCTCTGTTGAAGCACCTCCTACTGTTCAGAGCACTGCATCAGAGCATCCTGTCCACATGAAATGTCCGGTCACTCCTCCAACCAGTACAGATGTGTTTAAACATATTGAGGTATACTTAGGGAAGAAATCCCTATATGATCTGCCGCTATGTTTTCTCAAGGAAATAATATAGAACAACAATAAAGAATTCACCTGCTAAATTTTAGCTCCAGTTTAGTACGTGTTTGTAATAAGAGATACATTTAAGGTAGTTTTTAAACTTAAACATCCCAATAAAAAACTTGTTTCAAGGAATCACTGTGTACATATTTTTTTTAGATTAAGCTATTAGACTGCTTCTAGAGCAGAAACAGAGAGTAACAATGTCGTAAATTAAAATTTCTTCCTTCTTTCCAGAGCCTATGAATCCTCAGATTGTCAAAATACTAATTTATTACTTTGTTGTTGTTGTTTAGTCACTAAGTTGTGTCTGACTCTTTGCAACGCCATGGACTGTAGCCCACCAGGCTCCTCTGTTCATGGGATCTCCCAGGCAAGAGTACTGGAGTGGGTTGCCATTTCCTCCTCCAGGGGATCTTCCCTGACCCAGGGATCGAACCCATGTCTCCTGCATTAGGAGGAGGGTTCTTGACCACTGCAATGGTGGCAGTAATAAGTTGGATGTCCCAATTTACTACTAATATTAGAAATAATGTAATAATAACATTACTGATATCAATTAAGCAGCAGAGGAAAGACTTATCACGACACTTATGTGCTCAGTGGTGTCAGAATTATGTACTAATCTGTGCAAGAGCTGAGGTGCCCAGGAAGGCGTGCCATCACCACCTGCAGCAGAATCAACTTGCGGTGCTTTTAGGAAATGGATGCATGTTGAGGACAAAGGCAAGAACAGTGTTGGCAACAGGCAGAGGCTAAAAGGGAATTTTAGCTTGCCCCTCAGTACAACGGACTCAAAATAGGATCCTTGAAATGGAGAAGTCAGAGCTAGGGGGAAGCTAGCTCTGGAGGCAGGATTGCACAGCTCCTCACAGTCTCAGGGCAGATGTTCCACAAGGGTTCAGTGCAGGAGCAGCAGCAGCTAGCCGCTGCTGTGTCTTTCTTTTTAGCAGGCAATTGCCCGATGGCTCTCAAGACGCCTGGCAAATAACTCCAGAAGCAGGTGCTGTTTCCCCAAGGATCAGCGAGAACTGCACAGAATTCCACGGTGCCCGGTGCGTGGCTGTTTAACATACACAGCTTCCTGATGGCCCTCATTTCAGGGTGAGCTCAAAAAGAAAGGACCCTATTTCCTTCTTCTTCTCTGGGCCTGGTCATGCCCACTGTAAGCCTTAAGATTTTTTTCTGTCTTGGCTAGTTAACTCCCACATAATGAGTGGAAAAAGACCTCAAGCATGGAGACATCATGAAATTGTGCTTCTAAAGGTGAGCTAATGATGAGGTAAAAAGCTTTCCTCTGGCAGGTTAACAATAAACAGTCTAAAAATAACTACTTCTATTTTTATGTGCTCTAGGTGCTAAGCACTGTGTGCCTCGCAATCATTTTTCCCTTTATTCCTCATGCCAGCCTACAAAGCAGGCACTGATCAACACTGTTTAACCGATTAGGAAACTGAGGCTGAGACAGAACTTGTTCAAGGTCACACATTCAGCAAGTGGCAAAGTGTTGAAGTCCAAAGTACTAGAGCCTCCCAACCCCCAATCTTGAGAAGTGGTCTCATTATGGAGAGCCCTGGCTCACAGGGAAGTGTCTGGCCCAGCTTTGCTGAGCACACAGAACAAGTGTATAACCTGTGCCGCAAGCTTATATCAGTGGTCTCTTTTCAAATTCCTTTGTACGTGTCAACCCTTCTAACAGGGACCATGTCTACCTCTTTAATATCACTCACTGCCTATTCTAGGATGCAGGCACATACCTGGTACTTAATTAATCATTGTTGATGCTTTTTGTTGTAAACAATGATTCTCTCCATTTGTTCAATAGACTCACATTGAAGCCCACTTCTGTGCTGATGATGTTCTAGTCTCTGTGGGAAATAGCAGAATGAAAATGCTACTCAACTTGCCCTCAAAGAAACAACTTTGGAACAAAAAGAACACCAAGAGCTAAGCAATACATATGACAGGGCTGGGTTAGAATGTGTCATCACTGTTTAGTATATAACCTGGGTAAGCAAGGCCAACAACTCTAGCCATATCTGCTATAATTTTATGCCTCATAACTAAGTCTAGACATAGCTTTTTTTTTTTTTTTTTATAAATCAGGGTCATATCCAGTAACAGTCTAAATTTGTACTCCAAACCCCAGTACTCCATTATACTACTTATTCATACTAATATATTCTTGTTCTGTTGTGATCCTACTCATTTAAAATGGGCACCACTCTCTCCTTATAATGGCTGTCAGCTATGTATTCAATTTACTTCTTTCCTCTGTAAGGAAAAATGGCTGTGGATCTCACACGGATGCTACTGAGCAGAATGACCTTCAGCGGGTAGAGATAAACAAGAGCTGCTTTTCATCTCGCAACCATTGATTTTCTGCAAGGCAAACCACAAAGCTGCTTTGAAGTCCAGGAGAGAGCTGCAAGGGAAGAAGGAGATAAAACTGAAGGGCTGAAGGGAAGAGTGGATTTGAAATGAAGTTAATCTCTATCATCGAGGTGTAGGTGACTATTGGCAAAGCCGAAACTGCCAGATTTTATCAAGAGAGAATAATTTAGATTATTCTTAAGAGAGGGTATTTTAAGTTGGTAAAACTGGGTTAGGGGGAAGGGGAGTGTAGAAAACAAAGAGAAATCTGAAAAGATCTTGGATAAAGCTTATTGACTTAGCAAAAATGGTTGCTTTTCACCAAACAGTAGCCGATGTGTAGTGTACAATCTTATCACCATTCATAGAGCCTTCCCCTTGTGTATATTGTATAATAGGACCATATTTGTGGATTGTAAAAGTAACCATTATTGTGCCAAATTTCTTATTTAAAAATAACATGGTAGATAAAAAAATTTGGCTTGATGGTTTTATAGAACAGTTAGGACTTTTATAAAAATTGTAAACATGTTTGAGTAACACTTTTCCTTTTATAAAATGCTTTTTCATGAGCTCCAGCATAAGCCTGGGAGACAGGCTGGATCAGTGCTCTTATTCCTGTTTCATATATGAGGAACTTGAGCCCTAGAGAGCCTCAGTGAACGGCACAGGGACATTCTGACAGCCACGGTGGAAAGGCAGAAGATTCCAGATTTTCTTACTCTTGGTCTCTCTGTGCGTGCAGTTGCTTCAGTTGTGTCCAACTGTTTGTGACCCCATGGACTGTAGCCCACTAAGCTCCTCTGTCCGTGGGATTCTCCCGGCAAGAATAGTGGAGTGGGCTGCCATGCCCTCCTCTGGGGAATCTTCCTGACTCAGCGGTCGAACCCGCTCTCTTACGTCTCCTGCACTCGCAGGCGGGTTCTTTACCACTAGCGCCACCTGGGAAGCCCTGGTCTTCCTGTATGCTCCCTCTAATCTAGGGTTTCTTGAGGGAGAGGAAAACTCTCTTTTCTTTTCCTCTTTCTAAACTTGCACGTTCTCTCAGGGTGGTCTTCTGACAATTCTTTATGCGATAGTGTTGGGATCTTGAAACGTATTAATATTTCTTATTGTTGAGGTGTCTGGAGGTTGAATTCTGATGGGAGGTTGGGAGCCCCTGCTCTGAGGACAGCCACAGGGGATGGAGGTTGAGCTTCCTAAATAGTGCTGCAGGAAGTGAGATTTACCAGAATTCTGGGGGCCTTAAGGGTACTTAGTGTTGCAAAAGGATCCTTGAGAAAGTTCAACCCCTCTCTCAACCGTAAGCACTAAACAGTTGCCAGCCAATCTGAAACCCCAGCCCAGAATTCTTCCTCATTCCAGCCTTCCAAGATCTAGGTAAACAAAAATATACATGCCATGTCAGGGGCAAGGTGTCACTGAGGAGTTAAGATATCACCTACCCTTGAGATATTGATAGCTGAATCACACATGTGCTCTCATGGGGCAACAAAAACATGACCGGGGCCAAGGCGTGTCAGGTTTACCATCTATGTTGGGAATGCAGGTTTTAGAGCTGCCAGTGGGATCCTTTGGTAATTTTTATACAACTAATTTGTATCAGGTATTTAACAGCATTTTGTTCAGATCCTAGAAATCATCTTTTTGTTCTAGCTGGTAAGTAATAATGCTCTAATAAAATTTGAATCAGTCTTTACAATAAATGCAAATGCCTAGCACCTTTTTAAAAGGCTCAGTTAATAATGTCCTAGGCAGGACAAGGTAATTCAAAGGGCTAAATAATTGCAATAATTTCCTCATTAATTTGTTTTTTATTTAAGTGAATTAATTTAGCTGATAGTAATGAACTTCAATATGAATTTTTATATTACTTCACTTAATCAAAGGGGCAGTTTTAAATTCATTTCAGGATGTTAATAATAACTAAAGAATTAATTATTTATAAGGCACTTAATAAAGTCAGCTTCTGCTTGAGCTATTGTCATCTTATGGGATAGTTTCTATATACGTATGTAACGTCTTGCTTTATGTTAAGTTTTAAAAGTCACTGCTGCAATTTTAAAATAGTTGTGATACTGTTGCATAAGATTCATGTTAAAATTACATTTCCAGAACTTACAGTGAAATGAGTTCGTTAAGATGTGAATTATTTATTAAAATCATCTCCTTTATTTCATTCACTTATACATATGCACTTTTCCTCTTCACTTTCTGCCATAAGGGTGGTGTCATCTGCATATCTGAGGTTATTGATATTTCTCCCGGCAATCTTGATTCCAGCTTGTGTTTCCTCCAGTCCAGCATTTCTCATGATGTACTCTGCATAGAAGTTAAATAAGCAGGGTGACAATATACAGCCTTGACATACTCCTTTTCCTATTTGGAACCAGTCTGCTGTTCCATGTCCAGTTCTAACTGTTGCTTCCTGACCTGCATACAGATTTCTCAAGAGGCAGGTCAGGTGGTCTGGTATTCCCATCTCTTTCAGAATTTTCCACAGTTTATTGTGAGCCACACAGTCAAAGGCTTTGGCATAGTCAATAAAACAGAAATCGATGTTTTTCTGGAACTCTCTTGCTTTTTCCATGATCTAGCAGATGTTGGCAATTTGATCTCTGGTTCCTCTGCATTTTCTAAAATCAGCTTGAACATCAGGAAGTTCACGGTTCATGTATTGCTGAAGTCTGGCTTGGAGAATTTTGAGCATTACTTTACTAGCATGTGAGATGAGTGCAATTGTGCGGAAGTTTGAGCATTCTTTGGCATTGCAGATGACACCACCCTTATGGCAGAAAGTGAAGAGGAACTAAAAAGCCTCTTGATGAAAGTGAAAGAGGAGAGTGAAAAAGTTGGCTTAAAACTCAACATTCAGAAAACGAAGATCATGGCATCCGGTCCCATCACTTTATGGGAAATAGATGGGGAAACAGTGGAAACAGTGTCAGACTTTATTTTTTGGGGCTCCAAAATCACTGCAGATGGTGATTGCAGCCATGAGATTAAAAGACGCTTACTCCTTGGAAGAAAAGCTATGACCAACCTAGATAGTATATTCAAAAGCAGAGACATTACTTTGCTGATTAGTCCATCTAGTCAAGGCTATGGTTTTTCCTGTGGTCATGTATGGATGTGAGAGTTGGACTGTGAAGAAGGCAGAGTGCTGAAGAATTGATGCTTTCGAACTGTGGTGTTGGAGAAGACTCCTGAGAGTCCCCCAACCAGTCCATTCTGAAGGAGATCAGCCCTGGGTGTTCTTTGGAAGGAATGATGCTGAAGCTGAAACTCCAGTACTTTGGCCACCTCATGTGAAGAGTTGACTCATTGGAAAAGCCTCTGATGCTGGGAGGGATTGGGGGCAGGAGGAGAAGGGGACGACAGAGGATGAGATGGCTGGGTGGCATCACTGACTCGATGGACGTGAGTTTGAGTGAACTCTGGGAGTTGGTGATGGACAAGGAGGCCTGGCGTGCTGCGATTCATGGGGTTGCAAAGAGTCGGACACGACTGAGCGACTGGACTGAACTGATACATATGCACTTTAAAAAAAATATGTGATTTAGAAGTAAACATATTTTAGAATATGTGCTTAAATGCCTAATTGGCACATTTCATGTTCAATAGATTTCATAAAGTATTAGTTAACCAGCAGCCTGATAAATAAATACTATAGGTATATTTATTTCTGAACTAGTTCTTCTGAATTAGGTCTTTTCTGTTACCTCAGATGCTGTTAGACTTAATCCCTGTAGGATGCATATTAGTTAATTTAATGTAAAAAGTGGGAGGGCTAGTTTTAAAAATTGTTTTGGTACCAGGAAAACACTCACCTCAGGCATCATCTTAGGCACCAAATGGTTGTATAAATCAAGACTACCTGGTATCAACATTAGGGCATGCTGATATGAAAAAAATTCTTGTTACAAACTAAATATAGATAAACCACAATTTAGGGCAACTATCCAGTCATTGCTGTAGTAGCCCCAAAGTAGGGGCGAAAAACTTTTTAACACTGATCAGCCTCTACCAGATTAATCTGAGAAAGTACAGAACTCAAATTAACCTCCTAGCTCTGAATCAATCTTTTTTTTTTCTATGCAGAGATAAATAGATAAATCACTGGAAGCTGATTCTTCCTGTTTCTACTAGTTTCTCATGGTGGGGCCTTCGTGCCAGGCCATATCTCAGGAAGGCCTCTGCAGAGCACGTGGAGAACAGGTGTGACAACACTTCTGGGACAAGAACCTCCTTTATAAACAGGAATCAGGCTCAGAATAAGGAGTTAATATGATCAAACTGAGTTTTGGTCACTGCCTCTTGCACAGTGTTACAAACCTCCATCCAAAGTTCCTCATATACTCTGTCTACCTTAAATCTAATTGTCACCTCCTCTGTATAATCATACGGGACTTGATTTAGGTCATACCTAAATGGTCTAGTGGTTTTCCATACTGTATCCTTCAATTTAAGCCTGAATTTTGCAATAAGGAGGTTCATGATCTATGCCACAGGCAGCTCCATGCAAATAGAAGGGGAAAAAGTGGAAGCAGTGACAGATTGCATTTTCTTGGACTCCAAAATCACTGCGGACGGTGACTGTAGTCATGAAATTAAAAGATGCTTGCTCCTTGGAAAAAAAGCTATGACAAACCTAGACAGCATATTAAAAAGGAGAGACATCACTTTGTCAACAAAGGTCCATCTAGTCAAGTTATGGGTTTTCCAGTAGTCATCTACAGATGTGAGAGTTGGACCATAAAGAAAGCTGAGAGCAGAATTGATGCTTTTGAACTGTGGTGCTGGAGGACTCTTGAGAGTCCCTTGGACTGCAAGGAGATTAACTCAGTGAATCCTAAAGGAAATCAACCCTGAATATTCATTGGAAGGATTGAGGCTCAAGTTGAAGCTCTAAAACTTTGGCCATCTGATGCAAAGAGCCTACTCATCAGAACACACCCTGATGCTGGGAAAGACTGATGGTAGAAGGGGGTGACAGAGGATGGGATGGTTAGATAGCATCACTGACTCAATGGACATGAATTTGTCCAAGTCCCTGCAGATAGTGGAGGACAGAGGAGCCTGGCGTGCTGCAGTCCATGGGGTCACAAAGAGTCAGACATGACTTAGAGATGAACAAAAACAAATGTTCGTACGGACCACTGCATTAGATGTTTTATCCTGTAGTCTTGCATTGCCATACATAATTAATGATGGTGTGTGAGCGCAGAGATTGCTTTTAATCCTTATTACATATTGAAATAAAAGATTCTCTTTTATTGGATGTACATTAGTATGCAAATTACTCTTTGTGTCATTTGGGCTCAATCCAGTGATCATATTCCTCCCATGCCTTTCAGGTCCTTAATAACCCGATGTGAAATTCATGGAAACGAATACATGGTACATGAGATTATTAATGATCTTAAAGATAATTTTAGAAAAGATACAATATCTGACAAGTAATAAATTATCAACATTGTTTACCTCAGACATAAAATTAATTTTTTTAAGATAGCAAACTATCTGACCTATGACTGAACTGAACTGATTGTATGACTTAACTGACCTCTGACCTAACTAAAGTGTATTTCTTCTCTTTTATGATTAATAGGCCTAGAAACTAGCTAACTAACCTCTTTCCTTGTAGTTCCTCTCTTTGGCTTTCCACATGTGACTGGGAAGCTGATACAAGGACTTCTCCAGTTCTTCAAGCCTGGTGCCTAGCAAAGATATAGAAAGCAAAGGTTAAAGGCCAACTTTGACCTGGTATATATATCAAGGACTTGGCTGTTTATAAAAATGCTATAGAAGTGTTTTCTGGGTAATACTCTCTTGGGGTTGAAGAGGTAACTTAATATATAGCAAGAGTTCCTAAGAACAGTGGTTCTTCCCTCAGTTTGGGGGAATGCAGGTACTTGTGTCTCTTCACTTGGAAATCTTTACAGTAAAGGGGCAGTGAGAGAGGCGTCTGCTAGGAGTTAATACTAAGTGACACTTCTACATCATACTGTGAACAGTGAGCTTAGTCAACATTTTTTTTGTGCTTTATTTTCATATCCTATGCATAACACAGGCCTGACCTAAATTTGTCTTGTAATAAGTGTGTAATGGGTTGAAACTAGTGTTTTTTACCTTCTCCATCTGTATGTTGTAGACAGAGAATCAGGAAAGCAGAACTGTAATTTTGGATCTTTTACTAGCTATGTGACTTGCACAAAATCATTTCACTGTTATTGTTTGGGTGCTTGGATTGGATTATCTTTAAATTTATCTTCATGATTTATAATCTACAGATAATACACTGAGCATAGGATGGTTAAAATCAGTAGCTTTCTGGTAAATATTATTAACTGGCTTTCAAAAAAATAAACATGAGTGAAAAGAAAGCCATGTTTTATGATGTCTGTCTATTTCTAAATACTTCTGCCATGGCCAGTTTTAAGCTACCAAGGTCACTGTATGAGGAACTGGGAAAAAACGGGCACATTTAGCAGTTCCAAGCCACTAGGAACAGTTCTAACAAACTATAAACCTGAAAACAGTAAATTATTCTACCATAAAAGACTGAAGAGTATGCAAATAGAGTTGAGAAGAATTAATAATGGTAAAAAAAAAAGTTTCCAGCATTAATGAGAAAATTAATGCATGGACTGTCTCAATTTTTAATACTTAAATGTCATACTATTACAGCTTTTTATTTTTTAAATTTAAATTTATTTAAATTGGAAGCTAATTACTTTACAATATTGTATTGGTTCTGCCACACATCAACATGAATCCACCACAGGCGTACACGTGTTCCCCATCCTGAACCCTCCTCCCTCCTCCCTCCCCATACCATGCCTCCGGGTCATCCCAGTGCACCAGCCCCAAGCATCCTGTATCCTGTATCGAACCTGGACTGGCAACTCGTTTCTTATATGATATTATACGTTTCCATGACATTCCCCCAAATCATCCCACCCTCTCCCTCTCCCTCTCCTACAGAGTCCAAAAGACTGTTCTATACATCTGTGTCTCTTTTGCTGTCTCGCATACAAGGTTATCATTACCATCTTTCTAAATTCCATATATATGTGTTAGTATACTGTATTGGTGTTTTTCTTTCTGGCTTACTTCACTCTGTATAATAGGCTCCAGTTTCATCCACCTCACTAGAACTGATTCAAATGTATTCTTTTTAATGGCTGAGTAATACTCCATTGTGTATATGTACCACAGCTTTCTTATCCATTCATCTGCTGATGGACATCTAGGTTGCTTCCATGTCCTGGCTATTATAAATAGTGCTGCGATGAACATTGGGATACACGTGTCTCTTTCAATTCTGGTTTCCTCAGTGTGTATGCCCAGCAGTGGGACTGCTGGGTCATAAGGCAGTTCTAATTGTAGTTTTTTAAGGAATCTCCACACTGTTCTCCATAGTGGCTGTACTAGTTTGCATTCCCACCAACAGTGTAAGAGGGTTCCCTTTTCTCCACACCCTCTCTAGCATTTATTGCTTGTAGACTTTTGGATCACAGCCATTCTGACTGGCGTGAAATGGTACCTCACTGTGCTCTTGATTTGCATTTCTCTGATAATGAGTGATGTTGAGCATCTTTTCACGTGTTTGTTAGCCATCTGTATGTCTTCTTTAGAGAAATGTCTGTTTAGTTCTTTGGCCCATTTTTTGATTGGGTCATTTATTTTTCTGGAATTGAGATGCAGAAGTATCTTGTATATTTTTGAGATTAGTTCTTTGTCAGTTGCTATTATTATAACAGCTTTTTAAAAGATTGGTAGGCCATGTGATGTTTTTCAAAAAAGTCACAGCTACCTATTACAACAATAATAGTTTCAAAAGCTGACTCTTGCAGTATGGCAAGAAGCAGTATTTAGAATCTGATCTAAAGCTTTAAGTGCATTTGCTATAGCTCCAAGATTAGTCTTAAGCCAAGACAGGACAGTGTTTACATCTCCATCACCCTGAGGATTAGTACATGATATCAAGGAATGCCGGCAATACTGTACCTGGGCACTTGGGCACTGCTTATTGGCCACCGTGAGCATCAGAACAGAATGGTATTGAAAAGCTGCAAACAATGAAAACTAAAAATGAGTCCTCTCAAAGGGAGGAGAAAAGATATCAAAGATCATCACTCCAAGAGGAGACATTAGGCCTGAAAGTCACTAGTACCAGCTACAAATATAACAGTCTATCTATAGAATATGGAATTTGCCAAGAGCCAGTTTTAGTCTTCATGTGACAAGCACCTATCATAAGATATTAACAAGAAAATTACTCAGAGAAGATAAAAATACATGTAACTTGAAAAAAAAACACAGCTAACTTTTAAAATAGCTTATTTCTATTAGAACTAGTACACACTGAACACTCAAAAAGAAAAATCTATTATAATATCATTTTGCTTCCACTCTTTGGCTTAATGAATGATCAAGAAAAATGCATTATTTGGTTAAAAATAGGCATATGGAGAGCCAGCAGGTATACCAGTGAGGTGACTATTGTGACTTTGACAGAGTGAAACACCCACAACCCGTGGCAGTCAAGGCAGCAGCTTCCCTTCTTGTAGTGGATTTCACCAGCTAAGACCACTGCCGGAGGTCCTCTTGAAAGACTATACCACACTTTTGCTATTAATTTCTAAAGAAGTATTTTTTAGTAACTGTTTGGAGGAAGAAACAAAGGAATCAAACAAATATCTGGTACTATGTTTTCCAGAAGTGAAAAGTGAAAGTGAAGTCACTCAGTCGTGTCCGACTCTTAGCGACCCCATGGACTATAGCTTCCCAGGCTCCTCCGTCCATGGGATTTTCCAGGCAAGAGTACTGGAGTGGGTTGCCATTGCCTTCTCCAGAGGATCTTCCCGACCCAGGGATTGAACCCAGGTCTCCCGCTTTGTAGGCAGAGGCTTTACCATCTGAGCCACTAGGGAAGTCCAGAAGTTTGATATAATTCATTGCTCTCATTTTTTTAAAAAATGTATTATTTTTTGGCTGTGCTGGGTCTCTATTGCCATGTGGGCTCTTCTGTGGCTGCTGGGAGCCAGAGCACTGTCTAGTTGTGGAGGCAGGCTTCTCACTGCAGTGGCGTCTCTCGTTGCAGAGCACGGGTTCTAGGGCGCGAGGGCTTCAGGAGTTGCGGCTCCCGAGCTCTAGAGGACAGGTTCAGTAGCTGTGGAGCACACACTTCCCTGCAGCATCGAGGATCTTCCCAGATCAGGGCTCAAACCTGTATCTCTTGCACTGGCAGGCAGATTCTTTACCACTGAGCCACCAGGGAAGGTCCATGCCTAAAGCCTATCCTATGGGGTTGCACAGAGTCGGACACGACTGAAGCAACTTAGCAGCAGCAGCAGCAGCAGCAGCAGCAAAGCCTGTCCTAGTATGGGGACTTAATTCAGCCTTTCCATTGAATGTCTCCATCTGTCTATAACAGATGTCTTCCTTCAAAATATCAGGCCATGACCATCTTCCCTATAGTTTCCCCGATTTGGCTCAAAGCCATCTCTAATCATTCATGGAGCAAAGCGTTCTCTGAAACTGTCACTTTGTAAAGGAGTCTTAGTACCAACTCCTTACCAGAAGACCCAAGGCCTCTATCCCTATGAACTTCAGCTTCTAGGGCCTATATTGATATCTGATATCCTAGCTCCTCTTCATAGCTGACATCAGAAATTTGTTTTATTCTTTCAGTCTTGGTTAAGTATATTTTTATTAATATATTTCTAAATTTAGTATTTCTATGTTTTGGAAAGTGGATGCAACTAGCTTAGTTTATCCTGTTGTATAGAATTTTAGAGTTGGGTGAAATATTAGAGGTCCTATCTTTACTCCATGAATTGAAATTTCAATTTATTTATATATCATCAGGTACCAGATGAGTTTGGCACTTGAAAAAAATTACCCAGATTTCTTATATTCATATCAAATCTCTAAGCTAGAGATTCAGTTCTACATATAGCAAGTATCGCCAGTGTACTGGGCTGCTGAAGATAACAAAAGGTATAAATTATAGACTCTGACTTTAAAGGGAGCTCATATTTTAAAAATAAGGGTTCCAAATGTGGACAGATAATTGTAAAATGATGTAATAAGTCTATTACTAGAAGTATGAATGGAATGCTTTGATAGACTTGAGGCTCACTGCAGCACACAGAAGTCAGAGAAAGCTGGAGACCATGCTACTGGTGCTGGGTTATGAAGAATCTCTAAGTGTGTGTGTTTGTGTGTGTGTGTGTCTACGGAGCTGGTGATGGTAATAAGGACATTCCAGGCAGAGGGAAGAGACTGCTGATACCAAAATAAACAGTGCTGATAGTGACTGTGTAGGAGTCAAAAATATATTAAAAGGGACCTCTACAAGTCATGGGCTATACAGGGTTTAATTCAACAAACAGTTGTGAGGTCAACTTTGTGGAAACCATCTGCCATCGAAAAACATACCCTGCATGTAGATGTGGCAGGGATTGTATGCTTCCTTATTTTACTGTTGAGAATATTAAATATTATCCATAATTTGAATGTTTTTAAAAAACTTCCAAGTTTTTCAAAATCAGCCTAAATGTATCATTTTAAGAAAGAACAAATGCAAAGTTGTAATGGAGGCTGGCCACTATTATGTTCTCACACAGCCACCCTCACAACTCAGGTCTTCACCCTCTCTCACTACCTACCACCCTATTCAGTTCACATCTCTGCTCCTCCATCTTTCTCTGCCTTTTCAGGAAGGCAAAGTTAAGACTCAGAAGCACTTCTCCCAAACAATCATCAGTGCTACACTGATTATGCAGTCAGATAAGTCATCAAAGACTGAAGGAATGGATAGGATGACTTATTTTCCTAATCAGGGTAGATGATGGTAAATGATGTTAGAGAAATCATGGTAAAATTTTCTTTTCTCATTAATTCTCATATTTTTCTTTGTATATATTCTATGGAGATCATAGAATGATACAACCATTGATTATGTCAGTGTCTTGCAAGGAGAAGTATTTTTTTGGTGAATGACTGAATATAATTTAATTGAGCAAAAAAAAAAAACCAACACAGCTGCTGGGACAACTTGACATCTACGTGCAAGAATGAAGTTGGCTACTTATCTCACTCCATACATAAAAATCAAATTAAGGATCTTGGGAGGGGGTCAATGGGGAATGCCTGCTCATAGGTAGAGGATTTCTTCTTTGGGTTTTGAAAATGTTCTGAAATTAACAGTGATTATTGCACAGGCTTGTGAATCTACTAAAAAACATGAATTATCATTCTAAAAGGGTGAATTTTAAGGTATATAAATTATATCTGAGTAAAAAATACAGATGACAAAAAACCCCAAAACAAACTGCAGTGATAAAACCATAGTCTGGAAAGTTGGACTGAGGTTCTTATTGAAATATTCTACTTATGTAGTCCTAATACTGAAAAGAGGAATACAAGTTAAAGATAAAAGAACATATTTTAGTTAAAAAAAATTGAAAATAGTCAAAAAGATATACTGTATTTTAATAATTTTAATATGCATATTTTTTCACATTTCTGAAATGGAAATGAATCCTATAATTGATAGGGTATCACAGTTTATTTGGCTGCATTTTTCTTTCTTCATGGTGTATAAAATTGTGATATATCTTATATTCAATGAAATGTTTGATTTTTAGAATTATGTGGCAGAGGCTGCCAGCTGTCCTTCAATGTGTTCTCCTCTTCCTAAACAGTAATAAAATTTTTAACTGGGTAAATGACTGCCCAGTCAAAACTATATTTCAAGTTTTCTTGATAGCTAATTGTGGCCACATGCCTAAGTTCTGGCTAACAGTATGTATGCAGAAGTAACATGTGCAACTTCTGGTTTGTGCCCTTAAAGAGAAGGAACATACCCTCCCTTCTCTTCTTTTCCCTCCTCCCTCCTCTGAAATTCCCTTCCTTCCAAACTGTGGATGTGATAGTGGGAGTTGAACAGCCATCCTGATCTATGAGATAGAAATCCAGTGTTGACGGTGGCAGATCAATGAAAAAAGACACCTGAGTTCTTAATAACTATGAATCCAATACACTAGCCCTACACTGACTCTGTAGGGTGCTACATGAGAGAAAAATAAAGTTCTATTTTGTCTAAGCCACTCTTATTTTCAGTGTCTTAGCTACAGAAGCTGAACAATATTCTATATAATATGAATAGTTTCTGACTGTCATTCTTTTAGAACTGTTATTACTTTCTCCGATGGGCTAAATAATGCTCCCTCTAAACACACACACACATGTCTGGGCCAAAAGTGAGTTACCAAATGTAACATGTACTTACAAGGAATGTATGGTGAATAGCTTTTTACTTTTCTTTATCATGGAAGAATGATCTCAACCCACATTCAGTCTATATTTCTAAAGAACACCTCTGTTGGGACTGTCTGTTCAGTACTGTGGGAAGACAGCCCTTTCAGTGCAACAAGATTTCTTGATAATGCTAAACCTGCCTCGTCAGTTGAATTCTCCTGGCTTTGTGTTGATGTGGTAAAAATACATGATCGGATTTCACCATTAAGAAAATTCTTTCAGCAATACATGTACAGTTAAGTTTGATTCCTGGATAGCTAAACATTTGGGTCATGTGTTTTAAAAAATAATTGTCTCATGACAAAACTTTATGAAGATGTAACAATCTGGAAGTCTACCTCTGTCAGAGAGGCAAGGGTGTGGACAGTTGTGCTGTGGAGGGTGAGGCTACTCTGTCCTTTTAACAGCCATGCTCTTGTTCTTCATATCTGAGGAGAAGGAACGGTGAGGAGACCTGTGGGCTTGATTTTATTAATGCCACCATCTAGAATACAGATTCTCGGATATTTCATCTTCACAAGATGAGCTGCAAACTGAAAAAAAAAAAAAAAGGACAAATTTATAAAGGATACACAAAATTGATATCTGTCTAATCCCATTTTTTTCTCAAGCTGCCCCACTCTAGGACTCTTGCCTGGAAAATCCCATGGGTGGAGGAGCCTGGTAGGCTGCAGTCCATGGGGTCGCAAAGAGTCGGACACAACTGAGCGACTTCACTTTCACTTTTCACTTTCATGCATTGGAGAAGGAAATGGCAATCCACTCCAGTGATCTTGCCTGGAGAATCCCAGGGACGGGGGAGCCTGGTGGGCTGCCATCTATGGGGTCGCACAGAGTCAGACACGACTAAAGCGACTTAGCAGCAGCAGCAGCAGCAGCAGACAAATCAATGGTGATATCACTGCTGTCACTGTTCTATCAATGAATCATTAGTTTAGTTTTTAATATAAATTAAATCCCTCTTTCAAATGTATTCATGCTATGGTATAAATGTGTCTCTTTAGTTCTCTTTTAAACTTGTTTGAATAGGCAGTAAATATACATGGTAAACAATATAAAAAGGGTAAGCAGTGAGACCTAAACTCCTCTTACATTTCTTCTTAGTCCCCCACTCCCAGAAATCATTAACATTCCTATTTTTCCTATATCCTTCCAGTGATTGCCAAAACATTCTCAAATCTATATTTTGAAAAAATTTTTATAGTATTTTCAACATATTAGTTATTGCAATTATGTGCACAATATCCCAGAGAGGGCCAATGTTGTTTAGTTGCTAAGTCATGTCCGACTCTTCTGTGACCCTATGGACTGTAGCCCTCCAGGCTCCTCTGTCCATGGGATTTCCCAGGCAAGAATATTGGAGCACATTGCAATTCCTTTCTCCAGGGGATCTTCCTGGACGAGGGATAGAGCCCATGTCTCCTTCACTGGCAGGTGGATTCTTTACTGCTGAGCTACCAGGGAAGGGAGGGTCCATAAACTGGTTCTAACATGTTTTTGGAGCAACTGCAATGAACAGTTTGAGGCTATAAACTTGGAATAAATAGGAAGGACTGCTCTAAGAAGTCTTCTAGATGCCTAACAAAGCAGGACTTTGAAAAATTATCAAGACATACACACATCTCCCTGGCTTGCCTATGTCTACGTATCCAGGATCGTTGATTATCTTTCTCTACTCCTGGCACTTGAGTTGTGGACTGTAATCAGTCCCCTGATAGGGATCACTTTAGGACTCAGAGTCTTTTTTTGTTGTACATTGTTTGTTGGAAACAGGCTCCAGCTCCCACCAATTCCTGGGTTTTAGTTTCTCCTCGAAACAATCCCCCTCCCACCTGCCTAATTTCTACTTGTTTCCCTACTCAGGCAATTCCTTGTCTAGGAGCCAAGTTTGCATTAGGAGACCCTCTTCTCAGCCCTCAGGTTTTTTGTGCAAATCTTTATCTTTGGCTTACATCAATGTAAATTGCCTATTTAAGTGTCTGCTTCTCTAGCAAACTGTAAACTCCTCTAGGACAGTGACAGTGTTGTATTTATTTTTTTGGCCATACTGTATGGCATGTAGAATCTTAGTTCCTTGGCTAGAGATCAAACCTGTGCCCCTTCCGGTGGAAGCTCAGAGTCTTAACCATTGGACCGCCTGGGAAGTTCCCCGTATCTTTTTATCTCTAATGCCCTGGACATGGCAGGGACTCAATATACGCCTAATGATCTGAACTAAACTATGATATAGAATTAATAACTGAGGACAAAAGAGTGAAGTAGAGAAGGTTTTCTTGGGCTCTCTGGCATTCCCTCTCTAATGTGGTGTCCTGTTTCTCCTCCTTGGGTGTTTATGTCCTCACGTTCTTCTCAATTACTTTATCATAAGCTGATCTCAGATCCTTCAAGAAAAATGACTAATACTTGCTCACAATGCTATTGTCTCTTGGGAGTATTTGAAGCTTATCTGAAGCTTAATATTGGCGGAATCTCAAGCCAGCAGTCTTGAGTTTATGGTTCAAGAGAATCAGCTGAGTGGTTTGGTCAGGGTAACTTCGAGGGCTCACTCAGAGATTCTGCTAATAAGCAATATATCTGGGGCTCAGAAATGTATTTTGTTTTTGTTTTTTGTTTTGTTTTTAAACAAACACCATTTAGACAATTCTAAAGCAGGTCTGTGGACAATATTTTCAAAAATACCATCTTAAGCCCAAAGGATAAAGGTATTGGTAAGCAGGTAAAACAGATGTTGCTGGATTTGGATCTTAGCAATTTTCAGAACAACTCACAGAAATGGACCTCAGTATTGCTGACCCCACTTATTTTCTCCATTTCTATAGAGCCTTAAGAGATTCAAAGGCCATGTACCTTTCAAACCCTACACTCTTCCAGAGCCACTGAGAGTCTCCTTAATAGTAGTTAATGTTGAAGAGAAACAGTGCCCCTTGATCCAAAAGGTATCACGTGAGCTAGAGTGCAAAAGGGATCTGATCTTCATCCTGTTCTTCCTGCTTATTTATCCTTGAACCCCAGTCCTTCAGAACAGAGGCACCAGACTCATCTGCGCTGAGTCGTTGCAGGCAGCAAGCCCCTGGTACTATATGATTACTGAAACACCTTGGCTTCATTCTCCCACATGCAGTGATACAATTACCATTTAGGTCGAAATTCTAAAATAAACATACCATTACTCAAAAGGTCTTGTGGATAAGCAGTCTTAGCGTTCAGTACTTTCAAAACACTGTAGAAGTCAGAAAATGAGTAAGACAGGACTTACAGTACATTTAACTAATCTCTCTGAAACTCTGCTGTAGAGCTGGAAAGCTCCCACTGTTATTTTAAGAGGAGGGACATAACAAGAAGGTTACTATTGAGCTGGAAAACGGTAAAGGCGAAGCAAGCAGAACTGAGCATTTTATAACAATCAGACTGCTGCAATGTGGGAGGTCTAAGAAGAAAAGCAGAAATGGAGCAACAAGGAGATGGCACATGTTTAGGAGCCTTGAAAAGAGGCAAGCCTGTGCTTAAGAAAAAGAGCAAGTGTTGAGTTTTCAGGTTAAGATTATGAGTTCTGCTCCCCCAATCCTCTGCTTATTGTTCCAATGATCCATGTAACATACTTGGCCCTAACAGTGAAGCCATGACAGCATCTTTCCGCTTCTGTGATAGAAACAGCTCTTCTCCATCTATTCACTCGTTCATTCATTTATGTATCAATCAAACATTTCACTGAACACCCATGAAGTACCAGGCACTGTTGCAGTTTTTGCAGTGCTTACAGTGGAGGAGACAGTAACAATATTCAGCAGTATTGCTATTATACAAGCAGAAGTTCAAGGTACTTCTGTATTTAACAGAGGTTTGGAGGGGGACCTGTTGCTCTCTCCCCATTCCTTTTCATTAGTGATAGCTGGAGGGAATGAGAACCCAGATGTGATGGCCACAGGCATTATACCAATCTTTGAGGCTATAGCTGGACAGGTTAGGGAGGAAAGAAAGGGCTATGAATTCATATGTGAAAACAGCCACGTCAGTTATGGAGAAGACACATGGTGGAACAGAGGAGAACCAGGCGAAAGAG
The DNA here is from genome assembly GCA_006410935.1 of Redunca redunca. Classification (NCBI taxonomy): domain Eukaryota; kingdom Metazoa; phylum Chordata; class Mammalia; order Artiodactyla; family Bovidae; genus Redunca; species Redunca redunca. The sequence goes on along the minus strand of SJYQ01000134.1, from coordinate 380,194 downwards.
TTCAGGTTTCATCCATCTTCTGCTCTCTGTCCGGCTCTGGCATTGGTGTGAAGGACCTGGTATAGACTGCAACTGAAACTCTGGGAGAGGCCTGACTTCAAGCAGAAATCACAAACCTAGACTTACCGAACAATATCCTTGGTGGAAGTGGCAATATATCACATTGGACCAGTGCTATAAGCCATCAAAATCATCTAGGTACTTTTAGTAAACAGTGATACCCAGGCCCAGTCTACATCAGTAAGAAGTAGAGTTTCTTGGGATGAATCTCCAGTATCATTTTTGTTTTATTCACCTAGAATCCAGTGTGATTTTATTGTGTAACCAGACTGATGACAGCTTTATTCGATAACGAGATTCATTTGCTGTTCATGTTTGTTTGGGACCTCAAACTGCAATTCTTGTAAGGATAGTCCAGTGTGAAGAGCAAGTCACTTTGCACTAAAAGAGGCTGCCGTGCTGTGGGGCTGGAATTTGCAAGACCAAGTCTTGTGTGGAGACAATGGGTTTCCTCAAACTGCACAATCAGTGTAGATCTTGGAAAAGACCCTGAGGCTGGGAAAGACTGAGGGCAGGAGAACAGGGTGGCAGAGGATGAGATAGTTGGATGGCATCACTGACTCAAGGGACATGAGTTTGAGCAAACTCCAGGAGATAGTGAAGGACAGGGAAGCCTGTTGTGCTGCAGTCCATGAAGTCACAAAGAGTCAGACATAACTTAGTGACTGAACAACAATAAGAAGAGGACAACATCATACGTGGAGATGGCAGAATGTAGTATTTTCTGGGATAGAATTTTGGGAATTACGACAATAGTGGCAGCTGCATTTCCTATGGGATGTACTCCCATGTGGAGAGGGCAAAGCTCTTGCATTTTTATCATTCTTCTGGTTAGTGGGATCTGGCGGTGGTATTCGTTTCTAGGGTAGGCACACTTCAGATCAGCCCTGTCTGAAAATGGCAGGCTCTTGTGCGTGCCACTCGTCTTGTTTTCTCTCTTTATCTTGCATCTTGGCTTTGCAGTAAGAGGCTGGCATGTTTGTCCAAGGAAATCAAGTTCTACTGTAGGAGGAGAGTGAGTTGAGAAGAGGGATTTTTGATCTACCACAGAGTAGTGCAGGATAACCAATGCCAAGAAATCACAGCTGAGAACAGGTAAAAGGTGTGAGGGGCTAGAGCAGGATCACATTGTTTCTCACTGAGTATCCTAGGAAACTCTGTAGTAGAACGTATAGTAGCAGCAGGAATTTAAGAAAACTGGGCTTCTACGAGATTCCACAAGGAGTGCATTGCAGATAATTAAGTTCCTTGATATGAAAGTCTGGCCTTGTGAGCTTTAAGTTCATAGTGGGGACTTGATAATGGTCATGAATTGACCAACTTCCTAGTGAAAGTCAAACTGAGAAATCTAATATGAACAAAATACAGGTGATTTCTCCATCTAGAGAATAGGGTTGCCTTGGGTCAAATATAACTCAAGTACTGTCTTGTCCTGACCCTTGAGATTTCTGGGGTCACTAATAAATGTTCTGATCATTTTAATCATTTAACTCAGTGATCCCAATTAGAAACATAAGACTTGTGACAAGCATTAGTAGGAAAGAGGTAGAAACCTGTATGATTTCACTTACATGTGGAATTAAAAACAGTCAGGCTCACAGAAGCAGAGGTAGAATGGTGGTTGCCAGGAGTGAGGGGATCAGCGGGAGGAAATGGGCAGATATTGGTCAAAGGGTACAAAGTTTCAGATGTGCAAGATGAATAAATTCTAGAGATCTAATGTACATCATAGTGACTACAGTTACTATATAGAGCAAGTATAACAGTACTGCATGGTATACTTGAAATTTGCTAAGAAAGAAAATGGTAACTATGTGAAGTGATGGATATGTTAATTAGCTTGAATTTGGTGATCATATCAAAACATCAAGTTGTACACGTTTAATATATAAATTCTTCTGTGTCAATTATACCTTATTAACACTGAAACAAAAAAGAGGGCTATATAAGGTGTGAAACCAGTTTTCAGAGTATTAACATCTAATAACAATTAGGCAGTGGCTACTTTACTTTCTTATTTCACTCACAGAAGCAAAATCAGCAGGAGGGCAAAACCAAGAAGTAATCATCTTAGACCCTTATCAAAGGTACCTGTGACAAGTAAGGAGCAGGACAGGTAATTCCAGGGTATTAGTCTAGCATGTCATATACTGAAATATGGTTAATTATGCTTTAAGAAAAAAAATGAGAATTTACAAAAACAGATATTATATGGTCTAAGCTTTCTGGTCCATATTTTTTTTTTTTAGAGATAACTATCCTAATGGTGTTTGGGATATTCAGAATCCATGCTATGGTATACATTAGTCTTCTATTCTTGGAACTAATCTTTGGGGATTAAGAAATGTGATAGTATAAAAATTCATATTAAAAAACATTTTTAATTGCTTTGTTTTACATAAGAGACATATAAATAATTGCAGTGCACTAAATCCATGTGTTTTCTCATTTTACTTTTCTGTTGCCAGTGTTTTCTGTCTCCATTTCATCTCTTTCCATTCTTTCTCTTTACCAAAATTTTCATTAAGAAAAATATCTAAAAATATTAAAATAGACATACATGAGTATAATCAGCCTGTAGGTATCCAACACCCAGCTTGAACAATTATAACCCATAGATTATTTATTTCATTTATTCCTCCTATTCAACCCTCTCAACCACAATTATCAGCTTGATATAAATCCCATATATCATTTAGCACATAAATATGTATCTCTGAAATAAAATGACTTAAAAAATAAAACCACAGGATGACTATCACATTCACGATATTAACAATCCCTAATATAATTAAATATTCAGTAAGTGTTCAAACTTCTAACTACTTCATATATGTTACCTACTCATCTATCTCTCCCAATATACTGCATGCTTATAGCATTTTCTCTAATATCTGCTGAATAAAAGATCCACTTAGTCAACAAATATTTTCTGAACACCTACTATGTGTCAGGTATTATGCTAGGTACTGCTTAAGCTGCCTTACTGCCAATGAAAGAGGTAGAAAGGACTTTTGGGCAAACAGCAAGGAAATTGATTCTGGTAAGAGTTAAATGCTATTTTTTTTTATCCTTTACTAATAGGGTATTCTTTCAAATTTTGCATAAGTTGAAAGAGGTAGTTAAGTTCAGTTCAGTCACTCAGTCATGTCCGACTCTTTGCGACCCCATGAATCGCAGCACGAAAGAGGTAAGGTGATTTTTAAAAATGTCTTTAAAAGTTATCAATATAAAAAACATTCATACAAAAAAGTAATTATGGTGAACTTTATACAGAAATAATAAACTTTGTGATAATTTTCATGTAGGATTTTCAAAGAGTAGTCAGATGAGAGACAACGTCCTCTGTCATTTCCACAGTTAAGGAACCAAAGCAGATGAGTGAATATGAAGACAATACAGTGAAAGTTTCATTTCTACTCTTGGCCTCCATTCTTAGTTCTTTTTCTCTCAATGGGTTTGGTAACTTTTAATGGTATGTGGGCCACTCAAGGGGTATATGGAAAAAAAAGATATGTTAATATTTTCATGTACAATGATAAGTTTCTCTTCTTTGTCTCTTCTGTTTTACTGTCATATGTGATCCTAACAAAATCCCAGAGGAATAAAGGAAAATAATTTTAATGTTTTAAAGTATACACTTTGAATAGAAATAACAAGAAAAATAAATATTTCTCAAAGTCACAAAATACGAAAGCACAACAGAAGTCAAGGCAACTTCTGCTCCATTGTTGGCTTTGTTTACAGCTCAATATCAGATTTTTTTTTTTTCTTTCACACGTCCAAGTGATATTTTCCTGCCGGGAGCCAGGACAGGAAATCCCACCCATGACAAGGTCATGTGTAAGAGAACTGTTAAGCAAGGCTTCAAGACTTGAGGGGCTCCCTAGACCAGCTCGAGCATCTACCCCCAAACCAGAATCTGTCTGTCTTACTATTTTGTGCCTTTCACCAACTCTCCTGACATTAACAGGGGGCTATCCCTGACCACCTTTCTCTGGAGAAAATCAACTTAGGGCTCTAGCTAATAAGTCTCCTGGACATGAGAGAATATTTCAAATCAAACCCCCCTGTTAGCATTCTAGCTTCCTTGGCAGGTTTATCCAGACTCTTGCAGCTACGCATATGATTGTTCACAGCCTCCCAACTGTGAGAGGCACGGGAAGCCTAAAACATAGAGCCTTTCAAAGAGTTAAAAGTTATTAGAGTAGTGCTGGTGTAGGATTTCATTATTGTCCAATGCTTGTTGCTAAGTTCCCATATCTCTTATCCACTGTGCACCTGGGAGTGCATTAGTTAACATAGTTGGAATGTAAGAAAAACAAGTGTAGCCTTGAAATTAACCACATCAGACTTGTGAGCTAATTGGTTCTTTCTTGTTACTCACTGCACCTTTGCTCAGTGAGAAATGTAACTTGTTTAATACTTTCTGAGGCTGACATAGATTAGAAATATAAAGAAAAAACATTTCAAGGGAAAATAAGTTTTCTGGTTGAGCAGCCGTTATCAAAAGAGGGTCATAAAATGTCCACAGGCCTCCAAGGCCAGAAGATAATGTACACAACATTGTCTATGGGAAAGGTTTGCAGAAAAAATCCTAGTTTTGATAAAGACAAAACAGATGTAATGTTTGGGCTGACTCTGTATGACTTTGCACCTTTCATTTCCCTCTATGTACAAGTAAAGGTATAAAATACCCTTTTGAAAATAAAAAAAAATGGGCCTCACTCACCAAAGCAGCTTGGTCACCCCATGTTTCTTTCTTTCTTTTTTTTTTTCTTACTCTCTTTTTCAGGCTGATCCCTTGGAGCATAGAGGCTCCCTGTGTTCACTTATCTGCCCGGGTTTCTAAGACCTGAGCAGGAAGACCTTCTGTGTCTTCACTCCCTCTGGAGACCAGGAGGGCACCTGTGGCCTCTGTGAACAGGGCAAACTCTTTGTCTCGGAGTTTTATTGGTTTTCTATGTAAACCAAGGAATATCAGCCTCTTTCTCTCCTCTATTTTCTTATCTACAATATTTTTTCCTTATCTCTCTAAATCATCTGCCGACGCCGTTTTTCCTTCAGGTTCCCCTGGATCCTGCGGGGGCTGGACCCCGGCATTTCCCCTCTCTTCTGTTTCCATTTTCCTTTGATTTTTGTTTCCATTGTTGATCATATTGGATCACAGCCTTGTCTAACTCAATGAAACTATAAGCCATGCTGTGTAGGGCCACCCAAGATGGACGAGTCATGGTGGAGAGTTCTGACAAAATGTGGTCCATTGGAGAAGAGAATGGCAAACCACTTCAGCATTCTTATCTTGAGAACACCATGAATGGTATGAAAAGGCAAAAAGATATGATACTGAAAGATGAACTCCCCAGGTAGGTAGGTGCCCAGTATGCTACTGGAGAAGAGTGGAGAAACAGCTCCAGAAGGAATGAAGAGGCTGAGCCAAAGCAGAAACAACGCCCAGTTGTGGATGTAAAGTCCAATGTTTGTAAAGAACAATACTGCATAGGAACCTGGAATGTTAGGTCCATGAATCGAGGTAAACTAGAAGTGGTCAAACAGGAGATAGCAAGAGTGAACATTGACATTTTAGGAATCAGTGAACTAAAATGGACTAGAATTGGCAAATTTAATTCAGATAGCCATTATATCTACTACTGTAGGCAAGAATCCCTTAGAAGAAATGGAGTAGCCCTCATAGTCAACAGAAGAGTCAGAAATGCAGTACTTGGGTACAATCTAAAAATGACAGAATGATCTCTGTTCATTTCAAAGGCAAACCATTCAATATCACAGTAATCCAAGTCTATGCCTCAACCACCAATGCTGAAGAAGCTGAAGTCAAAGAGCTCTATGAAGACATATAAGACCTTCTAGAACTAACATGAAAACAAGATGTCCTTTTCATCATAGGGGACTGGAATATGAAGTATGAAAGTATGAAGTCAAGAGATACATGGAGTAACAGGCAAGTTTGGTCTTGGAGTACAAACTGAGGCATGGCAAAGGTTAACGATTTTGCCAAGAGAATGTACTGGTCATAGCAAACACCCTCTTCCAACAACACAAGAGATGACTCTACACAAGGACATCACCAGATGGTCAATACTGAGATCAGATTGATTATATCCTTTGCAGCTGAAGATGGAGAAGCTCTAAACAGTCAGCAAAAACAAGACCGGGAGCTGACTGTGGCTCAGATCATGAACTCCTTACTGCCAAATTCAGACTTAAACCAAAGAAAGTAGTGAAAACCACTAGACCATTCGGGTATGACCTAAATCAAATCCCTTACAATTTACAGTGGAAGTGACAAAGAGATTCAAGGGATTAGATCTGATAGAGTGCCTGAAGAACTATGGACAGAGGTTTGTAACATTGTACAGGAGGTGGTGATCAAAACCATCCCCAAGAAAAAGAAATGCAAAAAGGCAAAATGGTTGTCTGGGGAGGGCTTACAAATAGCTGAGAAAAGAAGAGAAGCAAAAGGCAAAGGAAAAGGAAAAATTTAACCATCTGAATGCAGAGTTCCGAAGAATAGGAAGGAGAGATAAGAATGCCTTCCTCAGTGATCAATGCAAAGAAATAGAGGAAAACAATAGAATGGGAAAGACTAGAGATCTCTTCAAGAAAATCAGAGACACCAAGGGAACACTTCAGGTAAAGATGGCCCAATAAAGGAGAGAAATGGTATGGACCTAACAGAAGCAGAAGAGGTTAAGAAGAGGTGGCAAGAATACACAAAATATCTATACAAAAAAGATTTTAATGATACAGATAACCACGATGGTATGATCACTCACCTACAGCCAGACATCCTGGAATGTGAAGTCAAGTGGGCCTTAGGAAGCATCACTATGACCAAAGCTATCGGAGGTGATGGAATTCCAGTTGAGCTATTTCAAATCCTGAAAGACGATGCTGGGAAAGTGCTGCACTCAATATGCCAGCAAATTTGGAAAATGCAGCAGTGGCAACAGGACTGGAAAAGGTCAACTTTCATTCCAATCCCAAAGAAAGGCGATGCCAAAGAATGTTCAAACTACCACACAACTGCACTGATTTCCCATGATAGGAAAGTAACGCTCAAAATTCTCCAAGCCAGGCTTCAACAGTACATGAACTTTAACCTTCCAGATGTACAAGCTGGTTTTAGAAAAGGCAGAGGAACCAGAGATCAAATTGCCAATATCCACTGGACAATAGAAAAAGCAAGAGAGTTCCAGAAAATATCTACTTCTGCTTTATTGACTATGCCAAAGCCTTTGACTGTGTGGATCACAACAAATTGGAAAATTCTTAAAGAGATGGGAATACCAGACCAGCTTACCTGCTTCCTGAGAAATGTGTATGCAGGTCAAGAAGCAACAGTTAGAACTGGACATGGAACAATGGACTAGTTCAAAACTGAGAAAGATATGTGTCAAGGCTGTATATTGTCACCCTGCTTATTTACCTTATATGCAGAGTACATCATGCAAAATGCCAAGCTGGATGAAGCAGAAGCTGGAATTAAGATTGCCAGGAGAAGCATCAATAACCTCAGATATGCAGATGACACCATCCTTATGGCATAAAGCAAAGAAGAACTAAAGAGCCTCTTGATGAAAATGAAAGAGGTGAGTGAAAAAGGTGGCTTAAAAGTCAACATTCAAAAAACGAAGATCATGGCAACCAGTCCCATCACTTCATGGTAAATAGATGGGGAAACAATGGAAACAGTGAGAGACTTTATTTTGGGGGGCTCCAAAATCACTACAGACAGTGACTGCAGTCATGAAATTAAAAGACGTTTGCCCTTTGGAAGAAAAGCTATGGCCAACCTAGACAGCATATTTAAAAGCAGAGACATTACTTTGCCAGCAAAGGTCTCTCTAGTTAAAGTTAGATTTTTTCAGTAGTCATGTAGGGATGTGAGAGTTGTACCATAAAGAAAGCTGAGTGCCGAAGGACTGATGCTTTTGAACTGTGGTGTTGGAGAACTTTTGAGTATCCCTTGGACTGCAAGGAGAGCAAAACAGTCACTCCTAAAAGAAATTAATCCTGAATATATACATTGGAAGGACTGATGCTGAAACTGAAGCTCCAATACTTTAGCTATCTGATGTGAAGACATGACTCATTTGAAAAGACCCTGATGCTGGGAGAGACTGAAGGCAGGAGGAGAAGAGGATGACAGAGGATGGGATGGTTGGATGGTATCACCGACTCAATGGACATAAGTGTGAGTAAGCTCCGGGAAGGTGAGTTGTTGAAGGACAGGGAAGCCTGGTGTGCTGCAGTCCACGGGGTTGCAAAGAGTTGGATTTGACTGATCGACTGAAAAACAACAATAAATCCAATCACTTGCATTAAAGCAAATTTTTATTATATATGATATTAATATTTTGTAATGGAGACAATGGATTTTTACAATCTTGAAACAAATACAAGTTATATCTTTTAATGGTCTTTTGACAAGCTCCTTTCAGGCTATCAGCTGGACTTTGTCTCCTCTCCTAAAATAATACATTTATAATAAGTGGCACAGTAGTAATGAATCTGCCTACAATGCAGGGGAATGTGAATTTGATCCTAGGGTTAGGAAGATCCCCTGGAGAAGGAAATGGCAACTTTTGCCTGGGAAATTTCATGGATAGAGTAGCCTGGCAGGCTACAATCCACAGAGTTGCAAACAGTTGGACACGACTAAGTGAGTGAGCACACACAAAGAAAAGCCCTACATCTTTTTGTTTTGTATTGTAGAATATTAGTGTTTATAACTGGAAGGATTCTATACATACCCATATAGTTTTCACTCTCTTTTGAATTCCAGTCTGAACCTCTAAATACTTGACTGACATTTTTTTATACTAGTGTCCCATGAGCACTTCAAAGTCAGTATATCCCAACATCATTACATTCCCTCCAAACCTACTTTATTTTCTCTTCCTTATCTGTTAAAGGTATCGGCAGCCTCCCCAGAATCAAACCTGAAAACTTTAAGGTGATATTTTACTTAAAAAGAAATCAAAACTTCCTTTGGCTCCATATTCGATTAGGCACAAAACTGTGTTAGTTCTGTGATTTACCTTGGATCCATTCCCTCTTTTCTATTCCTCAGCTCATACTTCATTTTAGACCCCAATTACTCTTGAATTAGTCCCTCAGTTCTTGCATTTTTAGTTCTTCCCATTCCATTTTACCCAGTACCCTGGTACCTACATGGTAACATTACGGAGGACCTTCAGGAAATCCCCACTAACTGTTGTGTAGAGATACATTCCTTCGTAGGGCTAGTGCCCTTCAGCAAGATCTGTGGATTTCTCATAAGGAATAGCTTGCTTATTTATAGTCAGTAAGGGCAATCTGTAGTACCTAAGAGTTCTTATTCAAAGTTTCATTTTGATAATATTAAGTCTAAAGTTTCTTTGAATTTTGGGAATGACAAAAGAAATTCATTTTAGACTTACACTTGCTTATTCTTTAGGTTAAAGGTTAATGAGAAGGTTGTCCTTTAGCATCTTAAATAAGGGAAGCGAAGACAGTGACAGGATGTTACCAGATGCACTGAGTCACGTAAGAGTAGCAGGGAGGCCATTCCTGAAACCTCTGGAAAGTTGCAGCGCTTTGGCTGTCAGAGAAACCCCTCTGTTGTCTTTTCTCAACAGCCATTTGAGCTTTGCTGACACCAGGGACTTAGAAACTATTTAGACAGTGGGAGACTGCAAGCTTAAGACAGGAGGTCAACTGAAGGTAGAATCTGGATAGAATGTGGCACTAAAATAGACTGGGCATATAGGAAGAGTGAAATTCTTTAACTGGTCTCTAGTTCTTGGTGTTTTAAAATTTCAATTTCTTTGGGAACATGGGCAAAAGAGAGGAGAGACACTTAAAAATAACTTTCCAAATGATTTTCTAAACTACAGTTGAGAATGTTACTTTCCTTCTTTAAAATCTTTAATAGCTCCCCACTGCTAAAATGTAAACTCCCTAGCATAGCACCGAAGGCCTTCTATAACCAAATACCCCACCTATCTTTCCAGCCTTATCTGTAGTTAAAATGCTCTTCAGAGAAGCCCTGTGCTTTCTAATCAGCCTGTGTTATTTCCTTTGCCTGGAATGTTCCCGCCTGACTACGCCCTCCTCTCAACACTTTACGTTACTGAAATCCTACTGATAATTCAAGATCTAGGTCTATTATCACCTTCCCCATGAAACTTGAGGAATCCTTCACTTAACTTGAAGAAATTCCTTCCTTCTCACTGATTTTCTACAACTTTAACTATAAATCTCATAGCACATTGCATATTCCACTTTTGAGTTTTAATCAGTTGTATATGTGTCTTATCTTCTTAATTAGATTTTTTCACTTCATACATGTCTTATCTTAATTAGATTGCAAGTTTTATATGGCCAAAGACTGCCTTTCTCATTTCTGCTTCCTCATAATAGTTTCCATCATGTAGACACTCAATGTTTGTTGTCGTAAACTAAACTTGTAGTTGATATTAGCATTTTGTCTATCGACTTCTTTTTACCAATTTCTATAAGTGTACTGTCTACTGCAAACTATTATTTTTAAGATGTTCATTCTTAACTTAGTCATTAATTTAACCATCAAATATGAATTGAGTGCTTGCTACCTGAAGGGCACTATGCTTGGGGCTGGGGGTGTGACAATGAATACAATGTAATTCCTGTCCTCAGTGAGCCTGGAGTTCAGTAGGAGATGCAGGTAAGTGGACAGGTGACTACAATGCCATTTGATAAATGCTACACAGAACCATTATTTAAGGTTGTACAAATTGTGCCTGACAGGAGAGAACATGGAAAAGAGGTAAGTGAAGCATGAAATGTAGCCCCATCCTCTCCAATCCAAGTTTTGTGGCCTTACATGGTGCTGTGTTCCTAAATGAACACACTTATCTAATGCATAAAGAAATTCTGTATGTGGTCTCAATGCCACTATCAGTTCAGTTCAGTTGAGTTCAGTTGCTCAGTCGTGTCTGACTCTTTGCGACCCCATGAATCGCAGCACGCCAGGCCTCCCTGTCCATCACCAACTCCCAGAGTTCACTCAGATTCACGTCCATCGAGTCAGTGATGCCATCGAGTCAGTGATGCCATCCAGCCATCTCATCCTCTGTCGTCCCCTTCTCCTCCTGCCCCCAATCCCTCCCAGCATCAAAGTCTTTTCCAATGAGTCAACTCTTTGCATGAGATGGCCGAAGCACTGGAGTTTCAGCTTTAGCATCATTCCTTCCAAAGAAATCCCAGGGCTGATCTCCTTAATGCCACTATAACAGTAAGTAAAATATTTTCTATGAGCACTTGGAAAAGCTACTTAGTTCCAGACTTGAGGAATTAAGAATGAATTCCATGAAGAAATGCTGTATGAACAGCTTTTCAAGACAAAAGGGTGAACAGAAATAAGAATGCTTCAAATAGAGAGAAGTACAAAGAGACAGTTAGTATATAAGGAACTATGAGTAGTTTAATTATGGCTGGACTCTAAGAGCAGTGAGAGTGAGCTTGAGAAACAGAGTCCCATTCAAGAAAGGCCTTATAAACAAAGATTAGAGTTTGAATTTTGATGGCAATGGGAAGTCATACAGGCATTCTGACAATGATCAGGTATCATTTCACAAATCTCATCGGTTGTAGGGTGGAACCGGGGGAAGAAGGGTACGTGCAGGTGAGGACAGTGGGGAACTGTAGCAGGTTAGGCATGAGATATTGATCTCAGTGAAGACAGTTTGGAAATGAATACAAGAGAATTTCAGACCTGCTTAACGGGATGATAAGACAAATAGTAATTCTCCATAAAGTTTATTCTACCAACAAAGAAGAGAAAATTCACTCTTTCAATCAAATAGGCTGGGTGGTATGGAGGAAGGTGTAGGAACTTTGTAGCTGGGCAGCACAGAGTTTGAATCAGGGTTCTGTTAATACCACTGGTTAGCTGTGGGATCTTAGGTAAGTCACTTAGTCTTTTTGGCCTTAGTTTCTTCACCTGTTAAATCTGTAATAATAATACACTTTACTAGTATATTAAAGTGTTGAGAGGTTTAAATTTGATATTATATATGTAAGTGCTTGATTCATACTAGTTTCTATAAAGCTAGTTTCCTTTTCTCCTCTTTCCTTTCCCCAAGTGATCCTTTAATAGGAAAGCCATTTACAATTTTCTGCAATTGTACAGATTCAAACTTAAAAGACCAGAGTTCTTCCCATATGGAACGTAATGTAGGGCTTCACAGTGTAAATGGTGAACTGTTTATGTTGGAGCAGTAATTTATACTAGTGACTCTTATAGTTTACTGGGTCACATATAGTTTTGGCAATCAGAAGAAAGCTTATGAACCTATTCTCTGAAAAAATATATCATACAGCACATATGTATATAACACTTTGAACAAAAAATTAATTCAAAGAATTTCTAAAATTCATATGAATTCTAGGTTAAAATTTTTCCTTTAATTTATTTAATTAAAAATTTTATGATAGTGACCTAGTATTTATGCATAAGGCAAACTGGGATCTTTCTACAGATTTACAGATTAGTGTTCAAAAACAGCTTATACTTTCAAATAAGTTCTCTTAAGAATGGTTATGTGGAAGTTTTCTGAAAAGCTGACATTAAAGAAATAGGAGAAAACATTTTGGATATGACATAAAAGTTTGTTTTTATGACATAAAAGCATACTGGCTCATATTAGAGGATAAGCCTCTTTTGATAAAATTCCATCATCTAATACCATCAGTGTATCAGGAGCTCTAATGAGTTCTGTGGCACATTTTCCTATGATCTGCAATACTGGCGACCAGAATTTCGGCAACAATCATTTATCCACTTCTGTTTATACTAGACCACTGAGAACGGTAAACCCATACTGTGTCCAAGGCACCAGTCATATTACACACAGTATACCATGCTCTGAAAAGGATGTATACAATAAAAACTCAGATTCAAAAGCGAGGGCTGTGATGGACCACGGCCAAACCCCAGACTTTGTAGGTCAAGAGGGAGGGTGAGTATGGTTAGTTTCTCACTCAGCCACAAACATTCCTGTGGTAAGGAATAATTAATTAAATGGCAGGCTATGGAGAGCAGGTTTAGGTATACAGAATAACACATATTAAGACAAAATAACTTTTGTCCAGTGACAGGTCATGAATATAGTGCCAAAGATCACAAGATTCAGATAATGACTTGGCAGTTTTTTTTTCTGGAATTGTAAATGAGCTCCCTCTGTTTTTTTTAAAAATTGCTTATACACGTAATATATCCAATAAACATGTTAAAAAACCAAAGTCTGGGTTAAGTATTTTAGGGTTCCCGTTACTGCAACTCCCACATTGCTTTTCAATTCACACAATTTTTGAAAGGTTATAAGAATATGGATTCTCAGGACAGGTTTTATTTTAGTTCATGTGCTTTTTAAAGTAAATTATCCTCCATCGCTTAACAAATATAAAGTTATATAGAAGAGTTTTCACTGTTACTCTTAAGCCTCATATGATGTCTAGTGTCTTCAAGTTGCATTAATATCTAAACTGTTTCCTTATAATCTGATAAAAACCCACAGACCAAAAAATTTGCTGACAAAAAGGCAAGGAAAAGGTCAGGAGAAAAGCCAAGTTTAACCATAACCACTGCTTACAGTTCTAACAAGACCAAGAAAGAATTCCTTACATATTTGGAACTTATAAAGGAGATTCACTTCCTATTATCAAAATGCCTAAGGTCCAATTATAAAGAGACCTAATGTATTTTTGACAGAGGGTTTCATACAAAGTAAAGGTATTGTATTAATTGGACAAACTAGACAGATACTATCAGGAGCTAGAGAAATTTACTATAGGGCTAACACATACGCTGAATTGGTTTAAGGAGTTTTCAGAATCATTTGGTCCCCTGTGAACACACACTTGGAGGAGGACAATCTCAAATGCCTGAGGCCAAAAGCTAAGGGAATAGCTTGAGCAGAGAGGGAAGAAAGGAGAAGGAGCTAGAGAAAAGTGGAAAAGGCAAGGGCTACTAGTGATTATCTCAGTATCACAAATCTTGGTTTAGCTTGGTTAAGGGATCCAGGAAGTAATGGGGTGGGACTGGAGGGCAGGAGCCTCCTATTACTGCAATACAAATTAACTTCCAATCCGACATGGGAAGGTCGAATAACCTTGGCCTTCAGGGGACTGTAATTGAACACAATTGGAGAATCATCTTATTTTAAAAAATAGTTGTAACAGTATGCCTTGCTTATTATAAATCTGTTTATTTTCACTTGAAAACAAATGCCATATTTTAAATTTAATCCTTACATGCCAAGGATAGAAAACATCAGCTACATACAATGTTTAGTCATAGAATTGCCACAAAAACCATCTCTTGTCTAGGCTTCTGAATCAAATGCTATTCAGGAGTATTTGTTTTGGTTTTAAAGAAAAGAATAATAACACACATGGCTTATTACTTAAGATGGCTCTTATGTTCTCAGATGAATATTTCTTCTGATGACAAAAGAAAAGCACCGATTTCATGCCAAGAGGATATCCAAAGGGTTGTTGACAAGTCAAAGTGAAACACAAAGATTCCTTCAATTTCTTTCTTAGATAACTTTTTGATGTGATACACTAGCAGTGATGAAATCTTTATGGTCTTATAACCACTAAATATAATCTAGATAAAGAGTACTTATTTTTAGAGTTTCATGTGTTTCAGTGACTAACATAGTAATATGATGTACTGTTGAAAGGACTCACTGAAAGTAAACACTGATGGAGTTTCATTTTGCTCTGGTCAATGTTGTTGGCCATTTTCCTGTCTGAGACCTATCACTAGCTCGAGTTGGATCCCACTGCATTATTTTCCCGCAAGGGAAAAAAAGAAACCCAGTAACACTTTAAAGCATACTGTTGTGCCAAGTCATCATTGATGCTAAACATTATTATGTACTTCTAAGAAAGAAGTGGATTCACCACTTTGTCAACCTAAGATGTATAAGACTTTGACCTTAGGCTGGGGGTAGGACAGTGTGAGTAATGACTGCTAAGAGAATCAAAGCAAATCATACATTTGCCCATGGATAATATTTGATTAGTGCTTAAAATAAAAATTTCTGTTAAAATTGAGTAGTCCACTCTAGGATATAACAATGAACTTTCCTGAGTTCATTTAATCCAGGATATGGATGGTAGACTATCTCTGCCTCTCTCTATTGATTTGAAAAGCTATTGCCTTAATTCTCAGACTTATATACTTGCTCTCTGAGATTAATTCAGCATGTTTTCTTGCATGCCCAGGGAATCTAATTCTAGTTTAACAATCGAAGATGCAGTTTCTCATGTGAGTTTCAAAGACATGATTATTTCTGCAAGAAGACAAGAGTGAGACCTTGGCACGTTTTTCATTTAAGTGTGACACAAAGCTTGAATTGACTTTATCCTTCTTTTCATACAGGGGTCTTCCTACTCCCATAGCGACAGATGCAGCCTGTTAATGCTTGGCTTGTCAAATGCTTGCTGACTATACAGCAGCAAGGATCAGCACAAAATCTGATCCCACCCTTGAACAGTAGTATACATTTCAGAGACTAGGGATTCCACTCACTGGAGACTATCTGAATTTCCTTGATGCTGACATAACTTTGTTCACAAAATATCTGGAAATGCTTGATTCTATCATGGTTCACTGCTTTATTTAACCTGAAGGTTAAGGTGAATTAAAGATTACTGACAAGAGAGATTTAATAGGACTTAATTCTGGTATGAAGATGCCTCTACATAGAATACTAATTAAGCTAGGATCTTTGTAGTCCTCCTTTTTTGTCCTATTCTGAGGGGGGCGGGGATGAAGAGTAGTGTTTTATCTAGAGTAGAAATGTCAGATTCCAAAAGTTTTTTGATGTATTTAATGTGGGAGCAAGGTCAAAAACAAAAGCCTTATGAAGTGGTAATTGTAAAGAAGCTATCTCATAGAAAAAGTTGCTAATCAGTTGTAATTACAGGAAACAGTTCATGAATACATAATTAACATGGAATCATATATCTTCTGATTATAGTTTCCCAGGTACATGAATAAGTGATATTTCTCAGATCTCTTCTGTCTTCTATGTGATTTTAGACAATACATTCCATACATCTGGTCACTGGAGTACTTCCTTCATTACCTGTATTACAAAAAATACCCTAGTCCAATTGCTATGTCAAATGAGTGACTTAATACTATCATATTCTAGATAAGTGGTTCACTTATTTTCTCTTGCAGTTGTTCAATGATATTTTGCTAGTTATAAATCCACTATTGAGAGATTTTTCTTTTACTGAACTATACTTGATTTCATTTGATGAATTTTCAGTCTAACTTTATTACTAGGTTTTAACAGCAGATGTAAAACTAGAAAAAATTATAATCAGTGTCTACTGTTTTGCAAACAGAAAGTTCCCAAGTCCAAATCATAAACATTCTGTGTTTGACACAAAATCATAAACATCTGCAAAGATAATTTGTAACCATACTAACTAGAATTGGTACCTCTGCTTTCTTTTCACAGCATTCAACTATGGCTTTCTTAATCTTTTCAAAACAGGACTGTGCCAGTTGCAGTACATTGATTTCAGCTTAGAAGAAAAGCTGCTACTTGTTTAGAAATCACTGTTTTGGTTTTGATACACACAGAGGAAAAATATTAGACCTGATCAGAACAGCTTTTATGAAAGATCCTCACTACTGTTTGACCAAAAATTGTAGGGCTCATACGAACTGGGGACAGTGGGGGTATCCTGAAGATATCAAACTCTAGAACTTAAAATCAATATAAAAAATTTATAACATAAAATTTTCCATCTTAACCATTTTAGGTGTACAATCCAGTGGTATTAAGTATATTCACAATGTTGTATAACTATAACTGTAATAGGGAAGAGTCTATTTTGACTATTCCACGCTAGATCTGTTTCTTTGGCTGCTTTTGTTATTATAATCACACATAATGGCCTGCTTCAGAGAATCCTGACCCTCTGCCTGACTGTTAAACTGAAGTGCCTTTGTTCAGAACCCTGTCTACGCGCAGATGGCAGGAAGGAAGAAATTAACACGTCTCCCTGCCTGAGGCTTGCCATTTTAGGAGATTCTTAGAAGATTAAATGGCCTTTTTACTTTGCTTGCTTCCACCTCCTCCTATTTCTTATCCAGAAAAGAACCTGGCATCCATACCCCAACAAGATGGTTATTTTGAGACATTAGTCTGCCATCTACTTGGTCAGCTGGCTTTCTGAATAAAGTCGTATTCCTTGCCTTAACACCTCTTCTCTCGGATTCACTGGCCTCTCGTGCAGTGAGCAGAACAAGCTTGGACCCAGTAACATGAACACTGGTTATTTCCACATATATATATATTTTAATCATTAATGGGAAACCCTGTACCCATTGAGAAACCTATATGCAGGTCAGGAAGCAACAGTTAGAACTGGATATGGAACAACAGACTGGTTCCAAATAGGAAGAGGAGTACGTCAAGGCTGTATATTTTCACCCTGTATATTTAACTTATATGCAGAGTACATCATGAGAAACGCTGGGCTGGAGGAAGAAC
Organism: Redunca redunca; assembly: GCA_006410935.1. Lineage (NCBI taxonomy): Eukaryota > Metazoa > Chordata > Mammalia > Artiodactyla > Bovidae > Redunca > Redunca redunca. The sequence goes on along the minus strand of SJYQ01000134.1, from coordinate 362,561 downwards.
AAGCTGGAATCAAGATTGCTGGGAGAAATATCAATAACCTCAGATATGCAGATGACACGATCCTTATGGAAGAAAGTGAAGAGGAACTAAAAAGCCTCTTGATGAACGTGAAAGAGGAGAGTGAAAAAGTTGGCTTAAAGCTCAACATTCAGAAAACTAAGATCATGGCATCTGGTCCCATCACTTCATGGGAAATAGATGGGGAAACAGTGGAAACAGTGGCTGACTTTATTTTTCTGGGCTCAAAAATCACTGCAGATGGTGACTGCAGCCATGAAATTAAAAGACGCTTACTCCTTGGAAGGAAAGTTATGACCAACCTAGATATCATATTAAAAAGCAGAGACATTATTTTGCCAACAAAAGTCTGTCTAGTCGAGGCTATGTTTTTTCTGGTGGTCATGTATGGATGTGAGAGTTGGACTGTGAAGAAGGCTGAGCGCCAAAGAACTGATGCTTTTGAACTGTGGTGTTGGAGAAGACTCTTGAGAGTCCCTTGGACTGCAAGAAGATCCAACCAGTCCATCCTAAAGGAGATCAGTCCTGGGTGTTCATTGGAAGGACTGATGCTGAAGCTGAAACTGCAATACTTTGGCCACCTCATGCAAAGAGTTGACTTATTGGAAAAGACCTTGATGCTGGGAGGGATTAGGGGCAGGAGGAAAAGGGGACAACAGAGGATGAGATGGCTGGATGGCATCACCAACTCAATGGACATGATTTTGGGTAAACTCCAGGAGTTGGTGATGGACAGGTAGGCCTGGTGTGCTGTGATTCATGGGGTTGCAAAGAGTCGGACATGACTGAGCAACTGAACTGAACTGAACTGTACCCATTAAGCAGTAAAAAACACTATCCTCTCAGCCCTTAGCCCCCTATTAGCACTAATTTACTTTCTGAATCTATGAATTTGCCTATTTTAGATATTTTATGTAGGGGGAATCATAAAATATCTGTCTTTTATGTGTTTGTCTTATTTACACTGTTTTGAAGGCTCATGGCAAATAGACGGGGAAACAATGGAAACAGTGAGAAACTTTATTTTTTGGGGCTCCAAATCACTGCAGATGGTGATTGCAGCCATGAAATTAAAAGACGCTTTCTCCTTGGAAGAAAAGCTATGACCAATCTAGACAGCACATTAAAAAGCAGAGGCATTACTTTGCCAACCAAAGTCCGTCTAGTCAAGGCTATGGTTTTTCCAGTAGTCATGTATGGATGTGAGAGTTGGAGTATAAAGAAAGCTGAGTGCCAAAGAATTGATGCTTTTGAATTGTGGTGTTGGAGAAGAACCTTGAGAGTCCCTTGGACTGCAAGGAGATCCAACCAGTCCATCCTAAAGGAAATCAGTCCTGAATATTCTTTGGAAGGACTGATGCTGAAGCTGAAACCCCAATACTTTGGGTACCTGATGCGAAGAACTGACTCATTGGAAAAGACCCTGATGCTGGGAAAGATAGAAGGTCGGAAGAGAAGAAGACGACAGAGAGTGAGATGGTTGGATAGCATCACTGATGCGATGGACATAAGTTTGAGTAAACTCTGGGAGTTGGTGAGGGATAGGGAAGCCTGGTGTGCTGAAGTCCACGGGGTCGCAAAGAGTTGGATAAGACTGAGTGACTGAACTGAACTGAAGGCTCATCCATGTTGTAGTGTGTATCAGAACTTCATTCCAAAGTACATTATATGTATATACCACACTTTGTTTATTCATTCATGTCTTGAGGGACACTTGGTTGTTTCTACTTTTGGACATCATAAATAATGCTGCTATGAAAACTGGCATACAAGTATCCTTTTTAAGTCCATGTTTTCAGTTCTTTTGGGTATTTACCTAGGAGTGGAATTGCTTATTATTCGGTAATTCTATGTTTACATTTTCAAGGAACTGCTAAACTATTAAACTGTTTTCTACATAAGCTACATTACTTTACATTCACCCCCGCCCCCCCAAGCCACGCACCTGGGTTCCAATTCTCCAAGTTCTTGCTAACATTTGGGTGCAAAGTGGTATTTCACTGTGTCTTTGATTTGCATTTCCCTGCATAGAGGATGAGATGGTTGGATGGTATCACCGACTCAATGGACTCAATGCGTTTGGGTAGACTCCAGGAGTTGGTGATGGACAGGGAGGCCTGGTGTGCTGCGGTTCATGGGGTCACAAAGAGTCGGACATGACCGAGTGACTGAACTGGATGACAAATGGTGTCAGGTATCTTTTCATGTGCTTATGGCCATTTGTATATTTTCTCTGGAGAAATGTTTAAAATGTCTCAAAATTTGTGCACTTAAAAATTTGATTGCCTTTCTTGAGTTGTAGGAATTGTTAGTGAACAGAAATATAAGTAATGTTTGTGTGTTGATTTTGCATTCCAGTAATAATCCTTTATAGATACATAATTTACAAATACTTTCTTCTATTTTGTGGGTGGCAAGGATTGTTGGCCACCATCAGAAGCAGGAAAAGGTGGAGAAAGATTCAACCCACAGCCTTAGAGAGAACATGGCTGACACCTTGATTTCAGACTTCTAGCATCTAGAACTATATTGTATTAAGCCACCCAGTTTATTATTTTTAATATCCTATGAAACTAACATAATTTCATTTTTGATACCTTTTATTTCTTTTTCTTGCCTCTTTGCTCTGGCGAGAATTGACACAAATCCTTATCAAACCCTTCCAACAAACTGAACAGGAGAAAACCCTTCTTAACTCATGCTACAAATCAGCATCATTCTCCTGTCAAAGTCAAACAAAAACATTGCAAGAAAAGAAAACTACAGACAAAAACCCTTGATGACTACTGATGCAAAAACTTCAACAAAATACTAGCAAACTGAATTCAGGAGGCTACTGAAAGGATTATGTACCATGACCAAATGGAATTTACACTAGGAATGCAAGGATGGTTAAATATATGGATATCAATCAACATAACAATACCACATTCATAGAAGAAAGGGGAAAATCATAATTACAATTATCTCCACTGATGCAGAAAAAGCATTTAATAAAATTCAATACCATTCAATGATAAAATACTCAATAAACTTAAATAGAAGAGAATTTCCTTAATGTGACAAAAGCAATGCATGAAATCCAACTAACATCATATTCAATGGTGAAAGACTGAAAGCTGTTTCCCTAAGATCAGGAAGAAGACAAGGATGCCTGCTCTTGCCATTTTTATTAAAAAAAGTATAGAATCTACTTCTTTTCAATGTTTCTGTGGAAGAATGGGAGATTAGCATTGCTCACTCTGCTGTTTTGCTGATGTTACTCGCAAACTCTAGAACTTTTATACTATCATCATATATAAAATAGTACTTACCAAATTCACATATATGCAAATTATATAGTACTGGAAAATAAAATTAATAGCTGAAATTAATTGAGTGCTTACTATTATCAGGCTGTTGTACTGAACCCCTTATTGCCTAACCTGCAATCTTTTCAACAATGCTATGAGGTAGGTATTATTTTCCCCGTCTTATAAAGGAATCAATGGTGACTTAGGGAGGTTAAACCATTTGCATAGTTTAACAGCTAGTAAGAAACAGAACAGAGCAGCTAATATAGTCTGACTAAAAAATCACACATTTAAATAGCATCCTTGTAACAGTCAGGGTTCTAACAAACCCTCAGGATAAAATGAGGGGTTTTAACTTACAGTGAGATTAATTACAATGTTATGGAATGTAAGAGAACCATATAGGATGGTGTAGTAACCCTGCAACTACCAAAAAGCAGAGCTGTTGTCACCCCTAAAGCTAATGGGACCAGGTGCTGGAAAGTGAGTACAGAGAAGGTTTATTGTAAAGAAGCGTTAACCTTTAGTAGAGGAACACTGTAAAACTGAGACAACTTTGAGGGGAGAAACCAGGGGGATAAATATCCTGACCTCGCTCCCTCCCAAAACTTGTCAGAGGTCCCCATTAGCTCAAAAGCCAGAAGACATGGAAGTCTGCCATCGTGCACAGAGAGCAGCATGAAGAAGTGTGGAGAATGGATCTATGATGGGAGGTAGCGTAAGTAAAAGATATCTAGTACCATGCATACATAGCAGAATTCTAGCAAATATGCTTTAAGTTGAGATGCCTCCAACTTAGAGGAGGGTGAGGGGAGAGGAAGCATTAGGAAAGTCATACAGACCTGTACAGCAGACAAAAAGATGATGGAACATACAAGCAAATGAATATCAAAAGTTCTCTTTAGCTCTAAGATGAGAAAAATTATTAAAAGTACATCTGTGGACAAAAAAATGTCATTAGCCATTTCAACAAGCAAAGGATGTTGCAGCCATAAAACCATCAACCACTGTAGAAGCCCCTGATGGTGTACAGTGAAGGGAATTACAGATGGAGGAAAACAGGACACTGGCCCTAGATAGTTAAGAGGTATATTATAGGAATAATTTCAGTAAGCCCAACTCTTGCATCTTGCCACACATAGAAAGGTACTAAAATCATTAGTACCACTGAGATGCCTGTTTTTGTGATCAGCAGTAATATTTTGATATTTGACTATATATATATATTTTTCCCTTTCAGCAAAAACTTTATATCCTGGCTCCTCCCTTCCCTCTTTGGAACATTCCCTAAGAGCTGAGAGGCTTTATCTCCAGCTTAAGTTCTCACTAAGTCTGCTGAATAAAACATGATTCTCAAATTTTAGATTGTGCATTTTTTTAGTTGACACATCTCTATACAAATATTTAAAACTGTTCCTCAAGAATTACTTTCTGACATTGGATTGAAGCATTAATAGCCAAGCATACAATCTGTTCAGTCACTTATCTGCAAGTATGAATAATCATGCAGAGTCTGAGGAAGAAGGAACTACTATGATAACATCTGGTTTCTGATAAGGAAGACACTGGCTAATTTTTCAGGAATGTCATGGCTCTTTATATACCAGTATATAAAGAGCCATGTCATATATTCTTATTACTTCATCTAAATAGTCTTGCTTCCAGATTTCCTTCATTTGTTGAACTTTTAAATTTATTTGCATTATGATACATGCATTTCATAGCACATATGATCTATAGTTTATTATTTAATGAAAGAAATGAGTTACCACTTATTTTTATATATGTTTTGACCTTTATGATAAAGTAAACTTAGAATAAACATAAATCTAGAGATTAATACAATGAGTGGGATGTTTGATGCATCTGACATATTTAAGAAGATTCAGTTATACAGGTCCACTTGATACCATTTTCAAATGGTTAATGCTTTCTGAAAGTAGAGCCTTAAGCTTGTTAGCACTTACAGCATAATTGGGAGGAACTATTGTGATCCATGAAAAATCAGAACAAGTCTGTTTTGAAAAAAAACAGGACAAATGGCAGCATTCAGACTCAAAGGCCTAACTTGCTCACTAAGTTAAGAGTATGGGCTTAGAGTCATATAGACCCATATTTCAGTCCTGGCTCTGACACAAGCAAATTAGATAAACTCCAAATCTAAGTTTTCCTTGTATATAAAAGGAATAAATAATGCCTCCTTCATAGATTTGTTGATCACTCACCTAGAGCCAGACAACCTGGAATGTGAAGTCAAGTGGGCCTTAGGAAGCATCACTACGAACAAAGCTAACGGAGATGATGGAATTCCAGGTGAGCTATTTCAAATCCTGAAAGATGATGCTGTGAAAGTTCTGCACTCAGTATGCCAGCAAATTTGGAAAACTCAGCAGTGGCCACAGACTGGAAAAGGTCAGTTTTCATTCCAATCCCAAAGAAAGGCAATGCCAAACAATGCTCAAACTACCATACAACTGTACTCATCTCACACACTAGTAAAGTAATGCTTAAAATTCTCCAAGCCAGGCTTCAGCAATACGTGAACTGTGAACTTCCAGATGTTCAAGCTGGTTTTAGAAAAGGCAGAGGAACCAGAGATCAAATTGCCAACATCTGCTGGATCATGGAAAAAGCAAGAGAGTTCCAGAAAAATATCTATTTCTGCTTTATTGACTATGCCAAAGCTTTTGACCGTGTGGATCACAATAAACTGTGGAAAATTCTGAAAGAGATGGCAATACCAGACCACCTGACCTGCCTCTTGAGAAACCTGTATACAGGTCAGGAAGCAAAGTTAGAACTGGACATAGAATAGACTGGTTCCAAATAGGAAAAGGAGTACGTCAAGACTGTATATTGTCACCCTGCTTATTTAACGTCTATGCAGAGTACATCATGAGAAACGCTGGGCTGGAAGAAGCACAAGCTGGAATCAAGATTGCCGGGAGAAATATTAATAACTTCAGATAAGCAGATGACACCACCCTTATGGCAGAAAGTGAAGAGGAACTAAAGAGCCTCTTGATGAAAGTGAAAGAGGAGAGTGAAAAAACTGGCTTAACGCTCAACATTCAGAAAACGAAGATCATGGCATCCGGTCCAATCACTTCATGACAAACATGGGGAAACAGTGGAAACAGTGGCTGACTTTATTTTTCTGGGCTCCAAAATCACTGCAGATGGTGATTGTAGCCATGAAATTAAACAGTGGAAACAGTGGCTGACTTTATTTTTTTGGGTTCCAAAATCACTGCAGATGGTGACCGCAACCATGAAATTAAAAGACGCTTACTCCTTGGAAGGAAAGTTATGACCAACCTACAGTATATTAAAAAGCAGACACATTACTTTGCCAGCAAAGGTCCATCTAGTCAAGGCTATGATTTTTCTAGTGGTCATGTATGGATGTGAGAGTTAGACTATAAAGAAAGCTGAGCACCAAAGAATTGTTGCTTTTGAACTGTGGTGTTGGAGAAGAGTCTTAAGAGTCTCTTGGACTGCAAGGAGATCCAACCAGTCCATCCTAAAGGAGATCAGCCCTGGTGTTCATTGGAAGGCCTGATGTTGAAGCTGAAACTCCAATACTTTGGCCACCTCATGCGAAGAGTTGACTCATTGGAAAAGACCTCAATGTTGGGGAAGATTGAGGGCAGGAGGAGAAGGGGACAACAAAGGATGAGATGGTTGGATGGCATCACTGACTCAATGGACATGGGTTTGGGTGGACTCCGGCAGTTGGTGATGGACAGGGAGGCCTGGCGTGCTGCAGTTCATGGAGTCGCAAAAAGTTGGACACGACTGAGCAACTGAACTGAACTGATAAAATTGTTATGAAGAATACAAAGAGATAACATATAAAAGTATTTGTCACAGTATCAAGCACACGATCACCAGTCAGTAACTGGGATGATTATCACTGTGAACACTTCTTCCTGAAAGTTTCCTTGGCAATCCAGTGGTTAAGCCTCTGTGCTTTCATTGTAGGGTGTGTGAGTTATACCCCTGGTCAGGGAACTAAGATTCTGCATGCCTCATGGTGCAGTCAAAATATAAAAATTATTTTTAAAGGTCCAGCTCATTTGGAGTAATAAAAAACAATTCTTCCAAAGGTTGTGTATTATGTGCAACCCAGAAATACGTCAATTTGAATACTATTTCTGTGAGTTGAATGTATTGATATGCATTGCAATTGAAAATGGATATTTTTCTTTGGAGTGATATGGCAATATGGACTAATGTAGCAGCAGCAGTATTGTGGTAATAGTAGTAACAGTAACAATAAAAGCCGATTTACATAGAAATAATTGAGATACCAAGGCTTTAGTTATAAAATGTTCTCAGTCACTTATTAAAATTGCACATTAGTCATTTACTATACTGACTTTCTCTGATATAGGTATATTTAGAGTCCCTATCAGGTACTAGATACAGTGACATAAAAGAGAGATGAGTAATTTAAGACTTACATAGCTAATATCCACTCAGATATTTCTTTAGTTTTGTCAATTAAGCTTTTTTTTTTTAATTTTTATTTTAACTTTAGTTTACTTTACATTACTGTATTGGTTTTGCCAAACACTGACATTAATTCACCACGAGTGTACATGTGTTCCCAAACACGAATCCCCTCCCATCTCCCACCCCATACCATCTCTCTGGGTCCTCTCCTTTTTTACCGAGGATGACATTAATTTAGTGCCAAAAGCCAATACTTCTGAAATAAGATTATTAGACGCTTAAAACAGTCTATGACAACAGTCTTAAAGTTCTCACTTGACTACAATTCCATAGATATCCTTTCTGGATTATTCAGCTTATTGGCATAAGCTATCTTCAGAGAGCAAACTATCTCTGCTACTTTTTCAGAAGTAGATTCTTCTGTCCTTTTAGAAAAAGGGCCTGTCCTGGTTCACTGTTGCCTACATCTAGATATGTCATTTTAAAAGCTGCTTTATAGAGCTCTGATTCACATATAATAACTTATACATATTCAAAGTGTACATTTTTAATGTTTGACTGAGGGATTTGTAAATAAGTACATTTGACTCTCATAGTCCATATAGCCTCTAACTTGTCTTTTATGAAAAGTAAAGGTTGATGTTTGGTAGAAACCAATACAATACTGTAAAGCAATTATCCTTCAATTAAAAATACATAAATTAAAAAAGAAAGGTGAAGTTTTTGATTTCCAGAAACTACTGTTTCATGTTTCAAAAATTTTAAGAACATAGCCAGAAGAGAGAAAAGCCATTTTACTGTTTCATATACTCCTCAGTTCCTGAAAGTTGGTATCCTTCCCAAATTCTTTATTACCATAAAGCTTTGAGCCTGTAAGAAACAAAACCCACAAATCCAACAAATTCCATCATGATCAGCTTTCAGAACCACCAATCAAGTCCCACTGTTTTTCTCCAATGAAAGGAACTGAATTTCCTTCTTGTAATTTTGACAGTTAAAAAACAAAACGTCAAAACCAAAACAAAACATAGTAGGCTATCATTTGAAGTTTCCTAAGTTTAGTATTGATCCTGATGCTGTAGAGTGAGGAAAAAAGCTTGAATTCTTTTACTGGGAAAAGGTAGACAATCTCTTTGATGTAAGAATATAGACAGATATTCAAAGCTCATTTGATTTGCAACCAGCTCCTGAAGAAATGACATTTAGAGAACCTGTGGAAGTAGGCAGGTAAATAACTCATCATGAGGTCCATATGACAGTTCTGAGTACACTTACCTCTGCTGTGTGCTTTGCCACATTCCCCACAATGACAATGACCTTCCCTTTGAAGCTCTGGAGCATGGCAGTGTAAGGTCCCTGGGTAAGCTCCCCTTCAGCAGTAAATGCAGTGCTGAATGGAATGTTGATGCTGCCTGAAATGTGACCCCGAACAAAACTGAGAAAAAAGGTTAAGGGAAACATTTATTTGTGTGCACATTTGAATGTGTGAGAGAAGCTCACAGGGAATTAATTCTCAGAAGAGAGTACCATTAAAATCAAACACAAATGGAGATAAGACTTGAAAATCCCCTGAACAGACAAAACCAGTTTAGTCATACAAGCAAAGATTAATTTAGCTTATTTTGCAAGACAAGCAAGGCTAACTTGACCTGGGTCACTTCTTGTTTATGCCTCTGAAAATTGTAAGTGAAACTTAAACTGTCTCTCTAAATTGATATTTGACTCTCACTAACCATTTCCCTTTCATTTAAGAAAATTCTAATATTGTAACCAGTCACTGAAAAATAGTCACGGCTGCTTTTTAACAATATACCTCTAAGCCTTACTCCATGTTTTGGTTCAACTGCTCCTGGTTTGCAAACTGTCTTTTGGTGTGTATATAATAAACTTTTTATTAATTACTACTTTATTAATTAACTTTTATTAATTACTGCTTTAGTTATCAGAGAAGGCAATGGCACCCCACTCCAGTACTCTTGCCTGGAAAATCCCATGGATGGAGGAGCCTGATAGGCTACAGTCCATGAGGTCGCTAAGAGTCGGACACGACTGAGCGACTTTCACTTTCACTTTCATACAAGAGAAATGGCATGAATGGCATGAAAAGAGAAGGAAATGGCAACCCACTCCAATATTCTTGCCTGGAGAATCCCAAGGATGGGGGAGTCTGGTGGGGTCGCACAGAGTCGGACACGACTGAAGCGACTTAGCAGCAGTTTTAGTTATTTATCAATTTTACTTCTTTTTTCCCCCTGAACTTTTGACAGAAAGGAAAAAGATTAGCCAAAGATGTAAACAAGACTCTCTTGATTAAACAAAATATTGTGAAAGTGATCAGAATGCGGCAAATCAATGGCAATCACATAGGTTGTACAACATTCATGGCTTTCAATTCATTATTACTATTATTACTACTACTGTGATTATTTTAAAGCTCTATTACAAAAGAGTGCAATTAAAAAGATGATTCTTCCTATAGAGTCTATGGAGAAAGATATTATTATTATATCAATCACTCTTTAAAAAGGCATAAATTAACAACTACAAAAACTGCTCTGAAAGAGATGTATATGATACTTTGATAGGACATGTCAATTTGAGGAGGACAGGGAAGGTTTCCACTAAGGAAATAAGTGATGGCTGAGGTAAAATTTGAATAATTAACAAAAGTTAGGCAACAGAATAGAATAGAGGTGGTATAGGGTGGCGGAAGGGACAAACATTTCAGGCAGAAATGTGAGGTGTGTATTGGGGAGGCACATGACTAATCATGAGAAAGGATGGAAGGCCAGTACAGTGGAATGCAGAGAGCAAAGACAGCATAAGACCAGCCTGGAAATGAATGCAGAGGCCAGATCATACAGCACCTTGCAGATCACGTTGTTAAAATTGGTCTTTCTCCCAGAGCAATGAAAATCAGGAAGTATTTTAAACAGATAAGAACAGATCACATTTGCACTTTGGCAACAAGTTGGAGAAAGGCTAGAAGGAGAGTGAATGTGAAGGGTAGTTTGTGAGATATCTGTCTAGGCTGTATCTTGTCTCCTCCTTAACAATCACTGATGATAATCATGAAGAGATGTTTATGTTCAATAGAAGCATCTCCCCCTGAACTTTTTTAGATATGTTCTTTACAAGATGGAAAAGTGATAGCATTTTAAAAGGTTATATCACAAGCAATGAATATCTGTACCGCCCACCAAAAAAAACTAATCAGTCACTGCTGTAGAAGAATTATACATTATAATTATAATATAATTAATATTATATTAATATAATTATAATTATAAAATTATAATTATTTATTGACATGAAATTTTCTCAATTGCCCCAGTTTGTAGGTTCATCTTTAGAATATTACTTCTCTCTGTTTCTGTCAATCTCTCTTTTTCCCTCATTAACACAGAGAGGAGAAATTTGAGGCTCCTACTCTCAAGATTGACGGTGGAGGATGAACACATATCTTAAACTTCTAGTCAGCTGTTACTTCATTTTTCTTTAAAGAGAAGCATTTGGCACTAATAATGAGGGAAAGGATATAAAAAGTTCTGGAAAATGAAATGAGAAATAGAATAGATACCATTCCAGCTACACTGTTTAGTTAGAATATTCTACAACATTTCATCAACTCTAGTTTTTTGAACATTTACAATGACTCAGTATTCAAAGTATTGGCTTCTGTTTTCATGAAAAGAAATGACTTTGTCCTCAGCATATAATTACTACAATAGCACTTCAATCTTTAATAAGGACATACCTTAAAAACTCTTGATTTTTCTCAAACTGTGAACATGACAATTCAACTATTTTCAGCAAAGGAATCTACATATGCCAGCCTAAATCAACTGCCAAAGAGACTTTCTGTGTTTATCAAATGGCCAGTGTCAACCACAGACATTTTTCCTTTTTAGTGTTTTTTTAGTAGCAAAAACAATACAAATCTATACTAGTTAAATGCTCTAGCAGACATGTTTGCATTGCCTGCCCAAACCCTGCTTTCTTGTTTGAAAGGACCTCAACTACTGACCCCGATGAAAGGATGTGCGTAGGCTGTCATGTTTGAGTCAGGTGACCCTGCCACAATCAAGACGGACAGGATAGTAGGGAGGGGGAGGGCGAAGGTGGATATCTGACACAGGCTGAGCCAATCAGACTCTCTCTTCAAAATCAAAGGTAAAAGGCAATGCTCAGACTGTGTTAAACTTATTTGAGTGCCTTCTCTATACATAATTTATTCAGCCACACATTAAAGAATTAAATAAAATTATTTATTTTATAAGATAAATTCTATAAATATTTGGTTTTAAAAAAGTACCCACCTGTATCTAAATAGCCAATATCTAATATCTGTATCTAAAATCATACACAAGCATCTAGATGAATTTCTGGGTTCAATATCACCAATTTATTATGTGCTTTTAAAGAAGATTTTAGTCCAGATTTCCTTTTAGTCACTACAAGTATGTC
>SJYQ01000134.1:332910-350311 GCA_006410935.1 Redunca redunca | reverse complement strand
CTACAAGTATGTCATAAATTTATCATTCTAGAATTTGCTTTTGTGTTTTATGGTTTGATGTTTAAAAAAAGTTCACAAGATTAAATGTGAAAATGCTGACAAAGTATGATGGCAACAGAGTCCTTTGGGTAAGAGAAAAGTTAGAATCCAAAATACAAAACTATTTCAAACCTTTTTAAAGCTATTTTTAACACTTTGGACAATAAAACACAAAAGAAAAAAAATCCTAAACCATACTTTCCCCATTTTTAGTTTAGTTCAATCAAAAAAATCCTGGAAAACATATAAAAACACTCATCCAAAAACACTCTCGTCATAAAACTTATAGTGCAAATAAGATTGGGTAAACACGGATACTTGTAGATGGAATGGTCAAACCTCTAAATAGCTATTAACTGTGTGACTGGCAAATAGCAGAGGAGAATGAGACTGGTCTAGTTACATATTAATACATTTACAATGAACATTCTCTTCTTAAGTAAGTTGGACATTGCCGACAATTTTGGTTATTTAAAGATCTTGTTTCCTTGGTAATTATTTACATTTCACTGCCTACAACAGAAATTCTCATATGACGCAAACATTATATGATGAAGTAGAACTTTTTCAGGTAATTTCTAAACACATGAGAGGCTGTCAGACTATAATAAAGGCAGGTAGTTAAAGTTTTTTTAATCTTCAGTCTTTCATAATCATAATAAAGCATTAGCTGTTTGAAAAATGAACAAAGAACAGATTCTGTATATTTTGTGTTAATAGGACAAATTAAGTACAGTGAAACAGAAGACGATTTCTGACATATAGTGACTCTGATTAATCCTGGGCACAACATGGCAAGGAGAGCAAAATGATATAAGAATACACTGCAATATGCACTTTCTCCATGTTCAAAGGACTTAAGTTTTATTTCATTGAACTGAAGTAGAGGACAAATATGTGTAAGTTCTTTAGCTGAGTCATTGGAAAAGACCCTGATGCTGGGAAACACTGAAGGTAGGAGGAAAAGGGGACAACAGAGGATGAGATGGTTGGATGGCATCATCGACTCCATGGACATGAGTTTGAGCAAGCTCTGGGAGTTGGTGATGGACAGGGAAACCTGCCTTGCTGCAGTCCATGGGGTTGCAAAGAGTTGGACATGACTGAGCAACTGAACTGAACTGACAGACGAACATCCAACAATATATTTTTTAGAATTGTGACTGTACTTCATTGCTTTCCTCATATTCTAGACAAAAATTTGTATTCATTGCATTTGCCTTTTGCATTTGGGCTTCCCTTGGGGGCTCAGGTGGTAAAGAATCCACCTACACTTAAAGAGGTTCTATAGTGGGTGTACTACCCAACAGATGGACATTATACTATTTTACAAACTATAACCTTAAAAAAGCTTCAGCTTCACATATTCAGTTTAGAGACCAAGGCTATAGAAGCCCAAGTATTTATGTGGCAATTAGCCTCAATTATATATACGTCTTGATAGTGTACTTATAACAAGGTCCACCATAATTTTAAGACTGGTTTTGGCAAAAAACACAATAAAAACAGTGCCATATATAAACACTAGCTATTATCTTTTCAGTGTTTATAAGACATTTTGCTATTAGGATTTTTAATGATGAATTTGAAGGAATTAAAAGATATAAGACATGATTAAAGAAGTTGATAGAAATTGTAATGAAATCTCTTCTATGGAATAGTATTAGCTATAAAAACACAAAAGTATCTGACTACTATAGCAGTCACTGCCTCAAGTGTCTTTGTACCTTAAATAGTTTTGTGCATGATAAAGGAGTTGGGTTACTAGAACAATATTAACAGGTAAGGATGATGTGCATTATCTTGTACATTTCTAAGATGCAAAGACTTTCTTACAGTCACAAGTCAGTCTATGTGACGGTACAGGAAGCTGCATCACCCTTTAATGAAGAATGCAGAAAAAATATCAGTTCTAAGAATAATATGGATACACGATATAGTAAGTTACACAGGCAAATTTTCATATTCCAGAAAAATTATTTACTTTACAAAAAGATTTTAAAATTCCTTTAAATAATCGATGGTTCAAAATTCAGTACAGAAATAATCTCCTGTTTTCTAAATTCTAAAAGTGCACAGCATTTCTCACTTGGTGACCTCACACTTCTATACACGAAGCATACTTGTCTCTTCCCAGACCAAGAAGGTGTGCTCAGTTACATGTTGGCTTCTTTGTTTGCTGTTATAGTTATGTTTGCTATGTTATAGTTTGAAAATTATAGTTAGTGTTAAAGAGCTCAAAGTAAAGGCTATACCTTTAGTATATCAAAAGTCAAAACCTTCCTATTATATAACTAAGCTCTATTAACTGATATAAAAATTATACCCTTGAGATATCATCATTTTTCTTTGCTAAATCTATTGCTGCTTTCTTTGAATAGGATCACCATCTCCAAGTCACTCTAAAGCCTCATTTTTGTCATCTCATTAGTGGCAACATTCAACTGTACTATACTCATAAATCCCACTGTCCTATCTGTATCCCATTACCACTTGCCTATTTCAGACACTCATTACTTTGAGCTTAGACTATAGCAATAGTTTTTTGTTTTCTCCAGTTCTCTTTTCCTTTGGAAATCCATTTTATTCACAATATTGTTATATTAAAACATTTAAAATGAAGTTCTGATTACCACACCCATCCTGAGAAAACGTCCATGGCTGCCTACAGGACAAAGTCCAAATTTCTCAGTTCAGCCCTTATGAACAGAACCAAACTACTTCAATTCCAACCAAATTGGATCACACACTGTTTCCAGTGTATGTTCTGCCTAGTTCCTATAATTTTCCCTACCTAAATAGCTTTTCTCTATATTTTTGAGTGTTCAAATATTATCTATCTTTTGAGAATTTCTCCATGAAAGTTTCCCTTCCTACAGTCTCTGTACATCTCTCATGACAGCCATTTGATCTTTTATAACACATACTAATGTGGCTTTCCTGGTGGCTCAAAGGTAAAGAATCTGCCTGTCAATGCAGGAGACATGGGTTCGATCGCTGAGTTGGGAAGATACCCTAGATAAGTGAATGGCAATCCATGCTAATATTCTTGCCTGGGAAATCCCATGGACAGAGGAGCCTAGCAGGCTACAGTCCAGAGGACTGCAGGAGTCAGACATGACTTAGAGACTAAAACCATTAACACATACTAATGTACCTGACTTTCATCAAGACTTTAAATGATTTATATAAAGTATGTGTATTTATCTCATCTATGAAACTCTTACAATACTTAATTTAATGTCTAGAATACATCTAACATATTTGCTGAGTAAACAGACCAGAATTGTGTCAAACCTAGAGTAACTAGTGTCAGGGGCAAATACACTAAATGCCTCCTGGCCTTCCTAGCTTGTGGCATCACTACCTATCAATACTTGTAAGTGTCATGACACATAATTATCTTTTGTCAAAATACAGTATGAGGAAAAAAAACAGCAACAGGAGTCATTTTTCTGGATATTCTCCAGCATAGACACCAACCCAAAGGGCCCAGTAAAACCAGTTGATTTTAGGGCAAAGCTAGAGACCTCTCTATAACTGCAAATATGAAGGAATATTTAAGTACATCAAATCTCTGGGTGACTCCATCCTTCCAGTCTTGTCTGTACCATTCCTTCCACAGTCATTCTTCTTCTCACTGAAAGACAAATCTGAGCATGTCATTTAATTGATTAAAATTCTTTAACACTTTCTCACAGCCTATGGAATAAAACCTGGACTTCCTAGCACATTATACAACATTCTCTGTAAGTTGCCTTTGCCTACTTTAGTCTCACTTTCTAACCTCATATATTCCAGCCAAGTACATCCAGAGTACTTGTAATTCCCTTAATGTGTCTTCCTCACATTCTTTGCACCCATGCACTATGTGTTTTTTCAGGCTCAAGTGCCTCTTTCTCTTCATTGCTCGGGTGTCTTCCACTTGTCTTTTAAGACTCATTTCAGGCATCATCTGGCTTAGATGACCATCCTTATATTCCCAAGGTTTTCTGAGTATGGCTCAGACATAGAGCATTTCACACAGTAAGGCAATTATCTATCCCATTTGTCTGCCTTAGCCACAAGACTGAGTTCCTGATGGGCAGGGGTAGGTTCTCAGGCAGGACTGACTGGCTGTTTAAATAAGGTTGATGGAACTCACCAACTGGGGCAATGAATAGGTGTCAGAGAAACTAGGAGCTCTCCTGCTCCGGTAGCTCAATGATAAAGAATCCGACTGTAATGCAGGAGATGTGGGTTCGATCCCTGGGTCAAGAAGATCCCCTGGAGATGGAAATGGCAAACACTCAGGTTTAGTCAATTCTTCAGGTGTTCCTTATGAAGGCTCCCGTGTCATATAAAATTTTTATTAAATAAAATCTGAATACTTTTCTGTTGTGAATTTGTCTTCTGGGTCGCTAAGAGTCAGACATGACTGAGTGATTTCACTTTCATGCATTGGAGAAGGAAATGGCAACCCACTCCAGTGTTCTTGCCTGGAGAATCCCAGGGACAGGGGAGCCTGGTGGGCTGCCATCTATGGGGTTGTACAGAGTTGGACACAACTGAAGCGACTTAGCAGCAGCAGCATAGGGGCCCCTATAGAAAAGAACTTAGAAAAGTAGAGGAAAAAGATACTTTTCTTTCCCTATGTGCATAGCAGAGTTCTAGGGAGGGGTAAGTCTGTCCTTTGAATTCATTGGTAACTTATCTTGCTGAAGGATAACACTGCCTCCTTCCTTTTCATAAATGATCATTTTAATTATTTTACATAGGTGAAGAAAGACGACATGAAATTTAATTCTAGATATTTACTCTCCTGAAATTGTTTTCAGGAGAGTAAAATGTATGAGGAGAACAAATTTTTCACCGACATAAAGATGTATCACCTATATGAAGAACTGTATTAGTTAAATTTTCCTGCTTGATTGATCCCTAAAAGCAAAATAGAGGATAAAAAATGATTGTGTATGTGCTCAGTCATCTCTGACTCTGCTACTCCATGGACTGTAGCCTGCCAGTCTTCTCTGTTCATGGAATTTTCCAGGCAAGCATACTGGAGTGGGTTGCCATTTCCTACACCAGGAGATCTTCCCGACCCAGGGACTCAATTTGTGTTTCCCGTGTTTCCTGCTTTGGCAGGTGGATTGTTACCACTGAGCCACCTAGGAAGCATAAAAATGACATAAGAAGACTATAAATAGTTAAATATTATACACAACACTTAAAAAAATAACTTTCTTAGAGGAAGAAAAAGATGTTACAGAGTTTCTGGTTTGGTTTTTTTTTCCTCCCTGCTGTACTGTATAGGACTATAATTTGTAGGCACTGGAGAAATGAAACTATTTTAAAAATATACTAGTGTTAAATATTTATTCATTTCTTAAACAGATAGGAAAAGTCATGTTAATCTCAGAGTTTAACTGAAAAATTAAGTTAGTCTACAAAAATGATTCCTTCAAAAAATATGAAGATTTCAACAGGCTTACTTTGTTAGTTTTAAAATTACAGCATCTTAGTGACAGTTTTGGAAAATTTTAATAAAGCATACTTTGAAAGCATTAGATCTTATAAATTAAGTTACTACAGTAGGAAAGAACCTTTCTAACATGCTTCCTCTCTCAAAGCATTCCAAATTTTCTTTACAATATTTAAAATGACTCATTTATAAAGATAACTACTAGTCTTATTTAATTGGGATTAAGGCCCCTACATACAGAGGCACTGGAATCTTTATAGTTCAGTTTGTATGTAAGATCTGAAGGAATGTATACCATGTATGGGACTTCCCAGTGGTAAAGAGTCCGCCTGCCAATGCAGGAGACACGGGAGATGAGAGTTTGATCCCTGGCTCAGGAAAATTCCCTGGAGTAGGAAATGGCAACCCAATCCAGTATTCTTGCCTGGAAAAATTACATGGACAGAGGAGCCTCACAAGCTATAGTCTATGGAGTCACAAAGAGTCAGACATGACTGAGTACGTATGGACATACAGTGCATGAACACATAATTTGGAATCAATACACATCTCATTCATTAATTAATTTATGTTAAGTGACATATCTCAATCTTGTTTATGCTTGCTGAACAGGCCCATGAAAAGACCAAACAGCCACCTGCATAAGGCTTGGAGAATAAAGCTTGGAACATAAGGCTAGCTCTACCAACTGTCAGTTATGTGCCCTTGTGAAAGTTGATCACCCTTTTCAAGCCTCAGTTTCTTCATCAGTAAAACAGAGATATTATTTTATGCCATGCTTGGCACACTGTGAGAGCTTAATAATTGCTATTATTGGAAGTCAATTCACTTAAATCTATTGAATCTTAATAAATTATTCATTCTAAGTGTGTCTCATTTTAAAGAAACAGGTCAGGCATAATATTTCCACCATGAACATTTATGTATCTTCAACAGGACAGTGAAAAGTCTTTAACCAACAGCATAAATCTCTCATTGTGGATTTTTTTGAATAGTGATTATAGGTAGTTGAGTAATTAAAGGCATGTTAGTAACTCTAAACTCACACTGTAGAGATTTCTGACTGCCCCATACCTTCTGGCTTCAGGGACTTTATCTCCTTTGAAAAAAGGTGATATCTCAGCAGAGCTGAATGATGTAAAGAGGCAGGCTATAAAAGATGTGGGGAGAAATATTCTAGGCAGGAGGAGCGAAGGCAAAGGCCTTGATGTATAAATATGCTTGGCCATTTTGGACCGGCAAGAAACCAGCAAGTACAGTAAGAGAGGAAATCAGAGGAGATAAAGTCACTGAAGCCAGTCTCTGCCTAGTTCCAATCTTGAACCAAGAGTGGTAGGATGACATAAAGACACTCCTATGTTGGGCAACTCAACTATACTTATCAGAGAACAATGTTCAGGTGAGTTGCTCTGCTTTCTGCTGTTCTATTTATATTTATTCTGCAGAAAACAAAGGAGAGTTTTAATAAAGATTAAAGTCAGACTACAAGCTTTGGAAAACTTGGACTGAATGTTCCTTTCATACTGTGTGTATTTAAAAATTTCAAGTGCTTAATTAAGTAGCTTGAAAGGAAATATCAGGAGTGTGGTGTATACATAAACTGTTTTAATTATTTTAGTAATAGTCCTTAACATTAGGATAGATCACTGTAAAATTATGCTTTTTTGGATGGTTTTATGAGTTAATAACTAAAAGTAAAAGTAAAGTAAATGTCTCTGAGTCGTGTCCAACTCTTTGAGACCCCATGGACTGTAGCATACCAGGTTCTTCCATCCATGGGATTTTCCAGGCAAGAATACTGGAGTGGGTTGCCATTTCCTTCTCCAATAACTAAAGGCTCAACCAAAAGAAACATAAACTATAACATTAAGAAACTAAAAGTACTTAAAACGTTTGAAATCATGGATAAGAAGAACTTGTACATCAGGGGTCCCTGACCAGTCAATTGGAATTGAATGCTTCTTTTGGGAGTCTACTCTACTCTGCTGAGGAACTCTTAGTACCCCTAAAGCCCTAACACCAGAAACATGAACATTTATATTCTCCCCAAACTCGGGGTCTCACAGTCTAGGGCAAGTAGAAACTTTTCACAGAAAAGATGGTGAGGTGTATTTGAAGTAGAAGGCTCTCAAAGTATTTTCAGTAATCTAAGATTCTAAGGATTGCTTCAGGAGTTCTGGAAATATATGGCTTGAATTTCATTTTAAAATTTTATTTCAAAAATTGTGATTGAAAATATGCACATGAAAACTTATATGTCAACTTTAAGCATCTACATATACCCCTTATTTATAGTTAGTAAATGCTACAAATGTTAACTTACAAAGAAAATTAATTGTAAAAAATTTCTTCATTTATATTTTATATATTGAGTTTCTAAGAAAGATTTTAAGAGGTTCAAAAAATAAAAAAGAAGCAAAAACAGAAAATCATTTACCTAGATTTAAGAGTATAGAGAATCAAGGCATGCTATCATTTACCTAGATTTAAAAGTATAGAGAATCAAGGCATGCTTTACAAAAATCTGATAGAGATGAAAATATAAGGAGAAAGACTAAACTATTACTACTTTGTAACTTTTCATATTTTAATGCCAAGCAAAACCATGAGAAGTTATGGTACATTTAATAGTAAAATATCAGTGAAAAATACTTTAACATGTTCCCTATAAGCTAATATTTTGAAAATTATAATAAATAAAAGTTCAGAGTTGAGATCTGGTGAACTTTCCTCTCTAGGCTATGAGGTAGATCAGGTAAACACTTACTCTTCATCTCTGCCAAAGTTTTATCTACGCCAGGAAGGATTCAAATTCCCCCAGGAGCACCAATATACACAGAGAAACACAAAAACCAAGAAAACAGCCCACTATTCTGGTGTTGTTTGGAAAGTGTTTTAAGGTCTCTGGTATGTAATGTTATCTTATGAAACACTATATTAATATTATGCAAGTCTGTTCTGGCATCCAGTTTGAGAATTATTTAGCTATCTGAATTCAAAGGAATCCCAAACATGTTCATTGTTTTTACCACATGCCCTTTAAATGAAAAGGATGCAATGTGAATAAAGCAGTACTACCCTTTAAAACCAAATGTGTAAAGGATACTCTTCACTATTCCGGATGTCAACTACCAAGAGCTTTGGTTTACTGGACTTTGTCTTCTTGGTGGGTGTTTTGAAGTGGCCAGTCACTGTCAGCTCACACAAGTCAATCAGGTCCTCTGCTGAAATCCGGGGTGATACTTCCGACTTTAGGTCATTTAATGGAATGGATTCTCTTGACTGAAAAAAAAGAACAAATAATACAGATATTGAGACTATTATAGAGAGACAAACTATAGCCAGTACAGAATATCTTCATTTTTTATATCAATCACTATAGCATATGGGAGAAATATAGAAATATGAGACATAGAAAACTATATCTCATTTTAGCAGTGTACTGTGTACCTATTTCCTATCACTGATGTTTACCTTTTTATTAGTCACATATTGTTGTTGTCTGGGAAAGACTAGAGATCTCTTCAAGAAAATTAGAGATACCAAGGAAACATTTCATGCAAAGATGGGCTCATTAAAGGACAGAAATGGTAGGGACCTAACAGAAGCAGAAGATATTAAGAAGAGGTGGCAAGAATACACAGAAGAACTGTACAAAAAAGATCTTCATGACCTAGAGCCAGACATCTTGGAATGTGAAGTTAACTGGGCCTTAGGAAGCATCACTAAGAATAAAGCTAGTGGAGGTGATGGAATTTCAGATGAACTACTTCAAATCCTAAAAGATGATGCTGTGAAAGTGCTGCACTCAATATGCCAGCAAATTTGGAAAACTCATCAGTGGCCACAGGACTCAAAAAGGTCAGTTTTCATTCCAATCCCAAAGAAAGGCAATGCCAAGGAATGCTCAAACTATCACACAATTGCACTCATCTCACACACTAGCAAAGTAATGTGCAAAATTCTCCAAACCAGGCTTCAGCAGTACATGAACTGTGAACTTGCAGATGTTCAAGCTGGTTTTAGAAAAGGCAGAGGAGCCAGAGATCAAATTGCCAACATCCGCTGGATCATAGAAAAAGCAAGAGAATTCCAGAAAAACATCTATTTCTGCTTTATTGACTATGCCAAAGCCTTTGATTATGTGGATCAAAAAAAACTGTGGAAAATTCTGAAAGAGATGGGAATACCAGACCACCTGACCTGCCTCTTGAGAAACCTGTATACAGGTCAGGAAGCAACAGTTAGAACTGGACATGGAACAACAGCGTGGCTCCCAACAGGAAAAGGAATATGTCCCTGCTTATTTAACTTATATGCAGAATACATGAGAAACGCTGGGCTGGAAGAAGCACAAGCTAGAATCAAGATTGCCAGGAGAAATATCAATAACCTCAGATATGCAGATGACACCAACCTTATGGCAGAAAGTGAAGAGGAACTAAAGAGCCTCTTGATGAAAGTGAAAGAGGAGAGTGAAAAGGTTGGCTTAAAGCTCAACATTCACAAAACTAAGATCATGGCATCCGGTCCTGTCACTTCATGGGAAATAGATGGGGAAACAGTGGCTGACTTTATTTTTTTGGGTTCCAAAATCACTGCAGATGGTGATGGCAGCCATGAAATTAAAAGACACTTACTCCTTGGAAGGAAAGTTATGACCAACCTAGAGAGCATATTCAAAAGCAGAGACATTACTTTGCCAACAAATGTCCATCTAGTCAAGGCTATAGTTTTTCCAGTAGTCATGTATGGATGTGAGAGTTGGACTATAAAGAGAGCTGAGTGCCAAAGAATTGATGTTTTTGAACTGTGGTGTTAGAGAAGAGTCTTGAGAGTCCCTTGGACTGCAAGGAGACCCAACCAGTCCATCCTAAAGGAGATCAGTCCTGGGTGTTCATTGGAAAGACTGATGTTGAAGCTGAAACTCCAATACTTTGGCCACCTGATGCAAAGAGCTGACTCATTTGAAAAGACCCTGATGCTGGGAAAGATTGAGGGCAGGAGGAGAAGGGGACGACAGAGGATGAGATGGTTGGATGGCATCACCGACTCAATGGACATGAGTTTGGGTAAACTCTGGGAGTTGGTGATGGACAGGGAGGCCTGGCATGCTGCGGTTTCTGGGGTTGCAGGGAGTCGGACACGACTGAGCAACTGAACTGAACTGAACTGAACTGAATACTGGAGTGGGTTGCCATTTCCTTCTCCAGGGGATTTTCCCAACTCAGATGGAACTCTTTTCTTTTGTGTCTCCTGCACTGCCAGGCAGATTTTTTTTTTTTTTTTTTTTTTACACTGAGCCACCTGGGAAAGCACATATAGGAAACCATTAATCTTTTCCTTCACTACAACTTCCTAGTTCAAATGTGATGGAAAGAAATGAGGTAGACTTTTCCTTATGAGAGCACTGTTTATCTTTATTTTTTTTATCTTGTCCTGTTTTTTATTTCTATATATATATTTTAATATAAATTTATTTATTTTAATTGGAGGTTGATTACTTTACAATATTGTATTGGTTTTGCCATACATCAACATGAATCCGCCACAGGTATACATGTGTTCCCCATCCTGAACCCCCCTCCCTCCTCCCTCCCTGTACCATCCCTCTGGGTCGTCCCAGTGCACCAGTCCCAAGCATCCAGTATCATGCAACGAACCTGGACTGGCGATTCGTTTTACATATGATATTATTCACATTTCAATGCCATTCTCCCAAATCATCCCACCTTCTCCCTCTCCCACAGAGTCCAAAAGACTGTTCTATAAACAGCTCTTTTAAGAACATTTCATTTTTCAAGTATAATTACTGTTGTTGTAAATTGCATTAATTAAAGCTCTGGTAATATGAGAAATTGTTTTGTGACTCAGTATTCAACTTTTCTAACATGATTTATATTACTTATGAATGGTTGGGAAGAAATTAGATTCACAGAAATGAAGAACAACATAATGCTTTCTTAGATAATTAAAGTAAATTGACAATGTATTTTAATTGTAAAGGAGATAAAATCAGATTCCAGACCACCGAACCTGTCTGTATATGTTTGTTACATGTCATAATACTGATTCGGACTTAAAAAAAAAAATGGCTCAGTTGTGTCTGTTTGTGATCCCTTGGACTATATAGTCCATAGAATTCTCTAGGCCAGAATCCTGGAGTGGGTAGCCTTTCCCTTCTGCCTACAATGCAGGAGACCTGGGTTCAGTCCCTGGGTCAGGAAGATCTGGAGAAGGAAATGGCAACCCACTCCAGTATTCTTGCCTGGAAAATCCCAGGAGTCCATGGAGATGCAAAGAGTCAGGCATGACTGAGCGACTTCACTTTCATTCTCCAGGAGATCTTCCCAACCTAGGATCAAACCCAGGTCTCCCACATTGCAGGCGGATTCTTTACTAGCTGAGCCAGGAGGGAAGCCCAATTCAGACTAAGGGCCATTCACAATTATTATTCATGTTCTGTGGTAAGCAGGAGGATCCTCTACCCTTCACAAAAGGCAACACAATACATCTCAATTCAACATAAACTTGTTGAACACTAGTAGTCACTGTTGAAAACTTATTTAACGTAATTTGAAAATTTAAGAACTTTCAAAATTCACTAGATTTAAAATATGAGGATTCAAAAAATTTTTACTTATATGCTTAATATGCTTCCAAGATCGAGTCTAACTCTTATCTCATTTGCTTATTTTCTCTCTTTCCTCAATTTCATAGTGGGATTCCACATACATAATTTCCAATTCAGACTTTCTAGGCAGGAGAGAATAAAGCCTATGAATCACATAACAGACAAGACTTATTTTGAAAAAAAAAAATTGTTCTCAATTGTTTTTGGAGTTTGAATGTCAGCCCTCCTGCCTTGGGTTTCTGTGACTATGTATGCTATAAATTCTTTAGTAGTAAGAGTAAAGCACTTGTTCTCTCACTTTATTAGCTTTTAAATAGAAATGGAAGTTGCTAAGTTTTATGAGTTTATTGCACTTAATAAAAAATAGGAATTAGGAATTTTAATTTTTTAGTATTAGAAATTAAATGTACTTAAACATTCTGAAATTAAGATTAGTTTTAAAATCAGCAAGTCATACAATCAATGCTTCTATCTTCTTTTTCATTAGATTGCAGGCTCTATAGGTATTTTCCTCAGCCTTCACATGAAGCTGTACATTTATGAAGATAAAATAAAGAACTCTTGATTACTCCAGTTCTGCTTTCAGTCATTCAGTGCTGAATGGGGGCATTCTAAAAGAGGTTTTGTCTGAACAGAAGGTGTGCCTGACTGATGAAGCAAAGAATTTGACCAAAGTATTCTCTATGAAGAACTGATTGATGAAAGAAAGATATGACCTTGGCATTGGTTCCAATCAAATGCATCATTTGTGAGGAGTTTCTTCAAAGAAAAGACTGATTGCCTTATGAAATGGCAAGAAAAGAAGGAAACAGGAGTCACTGACAAGTTCATAACGTTCTGAAATTTGACTGTGTATCATCAAAGAATTTTAATATGTTGCAAGCATGTTCGTCTACAAATTAAATTTAGGAGATTAGTAAATCATACTTAGGACAAATTATACAACTTTGCTTTATGAAGAAAATAATACTAAAAAATTCAGAATCTAGTTTTTCTTTTATTAGACAGTTTTATACATAATTTCATTATTCACTGAACAATTTCCACTTAGAGGCATAAAAGTAAAACTTTTTTTTTAATAATAAAATTTAACTTTTTTTTCCCCACAGATAAAAAGACTGAAAATTGATTTTTTATTGGAATATAATTGGTTTACAATGTTGTGTTAGCTTCCAATGTAGAATAAAGTGAATCAGCTATACATATACATATATCTCCTCCCTCTTTTTAAAAAATTTATTTAATTGGAGGCTAATTACTTTACAATACTGTATTGGTTCTGCCATACATCAACATGAATCTGCCACGGGTGCAAACGTGTTCCCCATCCTGAACCCCCCTCCCACCTCCCTCCCCATACCATCCCTCTGGGTCATCCCAGTGCACCAGCTCTGAGTATCCTGTATTCTGCATCGAATCTGGACTGGCGATTAATTTCTTATATGATATTATACGTTTCAATGCCATTCTCCCAAATCATCCCACCCTCGCCTTCTCCCACAGAGTTCAAAAGATTGTTCTATACATCTGTGTCTCTTTTGCTGTCTCGCATACAGGGTTATTGTTACCATCTTTCTAAATTCCACATATATGCTTTAGTATACTGTATTGGTGTTTTTCTTTCTGGCTTACTTCACTCTGTATAATTTAAATCTTCTTTAGTATCATTGATATTGGTATTTTCCTGTGTGAGTAGGATTTCACATTCACAGAACATTGTTTATGGACAATGGGCAAGAACTGAGGATAACTACAGAACAACTTTGAAAATTTCTATTATCATTTCTTCCCAAGAATGTGTACATACAATGCACATTAAATTTAGATGTCCAAATATCAGAAATCAATTGGTATGAGAATGACTTAAAAAAAATATTCCATTTCCAAAATTAAGTCAAAATTTATTTAGCAATGTTACTGACAAAAACTATCTTTCAGTGAATTCTCTGAAAGGGCTATCTAAGTGTGTTAGTGATAACGCTGAGCAAGCAAGCAAAAATCCAAATCTGGTAACATGACAGTTATTTTCCTGTGTCCATTAAACTACTAGGAGAATCACTCTGTCATGGTACCTAAGAGTCTGAAATGGTGGACTTGACTTTTTTTGGTATACGGTGTTAGAGAATGTTCTGATTTTTTTTTTTTTAAACATGTAGCTATTCAGTTTTCTCGGTACCACTTATTGAAGAAATCGTCTCTATTTTTGTCACTTTTGCAGGTTAATTGACTACAGGTGCCTGGGTATATTTCTGGGTTCTCTGTTCTGTTCCATTGATCTATGTGTCTGCTTTTGTGCCAGTACCAGGTTTGACTACTGTAGCATTGCAGTATAACCTGAAGTCAGGGAGCACGATTCCTCCTACTCTGTTTTTCTTTTCTAAGACTGTTTTCACTATTTGGGGTCTTTTGTATTTCTATAGAAATTTTTAAATTATTTGTTCTAGTTCTGTGAAAAATGCCATTGGTAGTTTGATAGGGATTGAATCTGTAGGTTGCCTTGGGAAGTATGATCATTTTAACAATGTTAATTCTTTCAATCCAAGAACGTGGTATATCTTTTCATCTGTTTGTGACATCTTCAATTTATTTCATCGGTGTCTTATAGTTTTTCAAGTACAGGTCTTTTACCTCCTTGAAAGAAAGTGAAAAGTGAAAGTGAAGTCGCTCAGTTGTGTCAGACTCTTTGCAACCCCCTGGACTGTAGCCTACCAGGCTCCTTCATCCATGGGATTTTACAGGCAAGAATACTGGAGTGGGTTGCCATTTCCTTCTCCAGGGGATCTTCCTGACCCAGGGATTGAACCTGGGTCTCCCGCATTGTAGGCAGATACTTTACTGTCTGAGCCACCAGGGAAGTCCTTTACCTCCTTAGGTAGGTTTATTCCTTATTTATTATTTTATTATTTTTGATTCAGTGGTAAAGGGGATTGTTTCCTTAATTTTGACAGTTCATTGTTAGTGTATAGAAATGTAATAGATTTTTATGTATTAATTTTGTACCTGCAACTTTACCAGATTCATGAGCTCTAGTAGTTCTCTGATGGTGTCTTTAGGATTTTCTATTATAGTATCATGTCATCTGCTAACAGTGATACTTCTTCCTTTCTAATTTTGATTCCTTTCATTTCTTTCTCTTGTCTGATATCTATGGTTAGGACTTGCAATATTATGTTGAATAAAAGTGGTCAGAGTAGGAATCCTTGTCTTGTTCCTGATCTTAGAGGAAATGCTTTTAGCTTTTCATCATTGAGTTAGTTGTGGGTTTGTCATATATGGCCTTTTTTATGTTGAGGTATTTCCCTTTATGCCCACCAGCTGTTTTTAAAATCATAAATGGATGTTGAATTATATCAAAAGCCTTTTCTGTATATTTTGAGAATATCATATGGTTTTATTCTTTAATTTGTTAATGTGATTATCACACTTATTGATTTGTAGACACTTAAAAATCCTTGTATCCCTGGAAATATTAACTATGAGAATAAAGAACCAGTGTCTAGAACACTCCTCCCATATTTTCTGTCACATGTCCTGGCACTAACTTCAACTTAGTTACCAAGGAAAGAAATCTGAAAACCACTGCAGACTTTTCATCCTTCCTTATTTCTCATTCCTATATAACAGATCCCCAAGTTCCATCAAAATAACTCTTGAATCTTAATCTGTTACCTGATTTATTGCCCTACTTCAGGGCTTCCACCATCCCTCAAACGGACTGGAGAAGCTGTTTGCCTCTCTTGCTATTTCTTTTTTTCCTCTGTCTCTTCACATAAAGTCATCCCTTCTAATCCATATTCCAAATGCCACTTGAGTTAAAATAAAAACCTGATCAGACTTCCCTGGTGGCTCAGATGGTAAAGAATCTGCCTGCAATGAAGGAGACCTGGATTTGATCCCTGGGTCAGGAAGATCCCCTGGAGAAAGGAACGGCAACCCACTCCAGTATTCTTCCCTGGGAAGTTCCATGGACAGGGGATCTGGCAGGTTGCAGTCCCTGGGGTCATAAAGAACTGGACACAACTGAGCAGCTAACACACACTTAAAAGTCTGATCATGTAGATTTTTATAATTAAGAACACCTCACTGGTTTCTAGACATTGATGGAGTGAAATCCAAATTCTTTGGTATAGAATATAAAGTCTTTTATGAATTGGCATCTGTCTATAGTAGGCAACAGACCATAGGCTTTGGGGTCAGATTACCAGGACTCAAATTTTGGCCAGCCCACTAACAGTGTATGATTTTGGACATGATACTTAAACTCTCTACCTAATTTCTTCATCTATAAAGTGGGATAACAGCAGTTATCTAAATCCTCCTGGGCTGCTGTAAGAACTAAATGTTAATCTATATAGAACATTTAGAATAGTGTCTGACACACTGTCAGAGTTTAATGAAAGCTTGGTATCTTTCACCTTTTTTCTCACCCCTCACTGCCTTGTACCTCGTGCTTTGGCATTAGCAGACTATCTGCCTTTTTATACCACTGTGCCACCTTTGCCCACGTTGCTTCCTCTGCTTAGAATGCCATACCTTGTCCACTTAATAAATACCTGCTCACCTTACAAGTATCAGTTCAAACATTGCTCTCTCTGTGAAGAAAGTCTTTTTAACCTCTGACAGGCTCATTTAGTTTCTTTCCTGTGTCCCCACAGGTATCTGGTACATGTCTTTATTGTAATCGGATTATTTACTTCCACCAGACAAACAGCTCCTCAAAGATAAGAAAAGTTACTTTTACACCTATGATTTCCTCAGGTTTCAGCATATTATTTGACACATATTTGTTGAATACAAATGAATAAAATAGTATTTCTAAATTTTCTATTACTTTTCCTGAGTAATTTTGTGCTATGGGGTATGTACATGTTTTCCCAAAACATGTACATACCTGTATCATCAGTTCAGTTCAGTTCACTCGCTCAGTCGTGTCCGACTCTTTG
This sequence comes from Redunca redunca, assembly GCA_006410935.1. Taxonomy (NCBI): domain Eukaryota; kingdom Metazoa; phylum Chordata; class Mammalia; order Artiodactyla; family Bovidae; genus Redunca; species Redunca redunca. The sequence goes on along the minus strand of SJYQ01000134.1, from coordinate 333,234 downwards.
CGACCCCAGAAATCGCAGTACGCCAGGCCTCCCTGTCCATCACTAACTCCCGGAGTTCACTCAGACTCACGTCCATTGAGTCAGTGATGCCACCCAGCCATCTCATCCTCGGTTGTCCCCTTCTCCTCCTGCCCCCAATCCCTCCCAGCATCAGAGTCTTTTCCAGTGAGTCAACTCTTTGCATGAGGTGGCCAAAGTACTGGAGATTCAGCTTTAGCATCATTCCTTCCAAAGAAATCCCAGGGCTGATCTCCTTCAGAATGGACTGGTTGGATCTCCTTGCAGTCCAAGGGACTCTCAAGAGTCTTCTGCAACACCACAGTT
>SJYQ01000134.1:310992-330997 GCA_006410935.1 Redunca redunca | reverse complement strand
AAAAAAAAAAAAAAAAAAGAAAAAGTAGGTAAGTGTCCTAGATATCTTTTGCTTGTCTCTCCAGATTTACTCTCCATTGGTTTCTGCCTGTTCTCTACTGGTGGGAGGCCTCTGATTGGACCTAGAAGAGGGACCCCAGGTCCTCTGGCTTTCAAGGTAGTTCAGACAATAGAGAGAGTAGGTCAAGGTAATATAATCCCTTGGTTCCATACTTGAAAATTCACCTTGATTTAGCTGTTTGTTGACCAAAGGTCACTGTTCCTCTCAAGATGGCTTTCTCAACCTGCTTCTCATTTCCTGTGTTCTGATCATCTCTTCCTTCCTCATCCCTTTGGCTTTTAGGTGGTAACAGTTCAGTTCAGTTGCTCAGTTGTGTCCGATTCTTTGCGATGCCATAAATCGCAGCATGCCAGGCCTCCCTGTCCATCACCAACTCCCAGAGTTCGCTCAAACTCATGTCCATCGAGTCAGTGATGCCATCCAGCCATCTCATCCTCTGTCGTCCCCTTCTCCTCCAGCCCCCAATCCCTCCCAGCATCAGAGTCTTTTCCAATGAGTCAATTCTTTGCATGAGGTGTCCAAAGTACTGGAGTTTCAGCTTCAGCATCATTCCCTCCAAAGAAATTCCAAGGCTGATCTCCTTGCAGTCCAGGGGACTCTCAAGAGTCTTCTTCAACACCACAGTTCAAAAGCATCAATTCTTCGGCGCTCAGCTTTCTTCACAGTCCAACTCTCACATCCATACATGACCACTGGAAAAACCATAGCCTTGACTAGATGGATCTTTGTTGGGAAAGTAATGTCTCTGCTGGTGGTAACAGTGCTATTGCTAATTTTCATAATTTACTGCATTATCTCTCACATTTTCACCAATATTCCACCATCATCTTTGTAACTATTATCTCTCTAAATAAACCATTATTTAATTATCCTAATGTGAGTGTATAATCTTTTGCTGTTGGTTGAACTCTGACAGTAAGCATGTAGGGAAGAACTTAAAAACACATTATGTTTTAAGTTACAGGAAAAGATGTTCAGTATCAGTAATTATTAGAGAAATACAAATCAAAACTACAATGAGGCTCCACCTCACACTTGTCAGAATGGCCCTCACTAAAAAAATCTACAAATATTAAATGTAAGAGAGAGTGTGGAAAACAGGGAGCCCTTGTACACTGTTGGTGAGAATGTAACTTGGTGAAGCCACTGTGGAAACAGTATTGAGGTTCCTCAGAAAACTAAAACTAGAGCTACCATATGATCTAGTAATCCCACTCCTGGGCATATATCTGGACGAAATTATAATTCAACAAGATACATGCACCCGTATGTTCATGGTAGCATTATTCGCAATAGTCAAGACATGGAAACAACATAAATATCCATTGACAGATGAATGGATAAAGACACTGTGGTAAACATATACAATAGAATACTACTCAGGCACAAAAAGAACAGAGTAATGCCATTTGCAGCAGCAACATGGATTCAACTAGAGATTATCATACTAAGTGAAGCAAGTCAGATAGAGAAAGACAAATACCATGATATCACTTACATGTGGAATCTAAAATATAACACAAATGAACCTATCTGTCAAATAGAAACAGAATCATGGACATAGAAAACAGATTTGTGGTGGCCAAGGGGGTGGGACCTGGGAGAGGGACGGAGTGGGAGCTTCTACAGAAGCTTTCATATGTAGAATGGATAAACAACAAGGTCCTACTGTATAGCACAGGGCTTCCCAGGTGGGGCTAGTGGGAAGAACCTGCCTGCCAGTGTAGGAGACCTCAGAGACAAGGATTCAGTCCCTGGGTTGGGAAATCTCCTGGAGGAGGAAATGGCAACCCACTCCAGTATACTTGCCTGAAGAATGCCATGGACAGAGGAGCCTGGGGGGCCTACAGTCCATAAGGGTGCAAAGAGTCAGACACAACAGAAGTGACTTAAGACACAGACACACAGACACAGACACAGACACATACACACACACAGACACATACACACACACTGTATAGTACAGAAAACTATGTTCAATATCCTATGATAAACCATAATGGAAAAGAATATTTAAAAAAGAATGTGTAAATATGTATAAGTGAATCAATTTGCTGTACAGTAGTAATTAACACAACATTGTAAATCAACTATACTTCCATAAAAATAAATATACATGTTTTAGATATGTGAATCAACATAGACTTTCTGGAGGAAAAAATCATAATATGCATTAAGAAACTTTCAAATATGAATACAATAGAAATTTCTTTTTAGAAATCTTTTCCATGGATATAATCACAGACTGTACCAAGCAGTATGGGAAAATATTTATTAAATATATTATTTTTCTAAAATTATGAAAAACTGGAATACTGCAAACACATAATAAAAGGTGATAGGATAAATAAATAACACTAGATTCATGTAAAGAAATACCATTCACCCATTAAAATCACATTTTAGAGAAATATTTCTTAATCGAGGAAACAATAAAGATGTATTATCAAGGGGAAAAAGATCCTATACAACAATAAGTTTGGAATTTCCTTTGTGGTCCAGTGGTTAAGGAATCTGTCTTGCAATGCAAGGGATGAGGGTTTGATCCCTGGCTGGGGAACTAAGATCCCATATGCTGCAGAGCAGCTAGCCCACGCACCACAACTAGAGAGTCTGTGCACCACAGTGAGTGATCCCACGTGACACAACAAAGATCTTGTGCCACAACTAAGACCCAACCTAGCCAAATAAACAAACGAGTAGATAAATAAAATAAATACGTAAAAAACCCAATAAATCCACTACAATACCAGTTTGGTGACATATATCACAGTGAAAATGTGTGTGTGTATAAACACATGCATATGTATGTAAATATATTTTCATAGATATAAGAATGATACATAGAAATTGTAAAAGTCTGTGATTCAGTGGAATTAACAACTTTTTATCTTAATGCTTTTCTGTGTTTAAGTTTTAATCATTAAGCATGAGCTATTTTTGAAAATGTAAACATTTATAAAAATATGAGATTTATTTTCAACCAGCACTATTATATACTTCATAACTATGAATATAATCTGTCTGAAGATAATTCTTAGCAACTATTTACAGCAATATGAAAAGGCTTCACAAATGAGAACTCATGGCTTATGGTCACCATTGTAGGTAACCAGATCTAGCACTAGAAAATATGTAGAGAAATATGTCTAAAATATGTTAAAGAAAAACAATAAAATTATTATTATGCTTAAATTCAGATGAAGTTTTTAAATGATTAAAAAAAATATCAGCAAGTAGGGTAGGCTTTTTCATGCATTCAGAAAGGAGACACACAAACGTTAATACAGACAATTGGAGAAAAAACGTTTGAGGTTTACTGCCATGTTTCACTGGTAAGGACTACCTTGTTTTCTGCATCAAAAAATATTTGAATAAACTGATCTTTATCCACCTCTTCATCAAATGTATGAAGAATTTGGAGAAAAGGGCCTACTGGCATGGAAGAATATTAAATACACTTTTCCAAGCTTCTATCAACATAAATGTAAATTACATTACCATCACTAGATAATTATACAGGTTTTTCTAGTTTAATACAAGATATTAGAAATTATTTAGTAGATTACTGCTTACTGGTTATTATTTTTCTTAGCAAGAATTGCATTTCCTTTAAGATCTAGAGAAGGAAATGGCAACCCACTCCAGTATTCTTGCCTGGAGAATCCCATGAATGGAGGAGCTTGGTGGGCTACAGTCCACGGGTCACAAAGCCTGGAGAATCCCATGAATGGAGGAGCTTGGTGGGCTACAGTCCACGGGTCACAAAGAGTCAGACACGACTGAGTGACTTCACTTCACTTTCACTAAGATCCTGCACTCAGAAACAACTCCCTATGTGATCATATTCATAATGTATATTAGAAGGTTAAAAACAACAAACACCCTTCCCTATGTAAGGAAGCAGTTTTCATATATTATTTTGTGTATCTGTGTGTTTAGGGGGAGGGTGAGAAAGAAAGATAAAATCTTAATATAAAAAATTAGCCTCTCTAAAGCCACTTGGAGATTAAGGATTTCAAATGACATTTACGGTGGTGGTTTAGTTGCTAAGTCGTACCTGGGTATATGTGTTTAGGAAATACACGATAGATTCATAGTTTGCTGGAGCTTCTGAGGGTTTTTCTCTGGGACAGGATGACCTTAGAATGCTTATAGTACTGATTCTTTGGGTCAATTTAAAGTTTCTTCATTTTGGAAGCAAAGCAGCATTTATTAAATATCTACTTTCTAATTCAAGAAACTAAAATGAGGTAGCACAGAAAGTGGCATACATTGTATACATTTCCTATAGAGAGAGATCTACCTTATTTTGAGCAAAAACATTTAGAATTAGAACACCAACTGTAATACTAATGATAAACTTCTAATAGAAAGGTGGAAATCAGAAAGCATGAATAGCAAAAGTAGACATGTTTATAAGACAGGGGACATCACAGGGCCAGCTATCTATGTATTAAATAATGTATATTTCAACACAATGAAAATACTTTTTTTTTTTAATACACTTTCTTAAGGAAAACTCTACTCCAAAGAGCCTTCAAGTGACATATCATGTTTTGAGGAGAGAGAAACATGCTGATGACAACGAAGAGCCAGGTATATCAACAGCTTAAATTGCTTAGATTTCTTTTGTATCTCTCATAGCAAGAGATGAGAGGGCTCTGCCCAGAGAAGGTGCTGAAATGTTTGGTAAATGAATGTATGCATGTGTAACAGGATGCTGAATGATGTTATTCCTGGGGTGAAACAAAGTGGCTCTAACATGTTAGCTAACGAGAAACAGAAACTGCCAGCAAAAGCCACCAATGTCTCCCCTGCCTGCCCTTCCCGGGGCTAGGTGAGAAGTGACTAAAATTACAACTTCCAATTATTATCCCAGTGTCCTCTCTCCTCCCAAATTACATAAGGAACTTCAGTTGGAGGTAGTGTGGGTCAACTTCATGGTGACCACAGTGTTCAAGATAAGATGCCCCTCCCTTCTCATCCTGCAGGGTAGAGAAGTAGGTGGTTCTGGACACTCAAATCACTTCCCCTCGCTCTCTCACAAGGTAAGTGAAGGGAAGTGCCCAAGACAGCCATTTGTAGAGATTTGGGCATACCTATAAGAAGGGATAGTGATATTCTTTTTTACAGAAGAATGTCTGTTTATACAGAAGACTTAATAATCTGTCCTGTACCTGTCTGAGCAGGCAAGAACTAGGGGATGTGGTAGTGCTAAGAAATAGGGTGTTAGATGCTTACCTTCTCTGACCATACAATTCTAAGCTGTACTGTGAGAATAAACCAATTTATTGTATGGATCAATTGATATAATAAAGGTAAAAATGTTTGGTAGACTGTATAACTTTATATGAAATAAGTTGTTTTTAAAAATCACATCCCAAGTGAAGCAGCTTGAATTTCATGGTAGTCTTAATTTAGTCTCAATTTTTAATAAATCATCAATTAAAAAATATTTAATCAACCAGCTTTGGGCTGAGCCATCTTGATAGAGATAAAACACCATTTTCACCTCAAAGAGTCCCTAATCTGATTGGAAAATACTAACATAAAAGCGATAATAAAACTACACAATAATGTCAGAAAATATTTATATTGTGCTTGTTATGTGCCGGTCCCTGTGATTGGCATTTGACATATATGACCTCATTTCAATCTTGCAACAATTCTGTGAGGTAGATTTTATTATTTTGATCATGCTGCAGATGAGGAAATTGGGGTAGAGAAAGGTTAAATAACAAAGGCCACATAATCAGTAAGTAACAGAGTCAGGATTCAACTTTAGTCTGGCTCTGGAGTCTGAGCTCTTAACCACATTATTACAATGCTTCTCTCATAAGATTCAGTGTATGGAATCACAGCTACATACTATGAGAATACAGGGAAAGGAATAAACACAATAATGGGGAGAAGTAGTTAGCAAAAAATAGGTGGAAGAAGTGGGACCTGAGTCAGGAAACAATCAGTAAGGTTTAGAAAAGCAGAAAAGAGGAAGAGGAGTGTTGCATAAGTAAGTAATTGTAAGAGTTCTAAGGTGTGAATGAGCAAGGAATCAGTCCATAAATAATTACTGAGTACCCACTAGGTATATACAATGTGCTTGGGATACATTTATGAACAAAACAAAGACACTTGTTCTGATAGAACTTAGAGTCAATGGGTATGAAAATGGTAATGAAGAGACTAGTTTTACTGAATGAACATCTGTCCTGAGAAAAAGAGAGAAATGGTACTGAATAAGTAGGTAGGTGACAGACCATGAGGGTTCTGAAGATACAGAAGCTTAAGGACATAAGAAATAGATAAGAACTGTAGGATTTTTGGAGGAATGTGTCACATGTCAACAGCAATATTTTAGGAAGATTAATTAGGCCATATTTTGCAGGGTGAATTAGAGATGGGAAAAAAAATAGGCAGAAAGTCTTGTAATAAGTGAATTTTATGAAGATCTAGATTAAGTGATGACACTGGAAACCGAGAGCTTTGCTCTATTCATTATCTTTTTTTCCTTCAGTCATTCCCTTGGCCTACAAATACATCCAATTCTCTCCCATCCATAGTGAAAGCTAAATGTAAAAATAAATACTAAATAATACAATTACTCTCCAAGGGGCAAGTACTTTCTAGCTGCTATCTATCTTCTCACCTCTACATTCACTTCTTTACATTCACTCCTGAACTCACTGAAATTTGGTTTCCGTCATGATACAGGAAAAGCAGTGGTTCGTTTGCCCAGAAGCAAGTGGACAATTTGGAAACATTTTTTAAAAAGGTAACACATGAGTAAAGAGTAAAAGGATGAATGGGAGTTTCTTAAGAAAGAAGTGGGGGTTTACATGTATATTCTGTGTGAAGCAATTCAATCAAACACATTGGGAAGGTGTTTTGATTCTAAAGCTTTGGTTCTACCTCTAGGAGGTATGCTGAATAAATCTCTCATTTAAAATCCTTTCCACATTTGTTTCAATTAATCCTGCTATGAACAAGGCAGAAATTTGTCAGGAAGCTATTTTCATTTTGAAAGAATTTTTTTAAAGTTTAGTTCACAAGTATCCAACCAGAGTGTCTCAGGTTTATAGACTCTGTTCCATACTGGTACTGGTCTCTTCCAATAAATATACCTTGAGCTCCTTGAAAGCAGGGACTAGGGCTTATTTTTACACTTCCACTACCTAGCAGAGAGCCTGAAATTCAGTAGCTGTCCAGTGAAATTGGGTGTATTGATTAAAGGTAAAGGAAGAATACATGAGAGGCACTATAGGAAAATTTATGAAAGATAAAGGACAGTGATGAACAAAGATGGTGCTTATGTTTTGGACATGGGTGGTTAAGGGAGAAAAGAAGACAGTAACAATGACAGACAGTAGACAAGGGGAAGACAAGTTCTGATTTAGACTTGTGAAACAGGATGCACGGGGTCTATCTACCAAGTTGAAGGGTTGAGATGTGGCTGGGGACAGAAACTAATGTTTGGGAGAAGATGTGGCTAGGTTGAAGATTGAAGGCAGGGGGAGAAGGGGAGGAGAGAGGATGAGATGGCTGGATGGTATCACCAATGCAATGGACATGAACTTGGGCAAACTTTGGGAGATAATGAGAGACAGGGAGGCCTGGCACGCTGCAGTCCATGGTGTCACAGAGTTAGACACGACTGGGCAACAGAATTACAAACAACACTGGCTAGAGGATCACATTTTTTGAATTATCAGCATAAAAACTTCAGTCAAACCATAAGAAATAATAAACAGTTTTTGAAGAAAAAGGGAAAGGAAAAATGTTACTTTTGTTAGGTACATCCATACATTGCTAAGTAAATCTTACATCATGTAAACTATTAGTAAGGCTTAGAATACATAAAGCTGAGAGTTTTTAGAGCAATATCTGGTAATTCTTATTTTCCCACATGTCTACAGTAAGCAGACTCTGCTTTCTTAGTAATAGCTATTTCTAGCTAACGTATGAGGAGGGACCAGCAGTGCCATTAACTACCATTCTCAAAGGAACACTAACAAAAAAGAACAATCCTTAAAAACTTTATCAACTTGCAAAGATATTTAAAAAAATAAATTGTTTAAATGGCATTACAGTATTTTCTTTTATCCCTCTTCCTTGTAGAGGGACTAGGAAAGGTTACTATTTCTAAGATACAGAAACCTAGCATCTGAAATGGAAGTCTGAAATAAAACGGTCATGCTCTGGAAGCTGCATAATATAGCTCTCATACTAGAGAGAATATTTTTCTCCCTCAAATAAGTGAGGTAAGGTACATGAATATGAAACATATGGAGACACAACTTCTTCAGTGATTACCGATTTTATGCTAAAATTTTCATAGATGTGCTCCTAAAACATTGTGTGTAAGCTAAATTTCTGTAAAGAAAGTAATTTTCTCTTTGATATACAATATCAATATTTTGGAGATATTTCATCTCTCTGGGTCTTAGCTTTTTCACGTATAAAATGAAGGGCCAGGAGCAGACATCTTATGTTTTTTTCAGCTCTAGAATTCTGTGACAATTTTTTTTCTGATTGATTTTCAGCTGTTAATAGGTCAGAAAATTTCTTGCCTATCCCTTAGGACAAAAGTTAGAAACGTGTACATAACACTTAATGACATCGGAGGAGTTTCTAACTTAAAGAGATTCAGGAATGATTCCAATTATGAGGCTTAGTACTGTTTGTATGTATAAGCATACATACATTGAAACATGTATATTACCATATGTGAAACAGATCGCCAGTCCAAGTTGGATGCATGAGACAGGGTACTCAGGGCTGGTGCACTGGGATGACCCTAAGCGATGGGATGAGGAGGAAGGTGGGAGGGGGGCTCAGGATGGGGAACACATGTACACCCATAGCTGATTCATGTCAATGTATGGCAAAACCCACTACAATATTGTAAAGTAATTAGCATCTGATTAAAATAGATAAATTAAAAAAAAGTATACATACAGACTTAGATCAATTAAGAACTTATGCATTTCAAAGACAGGTAATTGGGAACTATTTTGTAGTTTAAAGTGGTTGAAGTGAGGGTGGAAGACGTGGAGGCAGTAAGTGAACTCTCACAGTGGTCTAGGGATCAAAAACATGGATGACATGGTGATGCCTATGGGCAGCGGGGTGCTGGTGCCACTCTACAATTTTCTAAAAGCTTCTGGAAATAATTTCAAAATAAAACCAGAACTTGATAAATTTCCTAAGATGAGACAAAGAAGATGGATATGTTAAACATGAGAGTGGCTCCCGTCAGCTAAGATCCTAAAGGTAGAACATATGATAGCTTCCTTCCGGAATGTGACAGAGCTGCTACTTCACTCAGAACTTTATAGTCAGCTTTCAATGGCAGCAGAGACTCAGGGAGTAGAGCCAACTGGTGACAAAGAGCTGTTTTAGTTAGTTAGATTGATATTTTCATCTCTAACTCTATCTTTCCAAGGTACAGCCTTTACTTAAATTGGGGTACTGACATCATTACCCTTTTCTCTAACTTTTTTCCTTATCAGTTCAGTTCAGTCGCTCAGTCGTGTCTGACTCTTTGTGACCCCGTGAACCGCAGCACGCCAGGCCTCCCTGTCCATCACCAGCTCCAGGAATACACCCAAACCCATGTCCATCGAGTCGGTGCTGCCATCCAGCCACCTCATCCTCTGTCACCCCCTCTTCCTCCTGCCCTCAATCTTTCCCAGCATCAGGGTCTTTTCAAATGAGTCAGCTCTTCACATCAGGTGGCCCAAGTATTGGAGTTTGAGCTTCAGCATCAGTTCTGATCTCCTTTAGGATGGACTGGTTGGATCTCCTTGCAGTCCAAGGGACTCTCACGAGTCTTCTCCAACACCACAGTTCAAAAGCATCAATTCTTCAGCGCTCAGCTTTCTTTATAGTCCAACTCTCACATCCATACATGACCACTGGAAAAACCATAGCCTTGACTAGACAGACCTTTGTTGGCAAAGTAATGTCTCTGCTTTTCAATATGCTATCTAGGTTGGTCATAACTTTCCTTCCAAGGAGTAAGCATCTTTTAATTTCATGGCTGCAGTCACCATCTGCAGTGATTTTGGAGCCCAGAAAAATAAAGTCTGACACTGTTTCCACTGTTTTCCCATCTATTTGGCACAAAGTGATGGGACCAGGTGCCATGATCTTAGTTTTCTGAATGTTGAGCTTTAAGCCAACTTTTTCACTTTCCTCTTTCACTTTCATCAAGAGGCTCTTTAGTTCCTCTTCACTTTCTGCCATAAGGGTGGTGTCATCTGCATATCTGAGGTTATTGATATTTCTCCCAGCAATCTTGATTCCAGCTTATGCTTCCTCCAGCCCAGTGTTTCTCATGCATATAAGTTAAATAAGCAGGGTGACAATATACAGCCTTGACGTACTCCTTTTCCTATCTGGAACCAGTCTGTTGTCCCATGTACAGTTCTAACTGTTGCTTCCTGACCTGTGTACAGGTTTCTCAAGAGGCAGGTCAGGTGGTCTGGTATTCCCATCTCTTTTAGAATTTTCCACATTTACTGTGATCCACACAGTCAAAGGCTTTGGCATAGTCAATAAAGCAGAAATAGATGTTTTTCTGGAACTCTCTTGCTTTTTTGATGATCCACTGGATGCTGGCAATTTGATCTCTGGTTCCTCTGCCTTTTCTAAAACCAGCTTGACAGATGGCTAACAAACACATGAAAAGATGCTCAACATCACTCATTTTTAGAGAAATGCAAATCAAGACCACAATGAGGTACCATTTCACACCAGTCAGAATGGCTGTGATCTAAAAGTCTACAAGCAATAAATGCTGGAGAGGGTGTGGAGTAAAGGGAATCCTCTTACACTGTTGGTGGGAATGCAAACTAGTACAGCCACTATGGAGAACAGTGTGGAGATTCCTTAAAAAACTACAAATAGAACTGCCTTATGACCCAGCAATCCCACTGCTGGGCATACACACCGAGGAAACCAGAATTGAAAGAGACACGTGTACCCCAATGTTCATCGCAGCACTGTTTATAATAGCCAGGACATGGAAGCAACCTAGATGTCCATCAGCAGATGAATGGATAAGAAAGCTGTGGTACATATACACAATGGAGTATTACTCAGCCATTAAAAAGAATACATTTGAATCAGTTCTAATGAGGTGGATGAAACTGGAGCCGATTATACAGAGTGAAGTAAGCCAGAAAGAGAAACACCAATACAGTATACTAACGCATATATATGGAATTTAGAAAGATGGTAATGATAACCCTGTATGCGAGACAGCAAAAGAGACACAGATGTATAGAACAGACTTTTGGACTCTGTGGGAGAGGGAGAGGGTGGGAAGATTTGGGAGAATGGCATTGAAACGTGTACTATCATGTAAGAAATGAATCGCCAGTCTAGGTTTGATACAGGATACAGGATGCTTGGGGCTGGTGCACTGGGATGACCCAGAGAGATGATATGCGGAGGGAGGTGGGAGAGGGGTTCATGATTGGGAACTCATGTACACCTGTGGCGGATTCATGTCAATGTATGGCAAAACCAACACAGTATTGTAAAGTAAAATAAAAAAATATTTAAAAATTAAAAAAAATAAAACCAGCTTGAACATCTTATACATCAAAGGAAATATTTGCTCCTGTGTTCCTTGTCACTTGGGAAATTCTCTCATCACTCTCCTCATTATATAACCAAAGTCAAGTAACAACTGAAATGCTCTCTGGTTGGAGTGCCAAGAAATCCCTATGGGAGAAAGTCTAGAGACTGCTGTACCAAAGACAAGGCTGGTGAGATTTCTAATGAGCTTGTGGTATTTACTATCAATACCCTCTATATTAACAGAAATGAGGACAGAGCCTAGATTTACAGCTGGCTCCAAAAACTGAAACAATAAAATGCTCAGGAGCCAATAATAGTTATTATTTCTCTTTATTTACTTCTGAATATCCAAAAAACATGTTGAAAGATATTTGATAAAACTCTACGAAATCAGAATGCATGGTTCTTTCATAACCTATAAAATTTATCTTTGAAGTCAAAACTCAGCAAGTAAAACACCAGAAACACTGTCACTAACTCTAAATGTTAACTAAAGATGTCCACCATCGTGCTCAATCATGTCTGACTCTTTGTGATCCCATGAACTGTAGCCTGCCAGGCTCCTCTGTCCATAAAATTTTCCAGTCAAGAATACTGTAGTGGGTTGCCTTTTCCTACTCCAGGGAATCTTCGTGAACCAGGGATCCAACCTGCGTCCTGCATATCCTGCACTGGCAGGCGGATTCTTTACTACTATACCATCTGGGAAGCTCTGTCCATCATTACCACTGTTATTTAACACTGTTCTGAAGACTGAGATTAATTAACTAAACAACAGATAGATATAAGATGGATAGAATTGGAAAAGAAGTAAAATTATAATTTTTAGATGATATACAACTGGAAAATTTAAATCAATGGAAAAAATTACAAATAATGAGAGAACATTAACATGGCAGATAAATGATAATGATAATAAGGATGAAAGTGAAACTTACAGAGTGTTTACTATGTGCCAGCAATGTTCTGAATATACTGATTTAATACTCCCAATAATCCAATGAAGCATGTAAAATTATTAATCCCTGTTTGATGGATAAGCAAACAGGTCATATAGTTGGTATGGCAAAGCTGGGTTTTGAAATTCTTTTTTTTTTTTATAATTTTTTTAAATTTTTATTTTAACTTTAGTTTACTTTACAATACTGTACTGGTTTTGCCATACATTGACATGAATCCACCACGAGTGTACATGCACTCCCAAACATGAATCCCCTCCCACCTCCCACCTCATAACATCTCTCTGGGTCCTCCCCATGCACCAGCCCCAAGCATCAAATTCTAATCTATTCTAAACAATATAGCTGTTTCAGTTCAGTTCAGTTCAGTTCAGTTCCTCAGTCTTTGCAACCCCAGGAATTGCAGCATGCCAGGCCTCCCTGTCCATCACCAACTCCCGGAATTCACTCAGACTCACGTCCATCGAGTCAGTGATGCCATCCAGCCATCTCATCCTCTGTCATCCCCTTCTCCTCCTGCCCCCAATCCCTCCCAGCTGTTTACCGCTACATTAAACTGTGTGTAAAGCCAGCAACCGTTCTTTATATATAACCAGCTAGAAAATATAATGAAATAAAATATCCTAATAATAATGGCAAGAGAAAGGTTAAAATAGTAATAAGCCAAATAAGAAATACATAAGAAATAAAACACCACAGAGAAACTACAAGACATGAATACACAGAAAGGCATATCCTGATTTTGGAAAATATAAAACTCATTATTGTATATCAATTTTCTCTACTTTTAATTTTTTATTTTTAAATATACATTTATTTATTTTAATTGGAGGCTAATTACTTTACAATATTGTATTGGTTTTTCTATAAATCAACATGAATCCGCCATGGATGTACATGTGTTCCCCATCCTGAACCCCCCTCCCACCTCCCTCTCCATACCATCCCTCTGGGTCATCCCAGTGCACCAGCCCTGAGCATCCTGTATCATGCATCATAAACTAAATCACAACATAAATACCAAAATGATATTTTTCCCAGGGGAGGAGGGAAAAAGACAAGCCAATTCTACAATTCATGTAGAAACACAATGCCAAACATATGATATAGTTATAATTTTAATAATCTCTTGGTACTAGTACTGGGAAAGAAAGAAACTGAAACAGATGAATAAAACTGATAATAGGATTTGGAAATGGGTATAAATACATGTGGGAATCTAGTTTTCCATAAGAGGGCTATTTGAATTCACTGGGAACCATTTAGTTTATTCAAGAAAACAAATATTAATCTTAAACTTTTCAAGTATCTATTTAATAAGCCAGAAAGTTTAAAATGCATTAATTAAATGAAATATGTCAGGATTCTAACCTATTCTTTGCTAATGTTTGTTTTACTTAATTTCTATAGGATTTAGGAGCAGTAACCTATAATTCAGATAGACATATCTGGAATAATTCCAGTTTAGTTGCTCATTTTGGCTTTGGGGAGAAATGAACAAATAAACTTTTAACATTAATTCTCTAGGAGATATGAGAATATTTCAGATAAAAGCTGCTTTTCTTTTTCATTATTCACCTTTATTTGTTAGCACATATACAAATTGGGTTGACAAACTGAAATTTTGGTAGAATATATCATATAACAAGGCTTGTTTATTTATTTTACATAGTTTATAGGATATCCTGGAAGGATAGCTGAAAAAAAACAAGACATTTAAACCCTGGGATTGTGAAAATCGTTAGACTCACAGAATCCTGTATGTGTCTCTTGTTGCTAGCCCTTCTGTAGAAAAGCACCAGAATCCGTTTCTCTTTAAATGCCATGGAATGTCACTGATACATGAAATGACATCCCTGGACTTTGAGTATGCATAAGAAAGATCTCAGTGCAAGAACCCAGATATTCATTAGCAAGTTGGAACTGTGCTACCTGTGCCCAACAGTCTTCATGAAGAAAATATATTCTATAGACTTAACTAGTGAAAAAACACTGCTTTAGGAACAGTCTCAAATCCATACTGAACTAAATCAAACTGCAAAGGAACAAAAACTGTCACCAGCATAACCTTCCTGTCAACTGCAATGTAGATATGCTAATGTTGTGTCAAAGCCTCACCCTGATGTCTGTGGGGAAGTGTGCTGCGGCTCAGATCAGTCCAGCTGCTGGCCTGGGCCTAAACAGGATATTCTACCCTAAGTCAGGACAAGTGTTATTTTCACCAAAGATGACAAGACTTCGTATTTATTTTCTTCTTTTGTGTTTTCTATCAAGAACTCCATCCTCAATACGTTCCTATCCCAAACTTGTAAACATCTCTTTTCCTTCCCAAGATCCATCCCCACAATCCAACCTTCCTCGGTACAGTACACTCGAGAAATCTAGCGCTCCTTCAGTCATTATTTGATTCTTGTCTGGCTCTGGGCATTTTTCTGCCCTTGTTTCACTCACTGAATTAAGAGGGCACTGCTCCATTCAGAACGGACTGTGCACACTGAAGTAACTACAGTCAGAAAAGTGGCATTTACTAATTTAATGATTTAGCAAAAGAAGACCCAGGGATTTCCGTAACTCAGAAGAAGATATATCTTTAATATGCAGCTGGAATTTTGATTTCTCACACTTCACAAAAAAGGGGCAGCAGTAAATGTTGAAGATATTCAATATGTAAATATTTCAAGTTTTAGACTGCTACAGTGAAGCAAATGGAGTTTTAAAATGAGAAAAAATATGAACGGTCAATGACAGAAAGCAATGGCAAACATGTACCACTAAAATGATCAGTAAAACGTATGCTATAAAGGAAAAGTAGATGCAGTTAACATGCCTGATGAATAATGAGTTGTGGATTAATGCTTTGTTAAACTGAGAGTTCACTAGTAAAACCTTATTTGTGGTAATTACTTCAACTAAATACATGTATATTGAGAGCACACTATTTCCTGGCCATTGAACTGGGCCCTGGGGATCTTTAACGCACACATAAATTATCAGAGATGTATCTTATTATTTCATTTCTTAAGAGGCTACGATGCATCAAGCATTATACTAAGCAATGGGAACACAAAAATCATTAAGATGCAGTTCTTACTCTTCAGGAATTTAGTTTAATAAAGGAAATATAGGCACATATAGAGACTGAATAATCTGGGACCCTCATGATCATGCTAAATGGATTAAAATATAGTGTTAGGCTATTATAAATGACTAACAAGATAAATTATATGTATAAAAAACAACCAGCTATATTAATAAACACTAAAGAAAAACAAATGCTATGGATTTCAAAAATAGGAAGCCTTTACCTATTACACTTCATTTTCTTATTATGTTAATAGATACAGCTTTGCCATGTAATTTTAATCCAGCCAGTCCTAAGTGTCAGACCCTGACAGACTACTCAATGTGAGAAGTTCACTTCCTTAACCTCAGAAACAAGTTCTCATTAGCTCTATCCAATCTGGAGTTCTCTCTGACTAACAGAAGGAAAAGTCTGACTTAGCTTAGAGAGGAATCAAAGATATTCTCCCTCTGGCATCAGCTCTGCTTAGGAATGACTGTTCTTATCAAGATTCCCCTTTTAACGTTAGAGAGACTTCAGGAGTCTTGCTGGAGTCGTTTTTGTCCTCTCACCTAACCAAGATATTTCTTGCCAAGGACTCTGAGCTTCCCCTAATACAATTCTTCTCTGTATAAAGCCGCAAATTAATTAAACTACAGTACTAATGAAACCAACTTAAATCAGAGTTTAAGAATACGCCTCCCTGGCTTTGCCACTTCTTTTGGATCCGCTTTTCCCTTTTCCTCCTTCAGCAACTTACCGAGCTACATTTTATAAATATGAAGTCATACATTTTTCCTCATGATATTTACTACAGAGTAATTTTGGGGAGCACTAAATTCATCACTTAAATAAAATTTAACAATTAAATACAACTTGCACACACACCATACCATGATATCAATAGTTAACAAGAAGAAATGATCTTTGGTAGGTTTAGAATATAGAATTCAAGAAGGTATGTTCAAACTAAAGGGATATTAAATGTATACGCAGAAAAACTGTAATGAGTAATTTAAATTTTAATTTCAAATCTGTGTATTTAAGAACTCCTTTATTTCACTGTGAATAATTTCAACGACCCAGTTTCTTTCAACTCTTTACATACTTAATATTCACAAAGTCACAATACATGTGTTATAAAACCTTAGCCTCTGCATAACCTAACACTCCAGAACATTAACGGTGGAACTCCATAGTGTTGCAAGTTCCCTCCTCAGCAGAGGAAATGCGGCCTCTTCCAGTGAACCTGCCCTTTACCAAAGCAGAGTACGCTTTGGAAAGAGTAAGTAAAGCAAAATTAGGTGACTATGGAACATTATTTTTATTTTCCATAAATCTTTAGAATGGTGTTGAGATTTCTCATGGTGAAAAAAAAGAAATTATTTATCTTTACTTATATAAACTCTATCAATCTTCCAAAAGCTAGCTGAAATAAAATGACTTGATAGGGACAATCAATCAATATCTAATATACATAAGGGATCATGTAAGCGGTAAGAGAAATATCTACTTGTGCTATACCAATAGGTTCTGATTATTTTCTAGATATTCTAGAATTTTTACTGGAAATGTATTCCTTATTTGAAGAGTTAAAAAAATAAGTTGTTTATTTTATTTTTTGGTTTATTTTTAACTTCTAGGTAGTAAGAAAACTTTGTTTTTATTTCTATTACTTTCCTTTTTATTTTATTTCTATTACTTTTTGCCAGCCCAAGAGGTAGCTAGAATACAAAGAAGAACTATACAAAAAAGGTCTTAATGACCTGGATAACCACGAGGAGGCTCAGATGGTAAAGACTCTGCCTGCAATGCAGGAGATGCGGGTTCAATCTCTGGGTCAGGAAGATCCCCTGGAGGAGGGAATGGCTAGAGAATTCCATGGACAGAGGAGCCTGGCAGGCTACAGTCCAGAGGTTGCAGAGTTAGACATGACTGAGCAACTGACACTTTCTTTCACACACTCTCTCTTTTGTACCTCACATTCAATTGAGTCAGCAATATCTGTTGGTTTATCTTTCAAAGCAATGCTACTACTTTGCACTTGCAAGATGGAACATTTTTTACTCAGGAAATATATATAGCTCACTCTCTCACTTCTTTCAGGTTCTCTCCCCAAATGTTTCCTTATTAGACAGATTTTCTTTGAGTCTCTCACATAAAATAGTAACTCTTCTCTAATGTTCTCCAGACTCCCACTTCTTGGCATTTTCCATTGTCCTTTTCCACTTTTCCTTTTAAAAAATCAAATATAGCTGGAATACAATATTATATCGGATTAAGGTGTATTAGACAGTGATTTGACATTTGTAGACATTATGAAATGATCAGTACCGTAAGTCTGTGAATTGAAACTCGTTCAGTCATATTCAACTCTTTGTGACCCCAAGGACTATATAATCCATGGAATTCTCCAGTCCAGAATACTGGAGTGGGTAGCCTTTCCCTTCTCCACGGGCTCTTCCCAACCCAGGGATGGAACCTAGGTCTCCAGCGTTGCAGGCGGATTCTTTACCAGCTGGGCCACAAGGAATCCAAGAATACTGGAGTGGGTAGCCTAACCCTTCTGCAGCGGATCTTCCTGATTGAGGAATTGAACCAGGGTCTCCTGCCTTGCAGGCAGATTCTTTACCAACTGAACTATCAGGGAAGACCATAAGTCTACTAGCCATCTAACCCTATACAAAGTTATAACAATATTATTGACCATATTCCTTATGCTATGTATTACATCTCCATGGTTTATTTATAACTGGAGGTCTATACCTTTTAATCTTCTTCACCTATTTTACACATACCCCTCTGCCACATCCTTCTCCTCAGGCAACCACCTGTTTGTTCTCTGTATTTGTAAGTATAGTCTCACTTTGTTCTGTTATTTTTTTGTCTTTTATATTTAACATATAAGTGAGATAACATGATATTTTTCTTTCTCTGATTTATTTCGCTGACCAAAATACTCTCAAGTTTCATCCATGTTGTTGCAAATGGCAAGATTTCAATATTTTTTGTCTCAGTAATACTCCATTGTGTGTGTATGAAAATACCACATCTTTATCCATGTTTCTACTGATGGACACTTAGGTTGCCTCAATATCTTGGTTACTGTAAATAATGCTGCTATGAACACTGATGTGTAGATATTTTTTTAAAATTAATTTTGCTTTCTTCAGGTAAACACCCAGAAGTGAAACTGCCATAGATCATATGGCAGTTCTATTTTTAATTTTTTGAGGAACCTTTCTATTGTTTTCCACAGTGGCTGGACCAATTTACATCTCACCAAAAGTGCACACAGGTTTCCTTTTCTCCACATTATTGCCAATAATTATTTGTTGTCTTTTTGATGATAGCAATTCTAACAGTATGAGTGCATATCAAATTGGGGTTCTGATTGACCTGATGATTGGTTCATCATCCCTGATGATTGGTGATGTTGATCATGTATTTGTTAGCCATCTGTATGCCTTTGGAAGGGCTTCCCTGGTAGCTCTGACAGTAAAGAATCTTCCTGCAATGTGGCAGGCCCAGGTTCAATCCTTGGGTCAGGAAAAGCCCCTGGAGGAGGGAATGGAAATACATTCCAGTATTCTTGCCTAGAGTATTCCACGGATAGAGGAGGCTGATGGGCTACAGTCAATGGGGTCGCAAAGAGTCAGACATGACTGAGCGACTAACATACACTTTATGGCTTTAGAAAATGTCTATTCAGGTTCTCTGCCCATTTCTTAATTGGGTTGTATATTCTTTGATTTTGAGTTGTATGAACTCTTAGTGTAATTTGGATGTTAACCTTTACTGAATATATAGTTTGCAAATATCTTCTCCCATTCATTAGACTGCCGTTCCGTCTTATTAATAGTTTTCTTTGTTGTATAACAATTTTTCAGTTTGATGCAGTCCCATTTATTTTTTCCTTATTGTTTAATTTCCACAATGGCACCTCAGTTTAGTTCAGTTTAGTTCAGTTGCTCAGTCGTGTCCGACTCTTTGCGACCCCATGAATCGCAGCATGCCAGGCCTCCCTGTCCATCACCAACACCTGGAGTTCACTCAAACTCACGTCCATCGAGTCAGTGATGCCATCCAGCCATCTCATCCTCGGTCGTCCCCTTCTCCTCCTGCCCCCAATCCCTCCCAGCATCAGAGTCTTTTCCAGTGAGTCAACTCTTCGCATGAGGTGGCCAAAGTACTGGAGTTTCAGCTTTAGCATCATTCCTTCCAAAGAACACCCAGGGCTGATCTCTTTTAGAATGGACTGGTTGGATCTCCTTGCAGTCCAAGGGACTCTCAAAAGAGTCTTCTCCAACACGACAGTTCAAAAGCATCAATTCTT
>SJYQ01000134.1:281874-310098 GCA_006410935.1 Redunca redunca | reverse complement strand
TCTCTCCTTGCTATTGTTTGGAACTCTGCATTCAGATGCTTATATCTTTCCTTTTCTCCTTGGCTTTTCACTTCTCTTCTTTTCACAGCTATTTGTAAGGTCTCCCCAGACAGCCATTTTGCTTTTTTTTTGCATTTCTTTTCATGGGGATGGTCTTGATCCCTGTCTCCTGTACAATGTCACAAACCTCATTCCATAGTTCATCAGGCACTCTATCTATCAGATCTATGCCCTTAAATCTATTTCTCACTTCCACTGTATAATCATAAGGGATTTGATTTAGGTCATACCTGAATGGTCTAGGAGTTTTCCCGACTTTCTTCAATTTGAGTCTGAATTTGGTAATAAGGAGTTCATGATCGAGCCACAATCAGCTCCTGGTCTTGTTTTTGTTGACTGTATAGTGCTTCTCCATCTTTGGCTGCAAAGAATATAATCAATCTGATTTTGGTGTTGACCATATGGTGATGTCCATGTGTAGAGTCTTCTCTTGTGCTGTTGGAAGAGGGTGTTGGCTATGACCAGTGCATTTTCTTGGCAAAACTCTATTAGTCTTTGCCCTGCTTCATTCCACATTCCGAGGCCAAATTTGCCTGTTACTCCAGGTGTTTCTTGACTTTCTACTTTTGCATTCCAGTCCCCTATAATGAAAAGGACATCTTTTTTGAGTATTAGTTCTAAAAGGTCTTGTAGGTCTCATAGAACAGTTCAACTTCAGCTTCTTCACCGTTACTGGTTGGGGCATGGACTTGGATTACTGTGATATTGAATGGTTTGCCTTGGAGACGAACAGAGATCATTCTGTCATTTTTGAGATTGCATCCAAGTACTGCATTTTGGACTCTTTTGTTGACCATGATGGCTACCCCATTTCTTCTGAGAGATTCCTCCCCACAGTAGTAGATATAGGAGTCATCTGAGTTAAATTCACCCATTCCAGTCCATTTTAGTTTGCTGATTCCTGGAATGTTGATGTTCACTCTTGCCATCTCTTGTTTGACTACTTCCAATTTGCCTTGATTCACGGACCTGACATTCCAGGTTCCTATGCAATATTGCTGTTTACAGCATCGGACCTTGCTTCTATCACCAGTCACATCCACAGCTGGGTATTGTTTTTGCTTTGGCTCCATCCCTTCATTCTTTCTGGAGTTATTTCTCCACTGATCTCCAGTAGCGTGTTGGGCACCTACTGACCTGGGGAATTCCTCCTTCAGTATCCTATCATTTTGCCTTTTCATACTGTCCATGGGGTTCTCAAGGCCAGAATACTGAAGTGGTTTGCCATTCCCTTCTCCAGTGGACCACATTCTGTCAGACCTTTCCACCATGACCCGCCCGTCTTGGGTTGCACCGTGGGCATGGCTTAGTTTCATTGAGTTAGACAAGGCTGTGGTCCTAGTGTGATTAGATTGACTAGTTTTCTGTGAGTATGGTTTCAGTGTGTCTGTCCTCTGATGCCCTCTTACAACACCTACCATCGGACTTGGGTTTCTCTTATCTTGGGCGTGGGGTATCTCTTCACGGCTGCTCCAGCAAAGCGCAGCCACTGCTCCTTACCTTGGACAAAGGGCATCTAGCAACATATTAAGTGACCTGGGGTTTAGTGACATTCATACTATTAAACACTTTAAACAAAAATTTCATGTCAGATGAGAGTGTAAGGGCAAAGACTTAAAACCACTTATTCAAATTGAAAATAAACAGCAATTTTCCTCAGTAAAATTTCACTTAATCACAAAATGAAAGTTTCACATTACTTGAGCTGTCACTATTCCTTTTTGAGTTTTTAAAATCAACTATTTTTCAATCATTCTGTTTCACTGAGGAATTAAAACATAGTGGACAAATGCATAGAATATGAATGACATCAGTGAGAATGGCAAAGTAAGAATCTCAGAAGAGCTGCTCCTTCAAAACATAATGAGAATACTGGCAGAGATTATCAAAATAAACTTTTTAGAAATCTGGAAGTTAAACAAAGGTCTGTCTGCTGCAATCTATAGAGTATGTAGTCAAAAGAAACACCTGAATTTCAGTAAGAATGTCAGTTTTGTGGAGTTTTAATTTTCCCTACTCTCATTTCCCTCTCCTCAGTTCCACAGTCACCTTAAAAACCAACAGTCTCACAAACCAGAAGTCTAGCAACCACTGGACAGGGCAGAATGGTTTTAAAGCTCCAAAGAAGTGTCATTTCAGCAGGTTATGATTATTTGACCTATCTTCCAGTTTCTTAGAAACCTCTCCTTACAATGCTTGCCTTTACTTGACCTGATTCAGAACCCTCTCCATGCAAAGAGACATTTCTCTGAAGATATCTGTCAAAAAGAGTCAGCAGCAATTGCTTAATATTGTGGCTGCCTGAAGTGGCCAAAACAGTAGGAGCAAAGAATAAGCTGACAATAAAAATTAAAACACTAAAATTAAAAGCTGAGGAATTCAACATCCACAGGGGAATTTGAAAGTGCTAACAGAATCCTGGGAATCCAGAAGTCTATCTATGCACACACAGGATGTTTGCATGCATAGGAAAGACCTGAGAAGGCCTTTGGTTGGCCTCAAGACCTGAACCAGTTGTATGAATACAACATACTAGAAGAGAGCTATGTTAAAAGAACATAAGTGATTATCGTATTATGAACAATAAAGATGCTAAAGTATATTAATATAATATCCATCTTCTTTTAGAGTTTATAAACTAAGTCAAGCAAATACATACCAGATCTGTTTTTGGAGGATCTGGACACTCAGTGGGGAAATAAGGTGTTGAACTTCTGATTCCACTGCTATCAGATGTTGGCTTTGGAGGTTGAGCATGCTGCCTATAAGTAGCACTTTTAGGAGTCCAACAAAACAGGTTGATTGATTCTCGCACACAGCGTTCAATGTCAATTTCTAGATAGAAAAAAATATTAAATAAAGCAAATATAGAAGCTATTGCTCTCTTCCTGTAAGAACCACAAGTTTTCCTAAATACATATGCGCAAATATGGCTAAAATGAAAACTAATTAGAAAAGAGGTCAGTAAAAAGTAATATGGATATTAATCAACATATGATTAGAATGATAGAGGATATCTGGTATTATTATGTAGATACATGATACATATATAGAGTATATTTCAGTATATCATTATTCAAAAATTTAAATATATTAATCGTACATCTTATTAGAGAATCTGCTTCATTAACTTTAATAATATTTTTACTTTCTCAAATTAAAATAAAGGTTGAGTAGAAAGAAGGCTGGAATTTGGGAGTGGGCAAACAAAAGATTCAGATGTTAATATACCATGATTTCAAGTAAAGTGTACTAACAGTTTCACTTCCACCTATTACAGAAGATATAAAATAATCAGGACAAAAATTAATCAAAATCTAAATTCAGTATTTATCCCCTTTTAAAAAGAATTTCTTGATTTAAGTGCAGAAAAATTTAAGTGAGGTATCACATATAGAGAAATAAAATGTACCCAATTAAAAATGACAGAAAATATTTTCAAGGAAAATTTTCTGTTCTTTTTCTCATCTGAAAGAAATTTAAACACCTTTGATACAGAGGTAATATACATAGGAAATTGATTACAATGCCAAATTATTGTGTGTGTTTCAATAAGACTGCAACCCCTGAGGAAATTAATATTAACATTCCTGATGGAGAGTAAAGCTGTAACTCTATGGGGAAAATGGAGTTATCACAGAAAGACGGTAGAAATTGAAGTATTTGGCTAGGATGAAGGAGTTTAGCATGGACCAGCTTTTTCTTTTCTATATTCCTAACATAGTAAATGGTAGTTATCATCATTTCCTCTGTAAAAGTCTAAGTGTGTCAATTCAGATAAGCAATGGAGAAAAATACATCAAATCCCTTACAGAGGGATAAGGTTTCTATTTCCCTTTTTGGAATGAAGTGCTTATATATAAAGGAAAAAGGAAATAGGTACTTAAATTGATTCTGTGAATGGTGCATGAGTCATGCCTTTATAGAACTGTCTGCTTTTATAAAGTGGAAAACTCTTAGAGAAGGCAGAGAAATGGACACTTATTGAACATCTATTATGTGACAGGTGTTGTATACTTTCACTTAGCTCATTTAATTTAGTGATTCCTGTAGACAGGTAATGTAATCCCCTGATTACTGTTGAAGATGAAGAAATTAACACATAATGAAGTGATTGAATGTGTTAAGTGTTGTTACCACCAGTAGAATCTCTGAAGTTACTAAAGGGTTATTAGGCATCTTTCACTTTCCAATTTATTTAGATTTGGGAAACAATAGCCAGCAGCTCTAGAAAGACCAGTTACTCAATTTATCTGCTCTTGGTGATGCTTGCCAACTTCATAGTTGGTTACTTCCATTGCTGCACAAAGAGGTCAGATTTCATCACCACCATATGCTATTCCTAACATAAAATCTATAAAACAAGAGTTAAACATGTTTTGAAGCATGGGCCCATTTATTTGAGAAATTGTCAATAGGAAATGTATTCTTCTAAAAAGCTCTTTAACATCATCAACTTAATATTCCACAAAGAGAAGAATGCAAATACCAATGAGAAGAAAAATAAAAGTTCAGATACATTCCTCTACTTCACTTGAGACAGAAGAGATATGTTCAATTCATTTTAAAACATTTCCAATTAATATTTTAAGATAAAAACTTGCAGCTAAAGAGACAAAACTCTGTCATCTTAAAAAAAAGTTTATCTACTTCACACTGTTTAATTTCCAAAGGAAAAGAATTTTGGACCATAAATTTTGCATCCGTAGTGCTCAAATCAGTTTGACACATCTGTCACCCATTAAAAGCTTGAGGTCAAGTTACTGATGCAGATGAAAGGTTGTAGTTCAGTCCTTAAATCACTGGCAATGGAAAAGTCGTTTATATCTGCTTCCAAAACACCCTACCAATACCATAAAAGGTTTACAGGGAATCGTGAGAATTCACTGGCATCCACCCCAATTTGAGCCTGATTATTACTATTGGCAAATATCCCATTCTCCATTCACTTGACCCATGTCATCCTTCCATCTCAAAATCCTTCCAAATACTTTATCATAACCAAAATATTATGAAAAGTACTTTATAAACTGTACATTAAAATATGCAATTATTCTTTTAAAAATAACCTCTCATCCCAGAGCACTACTACATTCTACCTTGCATTCTCATTTTGATATAATACATTTGTGAAAAAGTACGTACCCTGGATTATGCTTTCCCAGGTTTGATTCCAAGCTCCATGAGGTACACTCAGAAAAATAACTTTTGTAAATCGTAGTTTATCTATCATATGCATTACTATTCTTCCCTCTCATATTTTAAAAATTATAAAATGCAACTCATGTTACATTTGGGCAACGGTAAGTGGAAAAGATATCTCTCCTGAAGCCCTCCATTCTTTTGCTTTAATGAGTATGAACTGCTTTCCAGTTAGAGTGAGCAGCTGTTTACATGGCACTTCTCTTTACCATCATCTAATTCCCTCTATATTTGATCCCTAATTTGGGCACTAAGATATTATTTTCTCCCTTTCGATTTACTGCATCATTTTGGTGGAACACATTTCCCAGTAATTTCTAAGAAAGGATGCACAGAAAGCAAATTATTTTGGAATTGTCCATGTTTTTAATATACTTATTCTGCCTCTGACTGATAGTTGGGCTAGTCATAAGATTCTAGGATTGATTTATTTTCCTTCAGGGTTATGTAAGGCAAGTGCCCTACTGTCTTTCTTCTGAGAAATTTGATCCAATTTTGATTTAAGATCACATATATGTGATTTTCTTCTTTTCTGTAAACTTTTAGGAGTTTGGTGTTCTGAAATTTCATAATGATGGTCTTATTATAATCCTTCAGTTGCAGAAAAAGTTATTGTGTAATATCTGTAATAAATTCTCATTTTTTTCCTTCTCTCTTCTTTCATTAGAAGAGTCCTGAACATCCTGAATAGATTTTCTAATAATTTTGCCCTTTCCTTGTTACTTTCCATCTGTATTTTTCTTGTATTCTCTGAGGGCTTTCTTAAGCTTTATCACCCAACTCTTTCATATAAAGCTCAATGCATTTCCACATCATTTTTAATTTCCAGTAATTCTTTTTTGTCATATTAATACTTTAAAAAATCCTGAATTTTCATAGTTATTGTATCTTCTCATAATTGCTTTTCTAAGGATATTCCTTTATTCAGTTGGTGCTTTTCTGTGTTTTTTAGCTGGAGATTTTCCCCAGAGGTTTGGTGATATACATATTTAAAGGAACAGCACTAAAACTTAGAATGGAAGTTTTGAATACGTGGGCAGGGCTTTGTTACTGGTGGCTTCACTATAGGTAATTTGGGGATATGGTCATTTGTTAGAAGATACCCCAAAGTAAGGTATTCCTCTTTTGGGGAACATTACATTTCTCCAGAGAATTATACTTTAACCTGTCTAAACTAATCTTTGCCAGTATTCTAGGAACTGTAGGAACTGACCATGGAGAAGACTGGAAACTGTAACTGTAGACATTTCCTCTCTCTGGCTCTTGGCTATGCTGCTGATTCTGAGTTTCAAGTCTCTTACGATTCTAC
This sequence comes from Redunca redunca, assembly GCA_006410935.1. NCBI lineage: Eukaryota > Metazoa > Chordata > Mammalia > Artiodactyla > Bovidae > Redunca > Redunca redunca. The sequence goes on along the minus strand of SJYQ01000134.1, from coordinate 303,527 downwards.
TACTCCATAGAATGTACCTCCAAATTTACTGTCTCCATGGTAATGTTTTTTAAAATTTGCAAAAGTAAAACTATTTAAATCACAATCAGTGAAAACTTGTCTTTATTTATACCAATTTCAACTCCATTACACTTCCTCTTGTGTTAGACAACATAGTGGCTGTGAATACTCTTGATATAATTAAGCTAAACTAGAAATATATTTAGTATGGTTTAATGGGTATTTTTCTGTTATGTTAAGTCACTTTTGGGTATTGGCATAGATTTCCTCCTTGACCAAGTTTAGCCAGACTCTTCTAAGACTTTTCTCGACTATGTCTCAATCTCGGCCTAAAAAGTTGGCCTGAACAAAACTCTCAACATAATATATAGCAATTCAAGATCACATCCCTCAGATGACTCTAACACCCTATGAATGCCTTCTTGAGGAAATCAAGGCTGCCAGAAGAATTTACTATTTGTTCCAGGAAATACCTGAAGATAGGGTCCTTGTCTGAAGATAGGTACCTCTGTGGGAAGGTAGGAGCCTAACTTTGGTGTCTATTAGCAAATGTATTTCACATGGACCCAATGCACTTCTTCACATATTTTACAGTTTTTCACTTCACACTGGGGTATTATTGCAATAGTGTAATACTGATTAAAACCTGTGCTTACTACTTTAATTAGTGTCTGGCATTGCCTATCTTTGACAATATAGTAAAGTTATTGCTAACTCTAGAAATTATTTCCTGGAATATCCCCAATGCCTACTATATAGGAGCAATGCCTATCTTTGACAATATAGTAAAGTTATTGCTAACTCTAGAAATTATTTCCTGGAATATCCCCAATACCTACTATATAGGAGCAATGTGAATGTGTTCTAGCACCAAAAGTTTATGTGCAGGAAAAACATAGTTGGCATGTACACAGCCGAAAATAAGACTGAAACATTCAAAACATTAAACATGTGAAACTGTAAGCAAAGAATTAGGTTCTCATTGATGCCTGATCAAAAGAGAAATACTTTTCTTCTAGAAATATACTTCAATAATGCTATATACACAATTATAGGTGCATCATAACTTTTTTTTGGACAGGAACTTCACAAAAAACTAGCATTCCTGTGTTTACAGGAAACAAACTTGCAGCAAACAAACAGAAGCCACACCTAGGGTAAGTGATATGTTTTATGCGTTACTACTATCAATGTTAAAAAATAAATTTCAACCAACTAAGCCTGTGAAAAGACTGAGTATTTATGTTTTCTATAGAAAATAATGTACAACTACTATTATATGAATCAACGAATATGAAGCAAAAGAGAAGGACAAATATAGAGATATGCCAGACATTTAATAAATAAAAATATGCTATTTTTGTTTTGTAATTTGTTGTGATCTCCTCACTCATTCTAAATATTCTTTTAAAAGCCTAATTTTATACTGTCATTTTTAACCCCCCCTTACTCAGGTGACTTAATGGAATCAGGAAGTAATACTACATGGAATTAATATAATTCAAATTGGAAGTGTTAGTCATAGTTACAGGGTTCTATTGAATCCCCTTTAAATAGGCAAAAATGCTCTGGGCCAGTACAAGAATGATAAACCAGTAATAAGATTAATTATACACATACATATATGTACACATTACATACACACACACGCATAAATATCTGTTGAATGAAGGACTGAGCACATTTTATAAGCACAATCTTAGTTATGCAGTCTGGGGGGAACGATGGTACAATGCGTTACTGGGCTCCTACTTCACTCAGACTCTTACATCCCTGCTATGTGTGCATGTGCTTACTGGCACATTTTGCTAAGCATCTATCATCTCTGCTGCTTAGTGCCTACAATGAAGTGAGAAATAAAATAGGAAATGCAATAAGCATTACTGACACACAGATACTTAAACTGTTTTCTATTCTTAACATAATTGTCTTGATCATTTAGCAGTTGAGTAGATACATATTATGATGCAAAGCAGCTGGTGTTGCTAATAGAACACAGCTCACTTGCAGCAGCCTGGAAGATCCAGCACCAGATCTGCAGTAGCCATCCTTTTCTCCTTTTCTTTTATACTTAACAGTGAATCCAAAACAAAACTGGAAATCTGATTCTTTCTTGGCAAAGAACCTTGTATTCAAGCTCAGTAAGCATTTTTTCATATGACTGATACATGTTTTTACTGAAGGACTGAATGGTTTACATTTTTCAAGGTAATCCAATGTAGCTTTTTAAAATGAAAGTATGAAAATTTTGGTTATTTCCTCTATGTTATATAATATTTACTAGCTAGCCTATAATCATATGGCATATTATTCCTCTTCATTTTCTCTGATCTTGTTTATTGGTTTGTTTTCTGTTTGACTCAGCACACTCACTCTTAGACGGGATATGTAGTAAGGAGTTATTTTCCATTCTGTTAAGGATCATCATTTAAGATAAGGCAAGAAGAACACACCAGATTACAGCGGACCCTTGAACAACATAGGTTTTGAATTGCATGGGTCCACTTACACATAGATATTTTTCAATAGTAAATATCACAGCAATACACCATCCACAGTTGGTTGAATCTCCAGATGCAGAACCGTTGATACTGAGGAAGAATGGATGTGGAAGAACAGCAGATACAGAGGAACTGGTATACAAAGGACTGACGGTAAATTATATTTTGATTTTTAACTGTGGCAAGCAAAGGCACCCCTACCTCTGCGTTGTTCAAGGGTTAACTGTACTTTTATTTTTTATAGTGATATAAGGTTAGGTGCTTCCCAGGTGGCACCAGTGGTAAAGAACCCACCTTTCAATGCAGGAGATGCAACAGACACTGGTTTGATCCCTGGCTCGGGAATATCCCCTGGGGAAGAAAATGGGAACCCACTCCAGTATTCTTGCCTGGAAAATCTCATGGACAAAGGAACCTGGTGGGCTACAGTCTATGGGGTCTCAAAGATCAGGATACGACTGAAGCAACAGCATACACACATGCAAAAGGCTAGGTAGAGGACTGGAAAGAATGTGACCCAAAAGTATTATTACATTTTAAAGTAAAAATGACATATAGAACAATATATGTGCAATGTCATCTTAGGTATGATGTAAAAATACTCATTTTGGTCCTTACATTATTATTTTCATTATCTATCAGCAGTACATATGGGGGAAATTTTAAACATAACCTCTGACTTTTAAAGATTTTTGAGGTTGACTACTTTTAAGATACTTCAGAAGTGTAAAATGTTCTGTATATTTTAAAAATACTTTAAAAACCTAACACACACATAAATACTCAACAGTAAAACAAAAATAAACAAATTCCATTATTGAGGTTCTGAAACGAAGTACGTTTAATACCTGATTGAGACTGTAAGATAATTTTTGGACTATTCAAAAAAAATTCAGAAAGCAGAATTCCTGTCAATCATAAAAAAGACTGCTCTACTATGGAGAAGAGTCTTCCTATGGAAAAGAGCCTTGAAACCTTGGGACCAACTTTAAGATGTATTAGGACTCTAATCTACTCTCAACTTTCAAGGTAAGTAGAAAAGTCTGATCAACCCTAACCTTATTTTTCATTATAGTTCTGAATACATAAGAAACTTTTAACTTTATAAACTATTTGCTGCTGCTGCTAAGTTGCTTCAGTCGTGTCCAACTCTGTGCGATCCCATAGATGGCAGCCCACCAGGATCCTGTCCCTGGGATTCTCCAGGCAAGAATATTGGAGTGAGTTGCCATTTGCTTCTCCAGCGCATGAAAGTGAAGTCGCTCAGTCGTGTCCAACTCTTTGCAACCCCATGGACTGTAGCCCACCAGGCTCCTCTGTCCATGGGATTTCCCAGGCAAGAGTACTGGAGTGGGTTGCCATTGCCTTCTCCATATAAACTATTTATGTATTGCAAAATTAGTGATGTGCTAAGAGCAAAAACTAGCTCAGTGTTAAAGGAATTTATCCAACCTCCAAAAAACAGCTTATAATTTGAATATTTACGATTTATTCTACTGGCTTTGTGTTTTTTCAGAGACACTTATTTTCAGCTTGGAAGTCATGTTTTCTAACATCTGTTTTCGTATTTTCCCCTTTTCCATACAATAATGCAGTATTCCCTTCCCAACAAGGAGATAACTTAGTAAGATTTTGAAAATACATTTTCATGATTTTCATTTCACTGACTCCATGATCATGTCAATAAAAATATATTACTCTTTCATCTCTCCTTAGCCAATTTAAATTTAGAAGAATTTAATCTTTCATCTAAATCTTAATGTTAACATGTAATTTCTATGGGTGGGGATAAAATCTCCGTATTTAATTTCCAATATGATTGTCCTTTTGCAATTCCATGAAGATGTGCTTAGAAATAGACATGCATTAACATTACATAGCTACAAGCAGAAAATGTAAACAATTATGGATTCTCAGCTTCAGGTAAAACAGTATAAAATCTTAGAGGGCTGACAATACAAAACCTTCACTGAATAACTGGGTACTATTATTGCTCTATTTTTTCATCTCATCAGCTCTCCACAAGCCAGAAAAAAAGGAATTATGGATACCTACTGAAAATACTCATGTTAAGAATCCTTTGCCTTTTGCTCATTATAGAGCTTCTTGAAAGGAATGTTCAGAGACTAGAATGCACCTCAAATATCAATACAGCATTCTATTTTGGGAATGCTGTATTGAAGGAAAAGTATCTGTTCAAGGACACTTTTCATTCTTTTAAACACAGTGAAAAGAAAGAAAATACCTCTATAGATATATTTGAAAAATATCCCTAATATGGCCTAAGATCCTGCTTGATCACTCTCTTTTCTAACCACTTTCCTTCTTGCACCAAGGATACCACTCCAGTTCCTTGAGTTGTTTGGGGCTTTTGCAGCTCTGTCTAGAAGATGCTCCCCTCTCTCCACTTCTTACTTCCCAAAGTCAATTAATTTCAGATATTACCTTTAGTATCACTCTCTTAGAGAAGGTTCTTTACCTCCCTCAGACTTGGTAGTGTTCTGTAATAAATTCCTACTGCTTTCTGTAGCACTTATTACCATTATAACTATTTATTTAATAAAGGGGTCACAAGTGTAGTTTTAAAAAATCTGGGCCACTGTTTACAATTGGGAAATTATACATAAATACTATAAAAACCCTATTTAATTTATACTTATCCCTAAATGAAAGCAAGAAATTATTCACTGAACCCTATCCAAAAAAAAAAAAAAAAAAGGAAAACTCAGATCAGTTCTTACTGATCTTCTTTCCTACTTTTACTACCCCAGGGATTGTCACCAGTACCTTAAATCTGATTTCATAGACTAAGTTGAATTTCCTCCTCACTCTCTCATTATCATTGATTTTCACTTTCATCTTGTGGAAAAATGGGAAAATAACAAGACACAGCTTTAAGGATTCTGCATACTTTAGTACTTTGCTCTACTTCTTAGTTTTTAATAACTTTAATAACTTTTCTCTCAGTCTCAAAATATGTGCATGTTATTTGAAATAAATGGCTAGGATTTCTCAGCATACATCTTGGGCAACCTGGTACATAACTGTGTTGCTCAAAATACATGTGATTCTCGTGACATATTCTATGCTATGCTAAATAACGATAAAGACTGCATTACAAAACTGCTTTAAGTCAAAAGGGATAGGTACCTTTGCTGAGCTACAATATTTCTTAGGAACCAGTGAAGTGCTACATGATAGACACTATCAGTATTTTTCATGTATGTGTTGAATCCTACTGTAAAGTATGTAGGTAATACTGAGATAACATCTTAAATTTTTATTTAAAATGTTTTAATTAAATTTCTGTAATAAAACATACATCAGACAACTAAGATGTTTCAACCAACTGTTGATTTCTTCCTGCAAAAAGGATTTACTTTTCACACGTTCAAGTTCCTTCAATATACACAGTATTTCCTTCAAAATACTTTATACATACTTATTTTTTTCTTTCAGAGGTAAAGTAAATATTTTAATCTCTGAGGGTAAGTGAAGTGTTCTTCCATACAGATTTCCTAATTTCTTTTATAGATTCTCTAAGAAAAACTTCTTTCTTACTTTAAAAGATTCCTATGTTTGAAGATGTTCAAAGGTACAAAGTTATGCATTCTGAGAATTTATTTCAACCATAATCACATAAATATGCTGAATTAATTTTTAATTGTAAAAAGGATATATACAAAGCAAAAAAGCAATGAAACATTTCAGCTATTACAAACCCACTCTAACATTATTAGCATTTTGGTTTTAGTCAGATTATCATATTCATCTTGGGAACTGCTTATATGTATCCTCAAAAATATTATTTTGTCAGCCAGATGGACACAATAGCAGAATAATATGGCTGAAGGCTGACAGACCTCATCCTGTAGTTGGGTTTAACGGGTGGTAACTTTGGAAACTATATTCTTAACACCAGTGGCCAATATCCAGTACTGAATGGTGCTATGAAAAACCCAGTACTTCTTCCAAAATACCCTACTACTATTTTGAGATTGTATGAAAAATGCCAAATATACTGCATTCATGGTTATTTCCTTTAGTACTTAAATGACACACATACCAATACATGTTAAGAACTTTCAGCAAAATTTTCTAGCACCACTTGTACCTCCTTGGAATGTGACATCACACTATATCATTTACTAAAGGGAACAGAATTTGGAAGCAGTTTTTGGCAAAAATAATAATGCCTTTCTGCTGTGTTCTCTCTTCAAGAATTAAAAGGTTAGTACAAAGTTATGGAAAGGAGTAAGAAAAGGGAGGGAATTTACGAAGACTGAATGTCACACATTCTTTGTATGTTTAAAGTATTAAATGCTACACATATTTTAAAAAATAGTTATGAGTATTCGGTATCAGTTTGGTGTCAAGTACCTTATGCATATTATCTGTTGTGCTCATTTTAATGCTAAAACAGATATTTTAGCTCCATTTTGCTAAAGCTTTCCTAATGTATAGGATTCTCTTTCCAAAGAGATTAACAACTTGTTCATGTTCACACAGCTAATATATGCCAGAGTTGGGGGATGAACTCTCTTCTATTTCACTCTACATATCACTCTTCTCAGCAAAAGAACCATACTGAAAGTTTCCAAGATCACACAGGTAGTGAGTGGAACAGTTAGGACTCAGACTCTTATGTCTTGACTCCAAAGACTGTGCTTTCTATCCACTAGACTATGTTGTCTCTGAGCAATGAAAAGAGATACTCTTCTTAGTCATAATATGCATACATACATACACATTGAAGGCTTACTTGGCTTCTCAGCTAATTCCTCAATTGCTTTTGCTAATAAGGAAATCTATATGACTGATATCGGCCTCAATAACTTATAGAAAAAGCCAAATGGGATGATTGCTTCATTTATTCTACCAGTAGGAAAGCAGTCACGATGGAAAGGAATAAGTGAGGAAAATCATAATAATGATGAGAACATTAATAATAATAATCACTTACATAGCTCTTGCTCTTTGCAAGGACTGCTCTAAGTTATTTAGATGCACTGATTTACTTAGGACAACAATCCTGTGGGGTAGGTACAATTATCCTTTACATAAAATTAGGGCTAAGGAAACAGATACAAAGAGGCTGAGTCAGATCCCTAAGGTTACACAATTGAAAGTGGTAGAGCTAGTATCTAAAACTGAAGTGATTTGGCTCTACACTCCATGCTCTTAGTCACTAGGCTTTTGGACCTCTCTTTGTAAAAAGAAGCAAACAGAATGGGACAATAAAAAAAAATGCAAAGGCATTTTGTTTATAAGGTTACCAACTGGATGGTGATTCCATTACATTACTGTCAATAGATGTGTTGAACAGTGAATTTGCTAATCTGCTTCAGAAAAGAATTTAGCTAAATTTGTTCTGATTGCTTACTTATGTTTTTAAACACAGTTAAGTGGGGATTTCAGTAAAGCACAATATATTTAATGAGTTCAAATTAATGTTTAATTCTAACCTATCTTTATCTACAAAGTCTACCTCAAGAATTAAGGTAAAATATAGAGCTAGCCTATCCTTTCTCTTTCTTTTGCTATCTTAAAAAAATGGCTTTTTTCCTCTTTCAAATATGTCCTGTTTATGTCACATAATATTTTGATTAGAAAAGGCATATTCAGTGTGTTTGAATGTATATTAATTCAGATTCACTTTTTAGGCCTTCCCATGACCACTTCTGAGTTTCTTCAAGCATCAGGTGTAGTGAGGCGGCTCAACATGATGAAAAGAGACATCTTTTAGATCTAAGTAGGGAAGACATCCCAAATAAGTGCACTGTGATTAAAAATAAAAAGAAACATAGGTGTACTTAAGGGCAAAGTTTACATTTAACCCCTCTGTCCTTTTTTTTTTAAGTCACATTTTTTCTTATTAACTTTTTCTTTTCCAACTGGAATCATATACAGTGGCCAAGTAAATGATGTGCCAGAATAATGGCACTGAGGATCCATGCAAATCACATCAATAGAAGGCATCCTATCCTACTTTCAAAACAAAGTAGTGTTTTCCTTTTCAATGAATCAGTGCTAACCAACATATATTCTTACTTTCTGATTTCAGACATAATGACTTTATTTTAATGTACATGCAGAGTTACCACTTATCTGCCTGTTCAATATGAAAGTAGATTCCTTTGCCAGTGTATAACTGGAACATTTATGTATGTAATTGGAAAGGGAAATTTGCTTTACTTAAAAATGCACAATCATCATTTCTAACATGTATTTTTTAGACATGACCAGAAAAATTCCTTTCATCCTAATCAATCATCCTCTGTTTACTTTGGCAAGTTAGGAACAAGAGGAAAACATCTGCAGGGTTACAGAGAGTATTTGTAGTTTGTGAAACTAGCTTTTTTTTGGGTAACTGTTCAACATCAATAGGAAAACCAGAGATAAGTTGATTTACATTAAGAATCTCCCAGGAAAAAAAAAAAAGAACTAAACTACTATTTGTTCATATAAGAAGTTATCAACTTTAATTAAAGTTTGATAAGTTAGGAAGCTGATGGTGATAGGAAAGTAGAAAGAGAAGTTTTAAACAAATCCCATAATGTTTCTTATTAGTTTCTCAACAAAGATGAAGATTTTCAACAACAGAAAAATGCTGAAATACCAGGTACAGATCAGCCACTAAAAAATAAAAACTGGGGTAGGCAGCAGTTTATTATTCCTTTTGAGAGGACTTATTAAATATAAAATCTTAAGACATCTTTTATTCTTTGATTTTTTGACAAATTTATCTCTTGGATAATTTTAAGTGTGTTTATTTTCAGTAATCACTTTGGTTGGCTGCAAATACGAAGAATAGCAATAAACTCATAGATATGTTGGATCCAAGGAAATGCAATTTGAAATAGAATTTTTCTACTTGAAAAATACTTTGGTTTCTGCAAAAATGTAGTTTAGTTTTTTTTTTTTCCTGCCACAGATTATTATATCCTATGCAACCATATAACTTCCACCTTTTCAGCTATAGCATAAAAGCTTAAACTATATTTGCATTCTATATTTCTACACTAACCATTCAACTCCTAGACTTACAAGTTCCTCACTTAGGAATACAATATATAACTTTACTTACTATCCAGCATAACATAGAATTCCCCTGGAGTATGATTTGCTCTCTCAAGAGGACAGTGTTTCCTTTCTTTCAACTATTAAATAGTTAGCAAGTTAACTATGCATAGGAGAGAGCAACGTTCCATGTGAATTACATCTTTGTAAAAACTTGGGTTCTCAAACACCTTCCCAAGTGGCCTTTATTTACTATCTATTTGCTGAAGATAAACAGGCCTATCCTAAGCAAGGGAAATATGTCACACACTGTTCCCTTCTCCCCCTTCTCCTGCCCTTGTCTTTCACCTTTTGGCATCATCACTGACATGAAAATAAATGACAGTGAGCTAGTATGACCCAGCTTTGTATCTACAATGCTGGGCCAGCTAAAGAGGTAGTATATAAGGGAGAGAGTTCAGAGAGGAAGGATATGGCTCAAGCAGAAGAGATTCTGAAGATCTGGATGATTATTTTTGAAAATTGTTTTAGGATGTCTCATTAGCCCATAATTAAATTTCACTTAGTGATTCCATTTTTATATATCTATACCTGGTAAGTCAGAGAAGAGAAGAATGCACTCATTAAAGCCATTAGCCAAAAGTCGGTCACGCAGCTGCTGAAGAATTGCTACTCCAATACAGAATGGGAAGGAGGAATTCCCAAGCAATAAGGTATCCCAGAGGTGGAAAATTTTGTGCAGTGGAAATACATCTGTAAAGTGACAAATATAAATAAATCAATTTTAAAAAATTTAAACAAAATAAAAATTAAATCAACAACAAGCTGCTTTACTAGTCATGATAATTCCCTTATGGTCAAAACTATTAAAGAACAAATATTGGAAAACTATTTTTATAAAATGTTTACTTGGTTTTGTAGGTCTACTGCTTCCCAAGGCAGTAAAATTGATAGGTTTAAAAAACTGATAATCTAATTGATCAAATAGATGACATTTCCTACCCTCCATTATCAATCTCAGTATAGCTCAACTTCTTCCTAGAATTTTCTGGTTATATTATTTTAACAAGCTCATTTACTTAGAAGAACTTTAGTATTGTTATAATTCCTGTATCATTATATTTCTATTTTGTACTCTAAGAACTGCTTTTTGAAATTCCCATAAAAAAATCTGATTAGCAGTTTTCTATTTTCTGAAACTTTCTTTTTTTCATTTATCAGTACTTTTAACACTTTTCCAGGCCAGTGCATGCAGATCTACTTCAAGTATTGTATTTCATTTATCATATGTGCATTTTAATCTAGATATCTACTGCATTAATATGTGTAATAGATTAAAGTATTACATATTCACATAAACTTTCTATTTCTAGAAGAATCCTACTTTAGGAAATAACAAAAGTATTAAGTTATTAGATAGTCTCTAAAAATTGAGTCTGATTTGGTTATAAAAGTTGCCTTCTAAAACTTTATGTAAATAGTATAGTTAATATTAACTTATGTTTCAATAGAGGGCAGAGATTTTATCAATGTTATGACATATAGGTTTTCATTCTATAAAATACTCTTTTTGATATCACCAGTCAGAATAATTGAAAAAATTTGCTACCCAACTATATTACATTAGAATTACATAAGGATGCTTATGTAATTAAATCTGATAATACCCTGGGGAAGAATGGACCTGTTCTTTTCCTGATACAATACTGAAAGAAAATGGAAAATGATACTTACGAGTAAACATGGTGAGAAACCAAGGGATGGCATAGAGCTATGAGTGGAAAAAGAAAGGGATGCAGGGGATGGATAAAGGGGAAATAACAGATAATTAGAATGACTTCCAATAAACTAATCGTAAAAAAAAAGTTCTATGTTTTAATCTATTCCACTGATTAAAAATATTCTTTAGCACCACATACAAAAATAAACTCAAATTATACTGAAGATCTAAACGTAAGACTAGGTGGGGAGGGAGGTGGAAGAAGGGTTCCGAATGGGGGGACACATATATACCTATGGCTGATTCAGGCTGATGTGTGGCAAAAGCCATCACAATACTGTAAAGCATTTATCCTCCAATTTAAATAAATTTATTAATTAAAAAATAATAATAAATGTAAGACTGGATATTGTAAAAATCCTAGAGGAAAACATAGGCAGAACACTCTTTGACATAGATCGCAGCAATATTTTTTTCTATCCACCTCCTAGAGTAATGAAAATAGAAAGAAAAATAAACAAACATGACCTAATTAAACAGAAAGCTTTTGCATAGCAAAGGAAACCATCAACAAAATTAAAAGACAAATGATGGCATAAGAGAAAATATTTGCAAATGATGTGACTGTCAAGGAATTAATTTCCAAAATATACAAGCAGCTCACACAGCTTAGTATTAAAAAGTAAAAAATGGGCAGAAGATCTAAACAGACCTTTTTCTAAAGAAGACCTCTGAATGGCCAAATAGCAGATGAAAAGATGCTCACCATCACTAATTATTAGAGAAATATAAACCAAAACTACAAAGAGGTATCACCTCACACTGTCAGAATAGTCATCAAAAAGTCTACAAATAATAAATGCTGGAGAAAGTGTGGAGATAAAGAAATTTCCTAGACTATTGGTGAGGATGTAAATTGGTATAGCCACTATGGAGAACAGTATGAAGGTTCCTTGGGCTTCCCAGGCGGCTCAGTAGTAAAAAATCCTCCTGTCAACGTAGGAGACGTGCATTTGATCCCTAGGTTGGGAAGATCCCCCTGGAGAAGGAAATGGCAACCCATTCAAGTATTCTTGCCTGGTAAATCCCATGGACAGAGGAGTCTGAAAGGCTACAGTCCATGGGGTCATAAAAGAGTTGGACATGACTTAGAGGCTAAACAACAATGAAGGTTACTTAAAAAACTAAAAACACAGTGATCTCACTCTTGGGCATATATCCCGAGAAAACTCTAATTCAAAAAGATGCATGCCCCGCCAATGCTCACTGCAGCACTATTTATAATAGCCAAGACATGGAAGCAACCCAAGTGTCCACTGACAGATGAATGGATAAAGATGATATGATATATACTACAACAGAATATTACTCAGCCATAAAACAGAACGAAATAACGCCATGTGCAGCAGCATGGATGGGCCTGGAGATGATCATACTAAGTGAAGTTAGTTAGACAAAGACAAATACCATATGATATCACTTAGATGTGGAATCTAAACAAAGGATACAATGCACTTGTTTATAAAACAGATACAGACTCACAGACATAGAAAATAAACTTACGGTTACCAAAGGGGAAAGGAGGGAGGGTAAATTAGGAGCTTGGGATTAACACAGACATACTGCTGCTGCTGCTGCTGCTAAGTCACCTCAGTTGTATCCGACTCTGTGTGACCCCATAGACGGCAGCCCACCAGGCTCCACCGTCCCTGGGATAGACAAACTACTATATATAAAATACATAACCAATACGGACCTACTGTACTGCACAGAGAACTCTACACGATAATGAATAATAACCTATAATGGAAAAGAATCTAAAATATTTATATGTATACCTCCCACATATATATACATATTCAAGAAACTAACACAACACACATTGTAAATCAATTGTATTTCAATAAAAATGAAAAATCTAACAGAAAATATAATTATAATCACAAATACTTGATTACATAATGACATCTATTACAAATATTCTAACTGTTTTAACTGTTGCCTCCTGACCTGCATATACGTTTCTCAAGAGGCAGGTCAGGTGGTCTGGTATTCCCATCTCTTTCAGAATTGTCCACAGTTTATTGTGATCCACACAGTCAAAGGCTTTGGCATAGTCAATAAAGCAGAAATAGATGTTGTTCTGGAACTCTCTTACTTTTTTGATGATCCAGCGGATGTTGGCAATTTGATCTCTGGTTCCTCCGCCTTTTCTAAAACCAGCTTGAACATCTGGAAGTTCATGGTTCACATATTGCTGAAGCCTGGCTTGGAGAATTTTGATTACTTTACTAGCTTGTGAGATGAGTGCAACTGTGTGGTAGTTTGAGCATTCTTTGGCATTGCCTTTCTTTGGGATTGGAATGAAAACTGACCTTTTCCAGTCCTGTGGCCACTGCTGAGTTTTCCAAATTTGCTGGCATATTGAGTGCAGCACTTTCACAGCATCATCTTTTAGGATTTGAAATAGCTCAACTGGAATTCCATCACCTCCACTAGCTTTGTTCGTAGTGATGCTTCCTAAGGCCCACTTGACTTCACATTCCAGGAAGTCTGGCTCTAGGTGAGTGATTATACCATTGTGATTATCTGGGTCATTAAGATCTTTTTTGTACAGTTCTTCTGTGTATTCTTGCTACCTCTTCTCAATATCTTCTGCTTCTGTTAGGTCCATACCATTTCTGTCCTTTATTGAGCCCATCTTTGAATGAAATGTTCCCTTGGTATCTCTAATTTTCTTGAAGAGATCTCTGGTCTTTCCCATTCTGTTCTTTTCCTCTATTTCTTTGCATTTTTGCTGAAGAAGGCTTTCTTATCTCTTCTTGCTACTCTTTGGAACTGTGCATTTAGATGCTTATATCCTTCCTTTTCTCCTTTGCTTTTTACCTCTCTTCTTTTCATAGCTATTTGTAAGGTCTCCCCAGACAGCCATTTTGCTTTTTTGCATTTCTTTTCCATGGGGATGATCTTGATCCCCGTATAGGAAGCATCAGTATAAACAAAGCTAGTGGAGGTGATGGAATTCCTGCTGAGCTATTTCAAGTCCTAAAAGATGATGCTGTGAAAGTGCTGCACTCAATACACCAGTAAGTTTGGAAAACTCAGCAGTGGCCACAGGACTAGAAAAGGTCAGTTTTCCTTCCAACCCAAGAAAGGCAATGGCAAAGAATATTCAAACTACTGCACAATTGCACTCATCTTACATGCTAACAAAGTAATGCTCAAAATTCTCCAAGCTAGGCTTCAATAGTACGTGAACCAAGAACTTCCAGATGTTCAAGCTGGAAAGGCAGAGGAACCAGAGATCAAAATGCAAACATCCACTGCATCATAGAAAAAGCAAGATAATTCCAGAAATACATCTATTTCTGCTTCATTGATTAGGCTAAAGACTTTGACTGTGGAACAAACTCTGGAAAATTCTTAAAGAGATGGGAATACCAGAATACCTTACCTCCCTCCTGAGGAATCTGTATGCAGGTCAAGAAGCAACAGGTAGAACTGGACATGGAACAACAGACTGGTTCCAAATTGCGAAAGGAATACATCAAGGTTCTATACTGTCACCCTGCTTATTTAACTTCTATGCAGAACACACCATGTGAAATGGTGGGCTGGATTAATCACAAGCTGGAATCAAGATTGTCAGGAGAAATATCAATAACCTCAGATATGCAGATGACACCACCTTTATGGCAGAAAGCGAAGATGAACTAAAGAATCTCTTGAAGGTGAAAGGGGAGAGTGAAAAAGTTGGCTTAAAACTCAACTTTCAAAAAATGAAGATCATGGCATCTGGTCCCATCACTTCATGGCAAATAGATGGGGAAACAATGGAAACAGTGGCAGACTTTATTTTCTTGAGCTCCAAAATCACTGCAGATGGTGACTGCAGCCATGAAATTAAAAGATGCTTGCTCCTTGGAAGAAAAGCTGTGACAAACTTAGACAGCACATTAAAAAGCAGAGACATTACTTTGCTGACCAAGGTCTGTCTAGTCAAAGCTATGGTTTTTCCAGTAGTCATGTATGGATGTGAGAGTGGTGTTGCAGAAGACACTTGAGAGTCCCTTGGACAGCAAGGAGATCCAACCAGTCAATCATAAAGAAAATTAATCCTGAATATTCACTGGAAGGACTGATGCTGAAGCTCCAATACTTTGGCCACCTGATGTGAAGAACTGATCATTGGAAAAGACATTGATGCTGGCAAAGATTGAAGGCAGGGGACGGCAGAGGATGAGTTGGTTGGATGGCATCACTGACTCAATGGACATGAGTTTGAGCAAGCTCTGGGAAATGGTAAAGGACAGGGAAGCCTGGCATACTGCAGCACATGGGGTTGCAAAGAGTCAAACATGACTGAGCAACTGAACAACAAATGGATTGCAGAAAACAGTAAAACTATAACAAAATATAAATTCTTCAGCCTAATTTCAGTTTAAACATACAGTGAGTAGATATAAATTACATCACTATTATTTAACTCTTTTTTTAAAGGACAGAACATAAATTATATTATCCTCTATTCTCATCATTCGTAATGATTTGTCATTACAAATCTTATCTGAGTTACTTAATTTCACTTTTCCCCACATATTGAAGGGGGCACGCATATGAGGAAAAACACAAAGTGGGGAGGAACCACTTGAAAACCTAGTGGAAAAACATGCCAAGCTCACAAAAAGCCAGGTATAGTTCATCTTACTACCAGCCAGAATTTTAAAAAACCCTATAATAAACAAGGCATAAGGAAGAGTACTCACAAGGATATTGCCTTAGTAATGGGGCAAAATTATGCTCTCAAATTATGCTGCCTGGTCTCACTTAACAAACTTTAAAAGCAAGCCTTGAAAATATCAGACTGTTTCAGTGTTACCTAGCTGCATCTCAAAATGAAGCTCATGAATATTTTGTTATTGTTGTTTTGTTGGTAAGTTGTGTCTGACTCTTTTGCAACCCATGGACTGTAGCCTGCTAGGCTCCTCTGTCCATGGGATTTCCCAGGCAAGAATGGGTTGGTATTTCTTTCTCCAGGGGATCTTCCCAACCTAGCAATTGAACCCATGTCTCCTGCATTGGCAGGCTTATTCATTACCACTGACCCACCTGGGAATCTCCAACAATATTTACAAGGACAGAAAATATCCAATATGCAACAAAGTAATTCATAATGATTGAAATCTATTAAAAAAAATCAGTAAAGCAAGAGGAAAAAAACGATCATAATGAGGAGAAAAATTCAATCAAAATGGACAAAGAACTAGAATAAATGTTTGTATTACCAGGCAAAGATGTCAAAATGTTTTTTATATCTGTATTACATATGTTCAAAAAGCTAAGAAATGACTGAATAAGTTATGTAGAGAAAGAGCAGATTAAAAAAAAAAGAACCAAAATATCCTTCTAGAGATGGAAAATACAATATTTGAGTCAAAAAATACAATGAACAGGATTAAGAGCAGATCAGATATTGTAGAAGAAAAGGTTAATAAATGTGATAATGCAGCAACTCATTAAGACATTTATTCAAAAATTAATCTGCGAGGCTTTACTTTACTTAAATATTCAATTCCTTCTTCTCTTGACTACTTAATTCCATGTCCCTGCTTAAGCTGTTTTTTTTCTTTAGTACTTACCCCTACCTAACATATCACATAGTATATTGATCTTTATTTTTTATCTCCCACTAAATGTAAGTTGAATGAGGGTAGAAATTATGCCTTCTTTTTCCATCAATGCACCCAGGGCCTAGGAAAATGCCTGGTACGCTCAAATATTTGTTGAAGAAAGAATGAAATATATAATAAAGATAACTAAAAGAGACAGATTAAAAGATTAGTCACAAGATTAAATAATTTCTTAAGAAATTTTTAATAAATGTATAATAATGAGAAAATCAGTTAATCTTCCTTGGGGGTGTGTGTGTGTGTATGTGTGTGTGCACATATATATATTTAGCCTTCATATTAAATACTGGTGAATGATGAAAAAAATATTAAACTTAAAGTGTTTACCTAATACAAATACCTAAACTTTGACAACCATTATGAAAACAGTAATTAGAAGTAAAATGAAGCACATTCTAATGCATACTGAAAAAATAATAATCCAAGCAGAATATATTTCTTTAATATAATATATAACAACTCTTAGTGCTCACTAACACCAGTCACCTCTTACCAACTGAAGTCAAGTAAATAAATAGGTGATATACTCTATGAGATTGAATGGCTGTTATTTTTTCCTTCTATATTTCTCCCTATTAAAATTTTAACTGATATTTTCATCTTAAATAATTTCTTAGCATATTGGTATATGTTCATAATACAATGTAATATACAAAAAGACACCATACAGAATAGTATGGTGGTTTAGGCTTTAATTTTAAAAATAACAAATAATGAAATATTTTCTTACAAGTATAAAAAAAAATATATATATATATATAATTAGTCTTAATTAAGCTGGAGATATTCCCAGCTCTTTCCTGATTTAAAGTTGGAAACAAACCCAATAAAAAGAAATTATACATCCTTTAATTATTTTCTCCAGATCATAAAATTGTATATTATTGATTTGGTTCAGTGCTAGCCTGCTAAAAACAGTCAGCTGAGTAAATACTGCCCCCTAGCAATATCAAGAAAGAATAGCAATATTTACCATTTCATGAGATCTTTCTATATGGTCTGGTAATGTTAGAAACATCAATAGGAAAAACAAAGACAGGGGCTCATTACAAATGTATAAAATATAAAATATTAAAAAGGAAACATTTCTTAAAACTCTAGATGAATGTTTCATCAAATGGATTTATTTACATTCATACGTGTTTTCTCACTTCTCTAATAATAAAAATTATTAATACAAAAGAGAGTAACTTCTAATTGACTTTTATCTTTTTATGAGCATATCTTCTCTTTACCTCAAGTTAGAAGCACTTTTATATCTAAGTTAATGTTAGCCACCTCTGTAAAATGTAAGTTGAATATCTTGTAATGATTCTGTATAATAGGGAAATGTACATCTAGCTATTCAAATAAAGGATTACTGAAAAACAGCAGATTTTCAAAGCATCAGAGTAGACCATATATTTTCCTGAAACTATGAACTTTGTGATCTGGTAGCTACAAATCTCTTTAAACCTTCAGGATTGTTGTGAAGATTAGTTAAAGGCTTTAAAACACCTGGCAGAAGATGTGACATATTTCAGATGTCAGTATAGGAAGTACAATTATTCTTCTTCATAACAGCCCAGAAGCTTCTACAATAGGAAAGTATTTCAACAAAATACTTTTGTTGAAGTATTCTGACGCAAAATTCTGAGTCAAACTCATGAAATCATCTACAAAAGCTACATATGTTCTGGAACCGGGAGACAGGAGCAGAAGGTAAAGAGAAAAGAATCCTGGGCACTGGGAACTGCACACTTGTTTCACAGGTTGAGGTTGACTCAGTTAAAGCAAGGCACAGACAACGAATGCTAAAGTAGTTACAGTCCTGCTAGCTCTCAAAATCTATATTCCTCAATCCCATGTCAGCTACTCTGAGGTCACAACATTTTAAATATCCTTACATAAAATCTTTTCCCTCAACTTTCCAAATTCTAGAAGATACTTTATTTTGTCTGTATCTGACTGCTATTGCCTTAACCATGTACAGAATATGTGTTGTAACAAAGAAAAATTCTTGAAAATCAAGAATATGTTCCATAAAAGAGTTTAATGTTCCAAAGTGCTTTGCATTTTCAAAAGACTATCAGCATTCTAATAAATGAACAAACATGAGGGGTTATGCTAAATCAGGATAAATTAGGTGTAATGGCAAAGGGTTGAACATAAATTTTAAAAACACATAATACAGGTAAGTGAAGTTGCCCAGTTATGTCCAACTCTTTGCATGGACTATACAGTCCATGGAATTCTCCGGGCTAGAATACTGGAGTGGGTAGCCTTTCCCTTCTCCAGGGGATCTTCCCAACCCAGGAATCAAACCCAGGTCTCCTACATTGCAGGCAGATTCTTTACCAACTGAGCTATCAGGGAAGGCCAATACAGGTAAAAGCAGTAATAAATAGTTCTCCTTATTTAACAGTACTCTTGGTCTTCTATCTTCTTAGCATCTTGGGAAAAATTCTTATGTACAAAATCTGCCTTCATGTCCTAACCAGAAACAATGGGACAACAGTCAGGAGGTGAGAATTATAAATCTATATGAAAACAGTGATATACAAGGCAATTCTCTAGAATATTTTAAATAAAAACACATTATTTTGTGATATTTTCGTGAGCCAGTAACCCTGAGGCAAAAGATAATTTTTTTCTATTTTTTATCTTAATCAACAGCCAATAAATACTGCATTCTTTTTTAAAAATAATTCTTATCAGAGCATAGTTGCTTTACAATGCTGTGTTAGTTTCGCCTGTGCAGCAGTGAATGAGTTACACATATACATGTATCCACTCTTCTTTTGATTTCCTTCTCATTTAGGTCACCACAGAACACTGTGCAGAGCTCCCTATGCGGTACAGTAGGCTCTCATTAGTTATCTATCTTACACATAGTAGTAAATACTCCATTCTTACAGATAAAACAAAGCAGTATGGAGCAGCGCCTGGCACAATAATGACTGTCGGGGATCAACACCATCAAGGTTCTTGCTAGCGTTTGAAGTCAAGCTTATTGAACTTGAATTTCCAAGATATATGCTCCCTCTCCTACAATCGTAAATTTTATCTACTTCTAATTTTTTAAAGTGAAGTTGCTCAGTCCTTCTGACTTTTGTGACCCCATTGACTGTAGCCTACCAGGACCGTCCGTCCATGGAATTCTCTAGGCAAGAGTACTGGAGTGGGTTGCCATTCCCTTCTTCAAGGGATCTTTCTGAACCAGGGATTGAACCCAGGTCTCGAGCATTGCAGGTAGATTCTTTACCACGTGAGCCATGAGGGAAGCCCTGATTTTCTGATCTACATCTAAATCACCTGGCATTCTCTGACAGATCGTTGATGGTAGGTCCACCAATGATAATGCAAGCCCCCACCCTCTTTTAAAAAATTACCCTGGTAATTTGGTTTCAGACTTGAAGCTTATTAGAGACTCTAACTGTTCTTTCTTTATTTAACATGTGCTCACGTTACATCAGGGCTTCCCTGGTACCTCAGTGGTAAAGAATCCGCTTGCCAATGCAGGAGATGTGGGTTTGATCCCTGGGTTGGGAAGATCCCTGGGAGAAGGAAATGACAACCCACTCAAGTATTCTTGCCTGGGAAATCCCATGGACAGAGGAGTCTGATAGGCTACAATCCACGGGGTCATAAAAGAGTTGGATAGGACTCAGCGACTAAACAACAACATTTTACAACATCACCATTTTTATAAAGCAGTTTCATAGAAGGATGGTACAGTACTAAATAGCTCAGTTGGTAAAGAATCTGCTTGCAATGCAGAGGACCCTGGTTTGATCCCAAGGTCAGGAAGATCCACTGCAGAAGGGATGGATAGGCTACCCACTCCAATATTCTTGGACTTCCCTTGTGGCTCAGTTGGTAAGGAATCTGCCTGCAATGCGGGAGACCTGGGTTCGATCCTTGGGTTGGGAAGATCCCCCGGAGAAGGGAAAGGCTACCCACTCCAGTATTCTGGCCTGCAGAATTCTACGGACTATACAGTTCATGGGGTCACAAAGAGTCAGACATGACTGAGTGACTTTCACTTCACAGTACTAAAATACATCATTATTATTACCATCTTTCATTTTTTGTACTATGTCATCCAAAGTGTTACATCATCTTTTAAGAAGATACAATAAATATATAGAGACATCATTACAGTCTGTTCTAATTTTTCTTTCAGTTTTATTGAGATATAATTGACATACAGTACTGTAAAAATTTAAAGTGTAGATTAGCTGTTCTTCAGCAAAGTTAAGAGTCCTGTTGATGTTTTGTTCTAATTGTGTCTGGACTGTGCAAGTACAAGAAGAAGAACCAGAAATAAGCTAGAGCCTGTAAGATGTGTATTTGAAATCTAGAATCAATATTTACAGGATAGATATGCTCCAGGTTCATGCATGACAGACAAGGAGTAAGTGAAAAGGACACCATACATTTCACATAATACACTTTCAATATATGGAATAAAATTTGGGGTTTGCTATGTTAAATGCTTTCTGAAATTTTTAATATTTTGCTTTTACATATCTTTATGCTACTTCTATAAATTATTCAAAAAAATAACTTAAGCATACAAAAATAATTTAAAAGATCCATTGGACCCAGATGTTAAATGGTTAACTTGTTTTCCCTTGTATACCAAAGGTTATATTAGTTATATTTTTTGCAAGTAATGATTTCCATAATACTAAAAAATAAATAACTGCAAAAATATACCTTTCTCTATTAATTATTACT
>SJYQ01000134.1:264558-279312 GCA_006410935.1 Redunca redunca | reverse complement strand
TATAATGGTTCTGCTATTTTCATTAAAAAATTAATACATAATTTTTAAAATGTCTCAGTAAATACTGACAGATATAACTCTACCTATAAACTCTTTGATATACTTGCTAATTTTTAAAACTGTGAGAGGGTCCTGAGACCGACCAAAAAGTTTGAGAACTACTGCATCACATCATACACTTTAAAAAAAAAAATTGAAGTTTATATGATTTACAATATTATGCTTGTTTCAGGTATACAGAGTACTGTTTCAGGTTTGTTTTGTTTTCTGTAGAAGTGTATTCTATTATATGTTATTATAAGATATTAGGTGTAATCCCCAGTGCTATGCAGTAAATTCTCTGTTGCTTATTTCTTTTATGTATAGTAATCTGCTGCTGTGTCGCTTTAGTCGTGTCCGACTCTATGCGACCCCAGAGATGGCAGCCCACCAGGCTCTGCTGTCCCTGGGATTCTCCAGGCAAGAGTACTGGAGTGGGTTGCCATTTCCTTCTCCAAAGCATGCATGCATGCTAAATTGCTTCAGTAGTGTCGGACTCTGTGCGACCCCATGGACAGCAGCCCACGAGGCTCCTTTGTCCATGGGATTATCCAGGCAAGAATACTGGAGTGGGTTGCCATTTCCTTCTCCACTTGTAACCACACTAGATAAAAATCTAAAAATAAAAAAAAAATCTAAAAAATTCACTGTCACCATTCTCTGTAGATTAAAATCTAAAATTTCTTTATGCAACAATAACCACATAAAGGCTAGGAATGAATGATGGAAGAAATGAACAAACCAAGCAAATACCCAGGGATTGAACCCAGGTCTCCTGCATTGTAGGCAGACGCTTTACCATCTTAGCCACCAGGGAAGTCCTAATTATATAAATACTTCTAAGAAATATTTTCATATTTTTAGTTACTACAAACTCAGCTGAATAGAAGTTTGAAGAATGACAGCGATAAGCTTTTAGGAAAGGAGAAAATCAGCAGTGGTATAAGCATCCATTAAGATTGTAGTTAAATGACAATGGTTTTGCCACCATACTTATCACTGAATTTGTTGACGTTATCTTTAGCAGAGACAGTAGGTTCAAGAGGCACGTATGTACTGGAATATGGCCTCTGTCATGTTTCTTACCGTTCACCTGATAACTTTTCATAATTTTCAGGTTGAATGCTATTCATTGCACTTCAGAAAAAGTTTCCTTAAGAATGAAGAAATAGAGGAAAACAACAGAGTGGGGGATCTCTTCAAAAAATTAGAGATACCAAGGGAACATTTCATGCAAAGATGGGCTCGATAAAGGACAGAATGGTATGGACCTAACAGAAGCAGAAGATATTAAGAAGAGGTGCCAAGAATACTCAGAAGAACTATACAAAAAAGATCTTCATGACCCAGATAACCACAGTGGTGTGATCACCAATCTAGAGCCAGACATCCTGGAAAGCAAAGTTAAGTGGGCCATAGGAAGCATCACTACGAACAAAGCTAGTGGAGGACATGGAATTCCAGTTGAGCTATTTCAAATCCTGAAAGATGATGCTGTGAAAGTGCTGACTCAATATGCCAGCAGATTTGGAAAACTCAGCAGTGGCCACAGGACTGGAAAAGGTCAGTTTTCATTCCAATCCCAAAGAAAGGCAATGCCAAAGAATGCTCAAACTACCGCACAATTGCACTTATCTCACAAGCTAGCGAAGTAATGCTCAAAATTCTCCAAACCATGCTTCAACAGTATGTGAACTGTGAATTTCCAGATGTTCAAGCTGGATTTAGAAAAGGCAGAGGAACCAGAGACCAGCACCCGTTGGATCACTAAAAAAGCAAGAGAGTTCCAGAAAAACATGTACTTCTGCTTTATTGACTATGCCAATGCCTTTGACTGTGTGGACCACAATAAACTGTGGAAAATTTTTAAAGAGATGGGAATACCAGACCACCTGACCTGCCTCTTGAGAAATCTGTATGCAGGTCAGGCAGCGACAGTTAGAACTGGATATGGAACAATAGACCGGTTCCAAATAGGAAAAGAATTACGTCAAGGCTGTATATTGTCACCCTGCTTATTTAACTTCTATGCAGAGTACATCATGAGAAACGCTGGGCTGGATGAAGCACAAGCTGGAATCAAGATTGCCGGGAGAAATATCAATAACTTCAGATATGCAGATGATACCGCCCATATGGCAGAAAGTGAAGAACTAAAGAGCCTCTTGATGAAAGTGAAAGAGGAGAGTGAAAAGTTTGGCTTAAAACTCAACATTAAGAAAACTAAGATCACAGCATTTGATCTCATCACTTCATGGCAAATAGATGGGGAAACAGTGGAAACAGTGACGATAGTCTTATTTTTCGGGGGGTTCCAAAATCACTGCAGATGGTGACTGCAGCCATGAAAGTAAAAGAGGCTTGCTCTTGGAAGAAAAGTTATGACCAACTTAGACATCATATTAAAAATCAGAGACATTACTTTGCCAATGAAGGTGCATCTAGTGAAAGCTATGGTTTTTCCAGTAGTCCTGTAAGGATGTGAGAGTTGGACTATAGAGAAAGCTGAGTGCTAAAGAATTGATGCTTTTGAACTGTGGTGTTGGAGAAGACTCTTGAGAGTCCCTTGGACTGCAAGGAGATCCAACGAGTCCATCCTAAAGGAGATCATTCCTGAATACTCATTGGAAGGACTGATGCTAAAGCTGAAACTCCAATACTTTGGCCACCTGATGCGAAGAACTGACATTGGAAAAGACCCTGATGCTGGGAAAGATTGCAGGCAGGAAAAGGAGGGGACAACAGAGGATGAGATGGTTGGATGGCATCACCAACTCAATGGACATGAGTTTGAGTAAACTCTGGGAGTTGGCGATGGACAGGGAGGCCTGGTCTGCTGCAGTCCATGGGGTTTCAAAGAGACGACTGAGTGACTGAACTGAACTGAACTGCAGAATGAAGAAGTGTACTTTCTTGTTCTCATTTCAAAGTCTGGATATATTTTCAGAAGCAGGAACATATAGCAAGACAGAAATGATAAAAATCACTGCGGCCCCAATTTTGCCAAATACACATTACTTACCCTATTTATATGTAAATTGCATAACTACCATGATACATATAATCTAAGCATCACATCAATGCACAATATTCCCAGCTATTCAAGCTACAGCAGTACTCAGTATTCAGAGCTCTGTGACCCACGGCAAATGGAAAGGAGCCAGCAATCACAATCTTTTCTGCAATAGGAGTCTGCATTTTAATGATGGAAGATTAATGAGGGCTTGCTTTAATAAGATTAGTTATTCAGCAGGAAACTCAGTTTGGGATATCATTATGAAAATGCCCACCCTTTTCCTTGTAGCCTGTAGTTTTGTTGGAGGTACAGAAATTCACCTAAGCAATTATCTTACAGACAGAACACTGAAGGCTATGATCTGGTGGGGGAGGAGAAAGAAAGACTTCACATACAAACGAATAACATGCAGCTAAAAGTATGTGATTATTAACAAAATAATGAAAATGTTAGAAAAATTCTCCATTTCATCACACCTCTCCCACAACTATTCACTCACTGTTAATAATCTCTATATTAAAAATATAAAATATGTTTTCAAACTTAAATTTAAAAATAGTCTCAACATTTTCATATTACCTACACACCTGAGAAATAGGCCAACAAAACATAATAAAACAAATCAAGATTTCAAAAACCAAAAACCAACCTTCCTATTAACATTAACTTTGTTAAATCTTTCATTTTGCCCTTTCTCTGTGACAGAAGAATAGTCATAGAAAATGGAATTTTTTCCAGGTTACGATATTTTTCCTTTCCCTTCACTTCTCTGTTGTTAACTTTAGGATTCTCGATAGAGACAGACTCTTCCCTAGAGGATGTTTGAAGATATGTGTAGTCATTTTTCAGAAATAACATGTAGGCATTTTATTGTCACGATGACTAGGGGATATTAGCAGGCAATCAGTGGATAAGGGATAGGGATGCTCAGTATTTGTCATATACTGGACATGCTCGTCCCACAAGGAATTGTCCTCATCCAACGTGACTTATGAATCTCTCATAAGACTAATCATATATATATAACTAATACTTTACCTTACTAGAATTAAACCTTTTACAAGAAGTTATACAAAAATAGTCCAGTAATTACAGGAGGGGGTCATAATAGAGAGGGAAGCATAAATAAAGATTTTGTGTCAAAATTATTATATCTACTAACTACTGTGAGCAAGAATCCCTTAGAAGGAATGGAGTAGCCCTCATAGTTAAAAAAAAAAAGAGTCTGAAATGCAGTACTTGGGTGCAATCTCAAAAATGACAGAATGATCTCTGTTCATTTTGAGGGCAAACCATTCAGTATCAGAGTAATCCAAGTCTATGCTCCAACCACTAGTGCTGAAGAAGTTGAATTTGAATGGTTCTATGAAGACCTACAAGACTTCCTAGAACTAACACCAAAAAAAGATGTCTTTTCATCATAGGGGACTGGAATGCAAAAGTAGGAAGTCAAGAGATACCTGGAGTAACAGGCAAGCTTGGCCTTGGAGTACAAAATGAAGCAGGGCAAAGGCTGATAAGAGTTTTGCCAAGAGAATGCACTGTTCATAGCAAACACCCTCTTCCAGCAACACAAGAGATGACTCTACACATGGACATCACCAGATGGTCAATACCAAAATCAGATGATTATATTTTTTGCAGCTGAAGATGGAGAAGCTGTATACAGTAAGCAAAAACAAGACTGGGAGCTGATTGTGGCTCTTATCATGAACTCCTTATTGCCAAGCTCAGACTTAAATTGAAGAAAGTAGGGAAAACCACTAGGTCATTCAGGTATGACCTAAATCAAATCCCTTACAATTACACAGTTTTGAAGTGAAGTGAAAGTCACTCAGTTGTGTCCAACTCTTTGCAACACCATGGACTACACAGTCCATATAGTTCGAAGTGACAAATAGATTCAAGGGATTAGATCTGATAGACAGAGTGCCTGAAGAAGTATGGACAGAGGTTTGTGACACTGTACAAGAGGCAGTGTTCAAAACCATCCCCAAGAAAAAGAAATGCAATAGGCAAAATGATTGTCTGACAAGGCCTTACAAATAGCAGAGAAAAGAAGAGAAGCTAAAGGCAAAGGAGAAAAGGAAGATATATGAATGAGAGTTCCAAAGAATAGCAAGGAGAGATAAGAAGGTCTTCCTCAGTGATCAATGCAAAGAAATAGCAGAAAACAATAGAATGGGAAAGACTAGAGATCTTGTCAAGAAAATTAGAGATATCAAGGGAATATTTCATGCAAAGATGGGCACAGTAAAGGACAGAAATGGTATGGACCTAACAGAAGCAGAAAATATTAAGAAGAGGTGGCAGGAATACACAGAACTATACAAAAAAGAACTTAATGACCATATAACCATGATGGTGTAATCACTCACCTACAGCCAGAGATCCTGGAAAGTGAAGTCAAGTGGGCTTTAGAGAGCATCACTATGAACAAAGCTAGTGGAGGTGATGGCCTCCAGTTGAGCTATTTCAAATCCTAAAAGATGATGCTTTGAAAGTGCTGCACTCAATATGTCAGGAAATTTGGAAAACGCAGCAGTGACTACAGGACTGGAAAAGGTCAGTTTTCATTCCAATCCCAAAGAAAGGTAATGCCAAAGAATGTTTAGGCTACTGCACAATTGCACTCATCTCACAAGCTAGCGAAGTATTGCTCAAAATTCTCTAAGCCAGGCTTCAACAATACATGAACCATGAAATTCCAGATGTTCAAGCTGGATTTAGAAAAGGAAGAGGAACCAGAGATCAAATTGCCAACATCTGCAGGATCACAGAAATAGCAAGAGAGTTCCAGAAAAACATCTGTTTTATTGACTATGCTAAAGACTTTGACTGTAGATAACAATAAACCGTGGAAAATTCTTCAAGAGATAGGAATACCAGACCACCTGACCTGCCTCCTGAGAAGTCTGTATACAGGTCAAGAAGCAACAGGTAGAACTGGACATGGAACAATGGACTGGTTCCAAATTGGGAAAGGAGTGTCATTACTGTATATTTATATATATAAATATATATATAAATATATATACTGTATATATTATTTAACTTATATGTAGAGTACATCATGAGAAATGCTGGGCTGGATGAAGCACAAGCTGGAATCAAGATTGCTGGGAGAAATATCAATAACCTCAGATATGCAGATGACAGCACTCTTATGGCAGAAAGTGAAGAGGAACTAAAGAGCCTGTTGATGAAAGTCAAAGAGGAGATTGAAAAAACTGGCCTAAAACTCAACATTCAAAAACCAAAGATCATGGCATCTGGTCACATTACTTCCTGGCAAATAGATGGGGAAACAAAGGACACAGAGGCAGACTTTATGTTCTTAGGCTCCAAAATCACTGCAGACGGTGACTGCAGCCATGAAATTAAAAGATGCTTGCTCCTTAGAAGAAAAGCTGTAAGAAATCTAGACAGCATTATTAGAAAGCAGAGACATTACTTTGCCAACAAAGGTCCATCTAGTTAAAGCTATGGTTCCACTCCAGTACTATTGCCTGGAAAATCCCATGGACAGAGGAGCCTGGTAGGCTACAGTCCATGGGGTCGCAAAGAGTCGGACATGACTGAGGGACTTCACTTACTTACTTACTTATGTATGGATGTGAGAGTTGGACAATGAAGAATGCTGAGCACCAAAGAATTAATGCTATTGAACTGTGTTGTTGGAGAAGACTCTTGAGAGTCCCTTGGACTGCAAGGAGATCAAATCAGTCCATCCTGAAGGAAATCAGTCCTAAATATTCATTGGAAGGACTGATGCTGAAGCTCCAAAACATTCGCCACCTGATGCGAAGAACTGACTCACTGGAAAAGACCCTGATGCTGGGAAGGGGATGACTGAGGATGAGATGGTTGGATGGCATCACCAACGCAATTGACATGAGTCTGAGCAAGCTCCGGGAGTTGGTCAGGGAAGCCTAGCATGCTACAGTTCATGGGGTTCGCAAAGAGCTGGACCCAACTGAGAGATTAAACTGAACTGAACTGATAAAAATTACTGAATTACTAAATAATAAAGATTCCCCTCTGTAGTGCAATCCACAGCATCTGGAGGAAGCACCTGGATCTTCTGGGTTATCTCTATGGGACTTGGCAATAAGGGAAATCAAGTGTACGCTTCTGTGCTAAGTCGCTTCAATCCTGTCCAACTTCTGTAAGACTATGGAATTTTAGCCCAATAGCCTCCTCTGTCCATGGGATTCTCCAGGCAAGAATACTGGAGTGGGTTGCCATGCCCTCCTCCAGGGGATCTTCCAGACCCAGGGATGGAACCCACAGAAGTCTCCAGAGGCTCCTGCATTATAGGCAGAATTTTTACCACTGAGCCACCACGGGAGCCCCAGGGAAATCAAGAGAAATATGCTAATGCTCACAATGCTTGCTGTGCTGTGAGTGAGAATGCCCTTTATCACTGACAAAGGAGTCTTGGATTTTCTACCAGTATCCATGAAACAGTAACAGGCTCATTTATTAGATTTATTTAGGGTAAAATCAAATCCAAGATCTGAAAGGATCCCTGACCTGATTTCTATATTATAAAGAGCACATTTAATTTCCCCTCAAATGATACAAAATCATTAGAAAACCTTTAAGTTGAAATCCCAATGACTCTTACCTTTCATGTTATTATCTAGACTTTTATTTCCGCCATGCTATTAGCCTTTCCCAAATCGATATTATGCATATATATTTAATAGTCATTGTTTAATTAGATTTCAAACTTGTGAAGATTAGATGCATGCTAAAAGAGGGTTAGAGCAGTAATTGGTGCACAGTAAGCAGTTAAATTATGTTTACATTATTATTTTTTAATAATACTGTTTTTTGCTTGCCTCTTCTCATATACCACATTCTTTCAGAGTTTAATTATTCTGATTAACTAAGATAAACTATTTTTCCATATGTGATTTTTAAATTCTACTTATGTTCAAGAATATATCTAAGGATTTTATCATACTCTCTTTATAATTTCATACATATTTTTGTATATTGCTCAGTTATGTCCGACTCTTTGCGGCTGCATGGGCTGTAGCTCACCAGGCTCCTCTGTCCATGGGATTTCCCTGGCCATTCCCTCCTCCAGGGATCTTCCCAAACCAAGGATCAAACTGATGTCTCTTATATCCCCTGCCCTGGCAGGTGGATTCTTTACCACTAGCGCCACCTGTATAACTAAATTAATATAGGTTTTGTTTTCATGACAAGTGGTCAGTGGTGCTTTCAAGGGAATTTTTTTTGAAAAGAAATCCCTTTTTTTACATCTACATCTTAGTATTTTTCCCTCAGAAATCTAACACCACTACTAATTAGGCAATCAATTCCTCTGTAATTTCTTCAATTCCAGCCATAAGATTTAATCTAGTATTGCTATGGCTTTTCCAGTGGTCATGAATGGATGCGAGAGTTGGACTGTGAAGAAAGCTGAGCACAGAAGAATTGATGCTTTTGAACTGTGGTGTTGGAGAAGACTCTTGAGAGTCCCTTGCACTGCAAGGAGATCCAGCCAGTCCAGGTACTGATGCTAAAGCTGAAGCTCCAATACTTTGGCCACCTCATGAGAACGGTTGACTCACTGGAAAAGACTCTGATGCTGGGAGGGATTGGGGGCAGAAGGAAAAGGGGCGACAGAGGATGAGATGGCTGGATGGAATGACCAACTCGATGGACGTGAGTCTGAGTGAACTCCAGGAGATAGTGATGGACAGGGAGGCCTGGTGTGCTGTAATTCATGGGGTCGCAAAGAGTCGGACACGACTGAGAGACTGAACTGAACTGAACTGTCTTGTAATATATATCACATTTATAATGTGAAGAAGCAAGAAAGGTAGAGTTATATAAAAATAAATACATAATATGATAATATATATCTATATTGGTTAATTTTTTAGTAATTTTTCATCTCCATATGTAATTGTAGGGTTTGATCTTATTTTGTTTGTTTTATAATATGTGTATATACTTTGGAGCCCTCATTGAATAAGCCATGTACTCCACTAAAAGGTATTTCTCCACAGGCCTAGAAGCAAATTCCACTGGATAGTAAGGATGGTTACTTTAGGCCTGATGATCACACCACAGAGTTACAGCACAACACACAGCGCAATGAACTAGAATTAGTACACATATGTTTTGTCTTTGTTCTCCCCCTGAAAGATGAACCAGACAGAGGGTTGTCAATGATACGTCAAAATTTTACGTCCTGAGATTTAGTTTTATTACCTTCTCAAACACTAAATTTCTTATCTATTAAATGATGAAATTACTTGCTTCATACACCTTACATATTTGACTTGAATATCAAATGAAATGTTTATGAAAGTAGTTTTAAACTTCAAATCACCCTGCAAGTATTTATACTGTTTAAGTGTTAACACTTTAACTGCATTTTTAGTGTTAATATAAACATTTTCACTCCTAATCTTACCATAAACATACTGTTAAGCCTTAAAAGGAAAGGTATTCTTTGACTCTGTGAACAGAACTCAGTTCCCCATTTCAGTATGATCAGGAAACAAAGAAGGTTAAGATGGAATAATGAGATTTCTAACTCAAAAAGGATTTTTTTTCTTAGTTTTACAAAAACCTATGACATTGTACTCTTTCTTTGAAAAGAGGTTTGACTCCATGCCACAAGCTACATGTGAGTAATAGGCTAAGCTACACTGACTAACAAAAGTCAGCTCTTACTTTTGGTTTGATAAGGAACCTGGAAGCTAATGAAGTAAGCCCAAATCTGGCAAAGCTTCCAAGTAATATCTCAAGCAAAACACAGAAGCAGCTATTAATACTTAAGAATTCACTAAGTTCCAATTTCCTACTTCTTCAAAAACAAGGCTGAAAACTGCTGACAGCACAATTTAACACAACACTCCACTAACAGGTTTTTAAAATTAATTTGATAGTATCAAGAAAAACAAGATACTTCCCTTTACTAAGTGAAGACATGGAACATAACCATATAAACTTTATCATACAAGTCTATAGTCAGTAGCAGAAACTTGTTTAGGTAGATGGACTTCTTATGACAACAAAACTTTAAAAACAGTTTTATTCTGTTGTGCTGCCAATTGCTGCTGTTTTTTTTTTTACATCATTTCTATTAATGCACCAAGTACTTACATCTGGAATAAATCCAATCTCATTGAGATGATTGCTTAGCTCTGGATCATGAAATGCAATCATCTGAGAGAACACAGTCAGATACTCTGAAATGACAATAAAGTTTAAAACAATCATTGTTTTCGCATAGTACATCAAATAAAGACATGAAATCCACATAAATTAGTTTTATTTACACTTTGAATTAGATTTAGTTTCTCCACGAAGAAAACACACTTTATTAAATAATTTTCTGTTTTGTTACTACTTCAATCACTTATGGCTAATTGTTAAACAAGAAAAGCTTTTTGTTAAAAGCTATATCACAACTTATTTTCTGCCTGTAGAGCTGTCAGTTCATTTCCTGAATCACAAGTTATTCAAATGATGAATGACTTTTTCCCTATTAAGTTCAACAAATTATTTTCTCTAGTGATATTAAACCTGTCTCACATTTATCACTTTTTCAGAAACTGTAAGCAGATACTTAAATAAGGAATAACACTGTCACATGTAGAATAATTACACCTCAAATTTATTTACATATACAGATATAGAAATTTGTTTCAGTAAAGTGAAGATGCAGGACAGATCCCAAAGGGGAACTTCTGGATTTAACTTTCAACTTCATTTTTTTTCTTTCCAGTTAGGGATGGTATATTTATCGTCCCAATTTACCTAGAAGCCAGAGGTATGCTACATCAACAATCATACGCATTCAACTTATGTTGATGAAAGCATATGATTATTAACTTTTATTAATAAAATGGAGAAAGAATGACAACCCACTCTAGTATTTTTTCCTGGAGAATCCCATGGACAGAGGAGCCAGGCAGGCCATGGACCATATGGTCTCAGAGAGTCAGACACGACAGAAGCAACTAAGCATGCATGCACACTTCATTTTAAACCAGAGAGTCACACCTCTAGCAATTCTCCACAGCTATGCTCCAGTTTATTAAATGTCTTTCTTATTTGAGCCTGATAGAAGATAATTACTATGGTGAATTACAAGGCTAATTAAGAATCTACTGAAGAAACCTAATCCATCATGAAAACATTTTCCTTGTGTTCTGCCAAACACCGATGGCTGGATTTATATATGTATTATAACTGCACGTATGTTGCTGTTGTTCAGTCGCCAAGTTGTGTCCAACTCTTCGTGACCCCATGAACTATAGCATGCTAGGCTTCCCTGTCCCTCACCATTTCCTGGAGTTTGCTCAAGTTCATGTCCAAAAAAAAAAAAAAATACACACACACATACAGACAAACGTGTATATAATACACACAAAAGTAGGTAGATAAAATTATTTTGCATATTATATACCATATATTATTTCATATATGTACAATACACTATAAGGCTGGCATAAGTTTTAGTTGCTCAGGATAGGATTTAGAATGAGATACAGTATGCTTGTTACATTCAGAAAAATTTCTTTAAAGGAAAAGATAGGGCAGAACTGATGATACCAGCACTGTCATATCAGCACTATGTCAAATTTCAAGTTATTTGAAGAAATGCATTTAACGGTTCCTTAGGACAAATGAAACAAATTGAAATGCATATGTCTTTTGATTTGTAAACTAATCTAAGAGAATTTAAGAGAAGCTACTGGAAAACAAACTAGCAATAAAATTAAAACAATAGATTCCATGGATTTACTACTGAATCTTTTAAATGTTCATAAAACACTCTAATTTTGGTTTATAATAATGAAAATTCCCATCAAGAGATAAAATATCTCCCAAAATAGTATTTTCTGGTAGGTGACCTATGTAGGTGTATGTGTGTGTGTTCAGTCACTCAGTTGCATCTGAATCTTTGTGACCCCACGAACTATAGCCTGCAAGGCTCCTTTGTCCATGGAATTTTCCAGGCAAGAATACTGTAGTAGATTGCCATTTCCTGCTCCATGGGATCTTCCTGACCTAAGGAATGTCTCCTGATATTCCTGCAATGGCAGACAGATTCTTTAACACTGCACCATCTGGGGTAAATGTCATTTAAAAAAAATTCATGATATTTATGAAATTTCCACTTAAATTTCAAGTGAGGTTTAATGGTGTTCTTTTCCACACAATCATGTCTCATATAAATTTTCTGTTTTAATGAAGCTTTGATCGATAGTCTAGGTTCAATACAGGATACAGGATGCTTGGGGCTGGTGCACAGGGAAGACCCAGAGAGATGATATGGGGAGGGTGGTGGGAGGGGGTTCAGGGTTGAGAACTCATGTACACCTGTGGTGGATTCATGTCAATGTATGGCAAAACCAATACAGTATTGTAAAGTAAAAAAAAAAAAAAAATAAAATCCTTTGTTGGAAAAAAATTAAAAAAAATAAAAAATTTTTGCAATGAGATATAAAATGAATACTCTTTCTCCCTTCTAGTAAGATCATATTAAAATTATTCTTCTTCTACAGCATAGCTTTTTCATTACATACTTTGAAAATTTTATTATTATTGGTCACACTACATTTTTATTAATTCCTAGTAGGCTTGCTCCATGGCAAAGCTTTTTGTAATCAATGTTAATTGTGACAGAGACAAACAGCTGGACTTTTATTTTCTTAAATTGACATACCTGAATTTGAACCAAACTCAGATTAGATATTAAACAATTATTAGAAAACACCATAATTTTTTGTGGACTTGGAGAAAAGATTAAACTTAATTATTTCTTCATGTGTTTTAGTGATAAACTGTCACCATATTTTGTTGGGTCAAAACCATAAATTTAACTGAGTATTGATCACTTAGCCTTGATCACTTTTGACATAATAACTTTCCCTATAAAAAGGCAAAGAAACATTTCCTTACCTTGTATTACATGTGAATTGTCTTTCAAGAAGAAGTTGTACAGGTATTTGGGGATAAAAGCAGACATACAAGCATAAGCCAGAGCTAAAAAAGAGTATGGCAAATATAACAAATGAGTTGAGGTAAAAGACCAGCAGTCATTCATTCACTCAGCACACATCCCTTGAATCTATTTTTAAACAAGAATTACTTAATAACTGATGGAAGCACAAAATTATATGGAGAAAAACCCTACAGAAAATATTGTGCACAACAAGAGACAACCACTCCAGTAACTTTTCAATTTCAAACTACTATAACAGCAGCAAAAAGAAAAAACAACCACCACCAAACAAACAAACAAACAAACAAAAAATATATATATACTGCAGAAATCATCCTACAAGAATAAAAATCTTTATTATCAGAACTTTATGCATTTTAAAATCCATAAACATAATCATTATTGTGCTACATAAACTACAATATCCATAATTTTTACTGATGCAAAGAGTCTGAGAACATTGGATTTAAAAACACTAGTAATAATTGTTCTTTCAAATATAGATGCCATTCTTAAATCAATATGTATCATAATGAACTATGCTTAACTAAACACAGCAAGGCCTCTTGTCTAGATTAAAAAGTAATACTAGAGAACAGGCATTTTTAAAAAGAAGTTTTAGTTCTCTGGGATTATACTACCAGTATTCAATTCCAGGAATCTATGCAAATTCTGATATGAAACAGAATTGAAGAGATGGAGATTCTGAGATTAAGGTTTCTAAGGATTCATGCTATAGGATATTCATAATAAATATTTAAATATTTATCTAAAGACCTACTATAAAAAAGGAATTATATCAGGGGACAAAAAAAAAAACAACCCTTGTCATTAAAAAAAAATCCACTAACCAAAAGAAGGGTTACTGTATTAGAATATTGTTGTTGTCCAGTTGCCAAGTTGTATCCAACTCCTTGTGACACCATGGAATGAAGCATGCCAGGCTTCCCTGTCCTTTACTATATATTTATATTAGTATATAAGTAACTGTGATATGAAACACACAGAAGACAAATTTCTGGAAATACAGATCGCAAGAGGGTAAGAAAAGTCTTCATTAAGGAAGCAGTGGTTTAAAAAAAAGGTAGTAGTAGTTGAAATAAAAGACTCTGAAGGATGCAAGATCAATACTGTTTTCCTTACAAATCATTTACAAAGTATATATAGATGAAAACTAATCTCTAAAAAAGTCTTCTTTGGAGGAAAGAATTTTCTCCAAAGTTTCATAAAAATGGTCACCAAAGTAGATGAATGCATTTAAAATAATCCATCAGGTTCTCTCTTGGAGAAGGCAATGGCACCCCACTCCAATACTCTTGCCTGGAAAATCCCATGGACGGAGGAGCCTGGTAGGCTGTAGTCCATGGGGTGGCCAAGAGTCGGACACGACTGAGTGATTTCACTTTCATTTTTCACTTCCATACATTGGAGAAGGAAACGGCAGCCCACTCCAGTGTTCTTGCCTGGAGAATCCCAGGGACAGGGGAGCCTGGTGGGCTGCCGTCTATGGGGTCCCACAGAGTCGGACACGACTGAAGTGATTTAGCAGTAGCAGTATCAGGTTCTCTCTAAATCTCTCTCTGCTGGTGCTGCTGCTGCTAAGTCGCTTCAGTTGTGTCCGACTCTGTGCGACCCCATAGACAGCAGCCCACCAGGCTCCCCCGTCCCTGGGATTCTCCAGGCAAGAAAACTGGAGTGGTCTGCTGTTTCCTTC